>VXBZ01010969.1:474144-638558 GCA_013399135.1 Heliornis fulica | reverse complement strand
CCCCCCGCCAAAATTTTGATGAGGCTGTGAGGTTTTTTAACATTGGCAATATTCAGAGAATTCTACTGTGACCCAGTTTTCTGGCAGATGTGGAGAACCATTAGAGAGCTCTTAATAATGCATTTATAGAAAGCATGCAGCTTTGCTTTTTCCGAATAAAACCTTCTGAACAATCCCAGATTATCTGAAGTACCAAAAATCACTAGTCATACACACAGCAATTTACCCCTGATTTTCTATGACAGTAAGAAAATTGCTTTGCCATAAGAATATAAGCCACTTTTTTATCCTGTTTGAGTCTGACCAAAAGAAGCTGAGTTCTGATGGTCGGCAAAGCCATAGCTAAAGTAAACAATTTGCAAGTATTTTTATTATTTAATATACAATAATTTTTCAGCCAACTCTTGTCCTAATGGCTTCTGTTGACTTTGAAGACCAAAGAAATTTCAGTACAAGTGGAATAGACACCCACTGAGAAACCAAAACTGCTACCTCACTCTCTTCCCTCAACCAAAACATGCCATTATCTTAACTAACGTCTTTCTATATAAACATGATGTTTGATACCAGAGACTGAGGGGTGACCTCATTAATGTTTATAAATATGTTAAGGGTGAGTGTCAGAAGGATGGATCCAGGCTCTTCTTTGTGTTGGTTAGTGATAGAACAGGAGGAAATGGTTCCAAGCTGGAACATAGAATTTCCATCTTAATATAAGGAGGAACTTTCTCACTTTGAGGGTGACACATCACTGCAACACATTGCCCAGAGAGGTTGTAGAGTCTCCTTCTCTGGAGGCATTCAAGACCAATCTGGATGCATTCCTGAGTGGTTTAATCTAGGTGATCCTGCTCGGGCAGGGGGGTTGGACTAGATGATCTTTCAAGGTCCCTTCCAACTCCTGACATTCTGTGAGTCTGTGATTCCCCAAATGATCATCTGTGACACCGCTTATCTCTTGGATAACAATTCTGCTGCAAGTTTAGGAGTTAGTAAAAATCCTTAAGAGTGTACTTTATTTGGGCACTCAGAGAGAGTTTTGCTCACAAGAGAAAGTGTGAGTAAAAGTGTTGTGATGCAATTTCCATTGAAGCCATTAGATAAACTTTTAATACACTTCACCAGGCTCTGTGTAACTTTTTGCCCAATTCTCTTTTTTCTTCCTGTGGTTCTGACACTTGCAATCTAAGCCCATCACACTGAGAATGAGATGATTATTTATTTCACAATGATATTTCTTGATAGTTCAGCTGCTCTTACTGGCTCCCATGTTCGGAACAGTTTGAATTTCCTGGTACCTCTGGAAAAGTGATATTTCTCCTCTCGGTTTCTCAGGGTAGCTCTGGCTGTTTTCTCATTAGGCTCACAGCAAGAAATAAATGAAGCAGGTGACTGGCACTGAGATTTCAATTCTGATGGGATCTCAGCTACACACTGTGCTACAGCTGTAATGTTAAGTATGTGCATTTAGGTGAGAAATAAAGATATAAAATAAGTCGAGTATCAAAACTCAACTGACTTCATTGGGGAAAGGCATGATTCAGTTATGGCCCTATATAAAGCAAAAGGGTAAATGTTTTACTGGATTCCTCTTTTGTTCATAACATCCTTTAACAGGTTTGACTCATACAGTCCCATGATGTTCTATCCCCAGATCTTTCCCCAGCATGCCATCATAATTTGTAATAGCAAGAGCCTACATACTCAAAAGGCCAAATCTGATTCCATTGTAGTCAATATACATTTTGCTGTTATCTCTAGTGGAAAGCAGATTGGTAAGTGGAATTGATGGATGTGATGTTCCTGCAGAGATAAGAAGCTTCCTCACCACTACATTTTTTGATCAGATTTGGAGCTGCTTTTTTTTTTGCACTGTGGAGGGATTCTTATTTCACTAGTGTTGCAAACACATGCTAAGCTAAGCCTAAGTAGGTTATTTCACAAAAATTAGAATTAAACTGCAATTTTTGGCAGTGTTTTTGGTAGCCATTCTGGTTCTGACACTACTTTGAGAAAATTATAAGGAAGGAAAGAGCTTCATATAACAGTGAGAACAAGAACACTGGAACCCTTGATAAAGCTTTCAAGATTTGAGGCCTTAGTTTTAGTCTACAGGGAAAATTGTGACATGGAAGATTATTATATAGAATTAAAAAAATCAGCAAGTCCTTCTTATGCATATTAATATACTTTCTAATATACCAAAAGAGCCTAAATTAAGCACATCTAATACACCAGTAAAAAGAGCGAAATGCCTACAGGAACATTCTATCAAAGTTTGATGAAGTAGCTGTCCTTATACACTGAAGGACATCTTCATATTGTTGAAAATTAAGATAACTCATTTGGGCCATCTGAATCTGAGTTGTCTTAGCACATACAACCTGGGGCACTTGCATTTCCACATTATTTACATTGTTTGTATTATTTTTATGCATGTTTAAACATTCTCTTTTTTAAAAATCTTAGTTCAAAAGAGAACCCTTGTGATGACTTTATTATGCATTATTTAAGACTTTGATGCATATTTATTCCATTCTGTCCTGGTACATTATACATTTATATAGTTCATTTTTTCGTTGAGAGATCCTTTGGTCTTTGGAGGTGCTTGATGATTTGCATGAGTTACACAATTTTATTTTTCTCCACATCTAAAATAAGGAATTCCTTATGACACTTTAATTCCATGTTTCAATCCTAACAGTAACACACTTGAATTCATTAAACTGAGGAGAAATAGGTGGAGTACTGTGAGACATCAAGTTCTTTGGCTATTTTTATGCCAATAAAATTTCCTTATTTTGGAAAGAGATGATCCTTCTTTAGTTTAAATGGGAATAGAATCAGGCCTAATTGACGCCAATTCTGAATTTGCCAAAAGACTTTTCCTGAAGTCAACAGCATATGTTTAGTATCACAGAGCTGAAGCTCACACTTCTAGGAAACTCAGACATCTAAAGAGCATTTTCTCACTAGTTTTCTTGTTCCTCACTACCAGGGTTATTATATTTCACAGGTATAAATCCTAGAAGAAATTATTCTGAGCATCAAGTTAGAACT
Organism: Heliornis fulica; assembly: GCA_013399135.1. Lineage (NCBI taxonomy): Eukaryota > Metazoa > Chordata > Aves > Gruiformes > Heliornithidae > Heliornis > Heliornis fulica. Next base: position 635,498 of record VXBZ01010969.1, on the reverse strand, counting down.
ACAGTATTACTCTCACATTCGGAGAGCAATCTATAATTCAGGGTTCAAAACAGAAATCCTAACTCCTGCCTCTAGAATACTCATGTTTGTGGGTTGTTTATTCAAAGTGGCTATTAAGCCCAACAGAAACCTGGATTCATCACCTTGTGGTCTTGATTATATTTGACATCAATAAAAATTGGTTATTCTGAAATGAAGGTCACAACTTTAAAACATTTATAACTAATTCCTCTACTTTTCCTTTAATGTGAAAGGCTGAATGGATGTGATACATTGCAAGGTCTTTGCACTGAGCTCTTTCTATTCTTTTCTCTCTCTTCAAAGTATCACAAGAATTCAGAACTTAATGGAGAAACAGACTCAGACTAGAACTTCATGTAAACCTCAACTGAGCCACCCTGCTGGATGCTGTGGTTAAGGATGTCCATGACCCATACCCTGAGCATGAGTAAGCAGGCAATTGAAGTTTCCAGTGAAGGCCTGCAAACACCATGACACAACTGTACCTTTATTATGTTGATCAAATGCAATCAGGCTGCTACAGTCACAGGAGAAGAAAAATCTATCTAGTTTGTTCAAATAAGATCCTCACATGGCATAATAGACATTAATTACACTGTGTTCATTAAATTAGTCACTTCTAATTACGCTGACATAAAAGGAGTGGTTTTTATGTTCAGCTATTGTCTAGGCTAGGAAATATACCAAGCAAACTGAAGCAATCAGTTCCTTAATGAGCACAAACTGATTCAGCCTTACTAAAATTCAATGCAAACTTACCATGGGGGAGACACTTCCTGTTCAAATGCAGATTTCCTTATTTGCAGTCTTACACACACAATGAATCTTTCACGAAGTTGCCTACAAGTGTGGAATTTACATAAGGTTTCCTTGTTGCTAACACAGGAATCTTGGGTGCTTGAATTATATATATTGTTAGTATGGGAAGCACAGGCTGAGTTGCATGGAGACAGGCAGTCTTTGGGAATATGACGGGCTGTCCCCGAGGTGCCTGGTTATCAGATGCTTGTCTCCTGGATTTCTAATGGAGAAAGTAAATTTTTACCACCTGCTCTTCAGAACTGAAGGGTGAAAGAAGGCTCCATAAATCCAGCACTACTAAGGACTACAGCAATGTTTATTTGGATCCCATGACAGCACTGTGGAAAGCCAAAACTTTATTAATGAGCCTCCTGAGTATGTGTTTAAATTACATTAAATATGTTGGTGGGTGCAAAACTGATAGTGCCTGTCTTGACCAGAACTAGGTCCCAGTGTGGGCAGAGGCAGTGAGGTTTTCTGTAAAGTCCCTGTAAATAATACCCTGCACAGAAATAAGGAGTCTCCCAAATTGCTTGCAGTTTACTCAGTTGAGTAAAATCACCTTTTTTTGATCAGGCAATTCTAATTTTCACTCTTGCTATAAATATTATTCTACTTCAGTGGAAGCCCTTCTGTCAGCAGCACCCCCAAAGCTAGACCTTACAGCACTTAGAATAAACAAAATCTAAGAAATCGAGACTTTGCCCTCTTGCTTCTTATCACCTTGCTGGACAAACACATTTCCTATGTATTTCTAGTTGACCTTACCCTTTGCCCCGTTTCTGCCTGACTGAAAGTTTCTCTGTTTTATATACCAGGGTCACCTCCATCTGCGTTGACAATGATTGGAATTTCAGAAGTATATACATCTTTGGGATGACTTGTTGGTTCCTGTACACAGCCCTGCACAGTATGAAATGTTATAAAAAGATGCTGTAAAAACAAAAATAGTTCCTAACACACTTTTAGCTTAACTAAAACTGTCAATGTTTTACAGTTCCTATGTTTCCAATGAGTCAGTTGATCGGTACTAGTAAACAAAACAATCACAGGGTAGGTAGGCTAATGTAATTCAGACATCCTCAAAAAGTCAAACAGCACTAACTGCACCACAACAGAGTCACACATTAGTTGCCAAACCAAAAAAGCACTGACTATGCCAGGGTTCATCCCTAGGCACTCTTTACGAGAAGAAATGTGAAATAATTTGAAATGCAAGAAGATTGTAAAAGAAGTTTTTTTGTAAAAAGCCTGGTCCATGACAGCAGAAAATAGCAACATGAGCACTGACTGGATCCTGACAAAGGTGAAATAGCCAGATAGAACAAGATTGCTATATGGTTGTTACAGACTTCAGACTGAAGCTTAATAAGTGCTGTTCTGAGCCTGCTTCAAGGAATATACCAGGGAAAACTGTACTTTCAAAAGACATGTTTACTCATGTACCTGCATAAGGTGAAATATATGGAACTTATCCTCTGTGCAGGTCACGTTCCATGTAGGTTTTTGTCTAGATGCATAGGTAGCAGAACTAAAAGGGTAGCATAGGAAGCATGGTCCCTCTCTCCATGCAATTCCCAACATTTCATTATGTGCCGAGGTGTAAAAATCAATATGAGTTTTGCAAATCCATTCTTTTATATAAATATGGCAACTGGGAGGGTAGATAGAAAAGGAAAGGCCAGTAAATTGGATATATGGACAAAACGTAATATCAGTTGACAAATATATAAAATTAGTTTGTTCTTCTATCCCATCAGTGTAAACTTCAGTGATTGTTGCTTACACTAGTCCCTCAAATGATAATGAAAAAGTCTTAGTTCAACTGTATCCCAAATGCAGTGCAGAATTTGTTGTCTGCTGCCGAAATAGTGAACTTTTCCACAGGTGAAACTACATGTACCTTCTGCACATGCATCATGATCAAGAACATGGCATATCCCCTTCCTAAATGGATAGACTGTTCAAGCAATTTATCATCTCTCTGCCTTGCTTCATGTTTTAAAACAGTGCTTGTCAAGCATATAAGCAAAACATACTGATTTATACTACATGTGATGGCAATCAATTTTCATCTTAACATAATTTTTTGTGTCCTATTTTACTGTTATTAATGAACCTGACAAATACCTTTTTTTTCCCCTCTTCAGAAATAATATACAAGAAATCTCATTATCACAGTTGTTCATCCATATACAAATCCTGCTAGTGATAAAAGCTTCAGCTGTCAGGGAAAGACAATATGAACCTCTTGTATTAATGCCCCAAATCACACATTCTAAATAATGATTTTTTCACCTTGGAAAACCTCAAGAAAGGAACTGCTGTAGTTGTTGATCTCACTCATCTGATGATGATAAGGCAGTGTCTATTTCCACATAAACTGAGAAAAAATGAATCTCATTATTTTTGATGATGTAGCAAAGAAGTAATGACCCTATGGGATCTTATTACATGGATGAAAAGTGAATTAACTTTGGCATAACCATATAGAGTGAATTACTCTAATGATCTGTTTCCTAACTCTTATGGGTGATCTCATAACAATGTGTTCATAATCTAGGAGTACGCATGAGACCATAAATTGATTTTCCTTTTCAAAACCCAAGCTTCATTCTCAAAGCAGATCACTGAGACACTTTATTATATATACACATTGCTGGGGGAAGCAGTCGTTGCTTAAGGCAATGATGACACCTTCTGCGACAGTGATAAAACTGTCCCAAAGCAAAGGCATTCACATATCACCACATAGATGCAAAACTGAGGGTCACCCTCATACCAAAGAGCAGCAAGAGCTTGTGGCTTTCTGACTGGTCAGTCTATTCACAGGGCAGGTTGTGAGGACTGCAAAACCACTCTGCCTGCAAACTTGGAGTAAACATAAAAAGAAATGAGCTGGAAGCTAAAAGGTGGAAGCTTTTACAACTTTTACAAGAAAGGCTGTTTTTTCAGCAGAGGCACTACCTGAAATTCTCATTTGGCGATGATCAGAGAAGGGTATAACATGGAATTGCCTCCTCATTGCCTGGCTCTGGAGTAAATATCCACATTGTATCTAAGATACCTGCAATGTTTTTGACTTGTCCAGGGTAAATGAGTTTCTGCATAGTAATAAAACGCATGGGACACTGGTCCTGTGCTCCATTCTGTTCAATGCTTCCATGTTTTGGAGTCTCAATGTTACCTGTTAAATTTGAGTAATGCTAATTAAAGATGTGATCAGATGAGGTAATCAACAGTAGTTCTGCCATGCCACGTGAGTATTTCAGGTTAAAAAGTGGGCAAATATGTAATTTCAGCACGGGGGCTTTATTTCTGCAGCAGCAGGATTAAAGAGTTCACCTTAAATTGGTCACCAATGAAGTGCAAAGGGATGGAAAGCTGCATAGCCAAGGTGAGCATCAAATACATGTCCAAGGCCGTGCTCACCCCACTGCTGGAGCTCTTCTGCATTCAGGTCTTGTTGTTTTAAACAGTTGTTTATTATGAAATCCTTGATGGAGAAGAGAATCCTTCTGGAGGTTAATTTTCTGGCATTTGTGAAAATACCAGCTGCTGTGTGACAGCCTGTCAGATTTTTTTAAACAATCTAACACTAAAGGGCAAAAATACTGTGTCTGACAGCAGGAGCAGCAGCAGTTTTGCCAAGCAGCCAGTACAGCAGTTGGGTTGTGAGGTACTACAGCACCATACGCTCTCTGCTGAAAAAGCTCTGCAAGAGGGATGAAATCCAGTAAAATGTGGATTTAGTAGTGCTGCTGTATGTCCTTAGCTGCCCCTCCTGCACGCAGGACTGGAAAGGGCAAGAGAGGTGTTTCTCAGCTGTAGTCAGCACACATTTCACTTGTTAAGAAATGAAGCAATTTTTTATTCTTCTCTCATCAAGAAACAACTGGAGCACAGAGCAAGAAAATGACAAAGTCAAGAGGAACCTGTGGCTGAACTAGGTACAGAATCACAGAATGTCAGGAGTTGGAAGGGACCTTGAAAGATCATCCAGTCCAACCCCCCTGCTCAAGCAGGATCATCTAGAGTAGATCACACAGGAATGTGTCCAGATTGGTCTTGAATGTCTCCAGAGAAGGAGACTCCACAACCTCTCTGGGCAGCCTGTTCCAGTAATCCATCACCCTCACAGTGAAAAAGTTCCTCCTTATATTAAGATGGAACTGTGTATGTTCCAGCTTGGAGCCATTTGCCCTTGTTCTATCACTAATCAACACTGAGAAGAGCCTGGCTCCGTCCTCCTGACACTCACCCTTTACATATTTATAAACATTAATGAGGTCACCCCTCAGTCTCCTCTTCTCCAAGCTGAAGAGACCCAGCTCACTCAGCCTGTCCTCAGAAGGAAGATGTTCCACTCCATCATCTTGGTGGCCCTGCACTGGACTCTCTCAAGGAGCTGTATGTTCTTCTGCAACTGGGGGACCAAGAACTGGACACAATACTGCAGGTGCAGTCTTACTAGGGCAGAGTAGAGGGGGAGGAGGACCTCTCTTGACTTACTAGCCACCCCCCTTCTAATACACTCCAGGATGCCATTGGCCTTCCTGACCACAAGGGCACACTGCTGGCTCATGGCCATCCTGCTATCTACCAAGACGCTCAGGCCTTTCTAACCTGCAAACCTCCTTCTTCTGCACCGCTGGGACTCCCTGAATCCTCACATTCACCAAAATGATGTAACTTGCCAACTATACACTTTGTGTTGAAACTTTAACAGAATGAAGCACAGAGAGAAATGGTGCTCCTATATGATCAGCTTTGTATGGTGATGAACCCTTTGTTGGGCAGTTTCGAGTACAGTCCTTGTGCCTTGGGGCATCCCAGCTGGGAGTAACACCTGGCACACCAATGTGCACCTCCTGAGAGCCAGGCAGTGCAGTCATGACTTTTTTCTGACATGTTTGTTAGCTCTCCTAAGGTTCCAGAAGGCAGCAACTGACTGACTCCAGCACCTCTGACTAGATGGCACAGTGACACAGCCCCAAGAGCCTCAGTAGCACAGGCTGTCTAGTACCGCTCGGTGACTACATAAGAATAATACACCCTGAATGATACTTAAAGAGACTGAAAGAAAAGTTCACCTAGGTCAGGATCCTGCCTGCCACAGAGGCCTCAAGAAAATGCCAAAGGAATTGTATTAGCACTGGGCACAATGGTTAGCTATACTTCTTCACCACACTTTGGTGATTCCTGTTCTCAAGGTGCCCCATGCTGTGAGGAGCTGTCTAGAGAAACCCACGGGTCAAGCAAAGTAGTGCCAACAAACAGTCCAGCAGTGCAGTACTGTCCCACTGTGTTTGATCCCAGTAAGGTAACCATGTGCCTGTGCAAATCGTTCGTGGTACAGACGGACTTACTGAAGCTGGGGGTGTCTCAGATCAGTCCCTTGAACAGAGCTTTCAGGGACTGCCATGATAATAACCACGGCAGCAGCATCAAACATGAGCATGCAGCAAAGCCAGCACAGTACTCACCGAGGTGCACACATGCCCCCTGCTTCTTAGGGGCGGTAAGAAGAGCTGTTAGCCAGCTGGCTGCAAAGGCAGATAATAAGAAAACTCTGAAGCAGTAACATGCATTGTCTGAACAGTCCAGGTTTGAAATGCTAGTATTTTTCACAAAGCTCCTCTTACCTGCCTGGGAACAATAAAACTGGTAGCAGACATTTGAAATACCACTGAGAAGCTATTTGCACTGTTGGGCTGCATAAATCTCAAATCATTTATAATAGCGGCAAACTGAACCTGAGCTACAGCTGATCTCTAGTGATAAAATCTGCTTTCTTTTTTGGTCAGTCTCCCTGCTCCTGAAATATTTCCAGCGAGGTCTCCTTCTTGCAGAAAGCAGTAAGACACACTGTCATAAATTCACTGAAACAGATACTCCTAAAGAGAATGAAACATCATTTGGCACCTCAAGCACTACAAAGAAGGGAAAAGCACATGGCAGAGACTTTTGCCTGAACTTCTGCTATAAATGGACCTTTGCAAGTGCCATAAACTATGGTAGCATGTTCATGCCTGTCCTCTGGGGAGAGCATCTGAATTTCTTTCAGAGAAATCAGTCATCAAATGTTTCAGAAGTCATCCACTCCAATTTCATTAAGTTGACTCAGTCTACAAAAATTGGACAATTATTCTTTTGTCATCTACCACTAAAAAGCTCTATTGCTGTTACTCTGTCAAAGAGTAACAACTAGCTAGAGATTAGGCTTCCCATGCTTTGCTGGCCATCGAGTCTACCACAGAGGAACTGAACCCTGAGAAAACAGAACATTTTGCAAGGTGTCAGTGAGCTTCAGGAAACTGATGGGACTCAGACTCCATTTAGACCTTCTTTACACATAAAGAGAGGATTCGCACAAGAATCTCTCAGTGCTTTATTCAGACACACAAACACAGTTTATGTACTTTGACAGAGCTCCAAAGAAACAGAATTACAAGGGAATCTAGATGAGGGGTACCACACAAGAAACCACATGGTTTTCTTCCCCAGATCTTCTACTGCCTTGATGGAACCTTTAAAGGTCGAAAGCCTTTCTGCGAACCAGGGAGAAGAATGTGAACAGACCTTTCCCAAAACAAAATTGTCAAATCAGATGAGAATTTGTCCCAAAATACCAAAATGTTATTTTGGCTGTGGTTATGCAGCTTATTTAGCCTTTTTAGTCTCTATTAATTATTCTTCTTTGTCTAGGCTTATTATAACATATCCAGATGATGCTAATATTCTCAGTAGCCTGGGGAGTCTAATTTAATGTCAAATGCTGTGCTGTCAGGAACATTTAAAGAGTTGGCCTGTATTTAGGTTTCTTTATTTTTATTCATTTGTTTCAAGCTGTCTAATGGTATATTTCAAAAAACATTTCTCCACCTCCTTTGAGTTTATGATCAAATGTCTATATCTCTCTAAATATTTTCTTATTTTTCATTGTGAGTGAATCACCTCATAATTTCAGCTGGCTCAATTTTAAATCCCTCAATTTATTCATCTCATGTAGTCCAGTGCTTATTTGACCTGGACAGAATTTGCCTAAGCTTAGTACTACTGCAATAGTGATACTATTCTTCTGCTCTTCAACATGCTCTTTTTGCAGCTTTTGTTTTTAACCTTTTCAGTCTGACTGGTGAAACAATAGTTTTCTGATCCTCTTCCACAGTAATCAGTCCTGTCTATCTTAATCACCCAGCATGCAGTATGCATTTGAGGATTTACTCCAAGTGATTAAGAAGATTTCCCAAGGATGTCCCCAATGTTCCTCATTTGATTTACATCTCTTTTCCTTTTCACTACTCTCTTCAAAATCACAAAAGCCCAACACAGGTTTTGCTGTTTGTTGGTTGTTGGGTTTTTTGTTTTGTTTCTTTTAAAAGAAATTATGATCAGAATTATCATTGCCTTAATGTTTCTGATACTCAAGGGTGTTGGTTATTTTTTGTGTATGTAATTACAAAATTCTGGCTTGCTTGGACTTTTGTCCTGTTATTTGCCCTATATGCATCATTAAGAGAAGCAGAGCTGCTAATGCACTCGTGATCCTTTACTGAACTGAAGATCAAGTCTAATAGCAACCTCATTCCTTTGTCACAAAGCAATTTTTCCTCTAGAGAAATGAGCAAGCTTTCTGGTGTGCTATCCAGTAACTCAGCTGGTCCCAACGTTTCTGTATGACCATAAACCTGGAGCAAGAGAATCATCTGAGTTACTCTGAAGGACTGGTAGAATAATGAGATATGAAAATGTCATGGCATGGCAGAGATAAAAGGATCAGATAGGTGCAGTTATAATAGCTGAGATAAAATTAAAAGTGTTATCAAATTTCATGTTTCAGGATATGAAGTGAACACCAGCTGAGTTCAGGAATAAGTCCTTCCTCTGCACAACCCTAGAGCATGAATAGCGACAGATCTTTTAATTTTATTCTGATTGGAATAATTGGTGACATGGCTGCAATTTTTCATCTTCCTTTGTTGCAAACAGCATTGACCGTTCTAAGAGATTAAATGAACCACCGTTAACTTGTGGCTTAGAAATCCCCTTGTTTTGATAGGCTTGATATTCCTGTGTGAAGACAGAACTAATTTCTATCTGGACCTGCCTAGAAAAAAGTCTGGTGACAACTCTGAGCAGCAAGCACACTTCCACATCAGTTTGCCAAAAAGTGGTACCCAAATTTCAGAATTCATCAGCGTAGGGTTAAATATCTGTTAAAATACCGGGGGGGTTAGATATGTGGACATTTTAGAAGTAGCTTGATCTCCTTTTACCACCTCCTTTCAAGTGTGCCCTTAGAAACGTGAAAGATTTAGGAATCTCTAAGTTCCTCTGAATTAAGCAATTTTACAAAACCAGGGTGACATACTCAGCAAATGCAAAACCACAGAGATTCACTGAGCCTAGTGTGGCAAAAGTAGGCGATTTTGTTGGAACCACTCTAGTTTATGCCACCTGAAGTTTTGACCCTGCACAGAATGGATGGATAAAGGAGGTCCTCTATGTGCTTATACCTCAGGTACTATTTGTCAGCTGAATTGTGCAGAATGCCTCACAGAGGCACAAATGGCATCCACAGAATCATACCAATATCCAGTGCTCTCTGCCCATGTACCAAGGAGTGGTACAATTTGAAGGCCTAGAATGGTCAGGAAATACTCTTCACAAGTCTTTGGAGATAAGTATCTTATTCTGAGAAGAATAAAATTTTATAAAGCAGCTATGACAATTTGTGGGGACTGCTTTGGTGTTTACTTAGCAATCGAAGTGGTGGCAGTCTGGAACTTTAGACCATATGACTGAGTGATTGATACTTGTGCTCGCCACACTGTCATGACTGTATTTCTCTATAAACCAGCATTGAAGTGTCTACTGTAAATTTAAAAAAAAAACTAAATTCTGCTACACATACGAACTTCCATGTTCCTGTTGTCTCTGTATTGGAGTCATTCTGTCTCCTGCATGTTCAGTGTTTGTCTCACAAATATTTTCTTGTGATTGGTGAAGAGAACTATGCCTGAAGGAGCCAAAGGAAACATTACAAAACCAATTTATTTCCAAATAAAGAAAATATTATAATGCAATATAGCCCCCAAATCAAGTATTTTCAACTCTCTCTCTTTGTTTCTTATCTACATCAAGTATAAATTAAAGAAAAATATATTAGGCAATTTCAAAAAAAAAAAAAAGAAAAAAGCAAAGAATCAAAGTCATCCACTGTACTGACATAACTAAGAAACATAAAATTGATGTAAAGGAACCGCAGCCACTATTTATTTTCTTCTAGAGAGATATTTTCTTGCAATGGAGGCCAATTAGTGTTGCTCTCTGAAGAAACATGAAAACATCAGAGGAAACAATTTTTGTCTGAAAAGAAACAAACAGGGTGGAAATATTTTTGATCTAGAAAGACATCTTAATGTGCCTTCAAAAGTAGAGACAGAAAAAAAAATGCTGCTGTGTTTTTTGTGACAAACACAATGCAACTTTACACTTGCAAATGTTGGAGTTCTGATGTTTTCCATCAACATAATCTGTTGAAAATGTCCATTTCAGACACTCACTTGGCCAAAATTTTCCAGCTTAATTATTTCCTTTAAACAACAGAGAAAAGATGCTTCTAAGGCATATTTCAAAATTATTATCATTGCCTGTTGAGATCATGAGCTCATGTAGGAGGAGGCATTTACTTTCCTCAAATGTGTTTCTAGTTCTTGCAGGAAGATTGTTGCTTTACTTCATTTTGAAGTTACTTATTTTTTATTTTCTGGGTTGCACCTTCCTCAATCCTTAAAAGACTAATTTGCACTAGAGTAACATTGAAGACAAATGTGACACTGTTGTGGGACAACCTTTAGATCTTATCTTGGGAAATGGAGAAGGTACCCTGACACTATCAGGCTATGTGCCCATCCCTGTGCAAACATCTATTATGGCCTGACACAGTCAGGCATTGCTGCTACAGCATTGGCCCTCAAGTGTCCAAATGGCTTTTAGAATCATGAGTTAAAGGGCACATATGTGAAAATAAGCATTTGAAATAATGTATGAATAGGCAAAAGAACTGAAACCACATTTTCCAGACTAAGCAAACATTGGCAATGTATGGCACTGGTGGGGTGGCTCCTTCAAGGAGCTCTGCATCAGTGCAGACATTACCTGAATGAGGAGATGAAAGACGTGACACAAAAGAAGGCCCCACGTTCTCACAATTTCCACAAACATCCAGGGGTCATTGTCCACGGACAAAATCCAGTTAGGACAACTTGCCAAATGCTGTCAAAAAGGAAGAAAGACCAAGGAAGTAATGTAAACAAGATTGTCCAGGCAGTTTTTTGAGAGTCCTAATTGCAATGAAAAATTGCAATTAATCTGGTACAGCAGATGACAGTCAGAAAACTATAGAGAGGCCTCTAAATCCTCCTGATACATAACTGTATAAGAGAATGGTGGATAGGGAACTCCAGAAGGCTTCCAGAGATGCAGCTGGCACGTATGGAATTAGCAGCTGGCATCTGGAATTTATAAATGCACTTCTGAAACACAGAAGCTGGCTGGATGTATTCCTTACACTATCCTGCTAAAATGGAATTAAAAGGTGTATGAATCTTGGTTTTCCTGGTTAATTTTTACTTTGTTTTTGTTAATTATGATTTTGTTTGCTTATCTTGTTGTTTGGTCAGCATTAGCCACCTTAATATTTTACCAACAGAAAAGTTTTCCTGGTATCTATTTCAATGTTGAACTCCTTTATTTTGGGAAGACAATTTCATGAAAAGTCTTCACATCTGATCTGATTTTAATAATACTGTATTGTATTTCAGTGTTTCCTGTTTGCTTGGCCAACATGACTATTATTCTGCAACCTCTCATCTGTAGTTGTGATCCTTTTTCTGGCTTGGTCTGGTAACAATATTTTAGAAATGCTGAGGTCTTTCGAATGCCATAATTCCAAAACAAAGGTCATGGGAATAGCTCTCATGCTTGAGTGTAATCAAAGTAACTTGTAGGCTGGCCCCAAAAAAATTCATCTTTGAACGTTAAAGGAAGCAGATTAAGAACATGGGATTATCTGGGGACATTTACATATAGGCTAGGACCTTAATGGACAATGAATTAATGATACACCTTCAGACAATGTTTTCTTTGTGCTCAGATCAACCAAAAAGATATGTAAGAGATACACACTTCACTAGATTTTAGGCACCCATCTTGGGGGACTACTGTCCCAAGATACCCAATTTAGTTGATAAAGCAGGACAGTCTCCTCCAGACAGCAAGTCAGACCAGGTGCTGTGGAGGTGGCAGTGAGTATTTCTCATCATGTTAAAGGAGAATTGGATCATAACAGTTTGGTATGTTACACCTGACTAGAAAATCTCTGTATCTGCTTGGTGCAACCAGGGCGGGAAAGCATACATCTGTTCTATGAGATGCTGAACACATTAAGGAACTCAAGCAGTTACCTCTGGGACTAAACAAAATGCCAACACAATAAAAGCAAATGAAAGAAGAAACAGTAAGGCAAAAGGAAAACAAGCCATGATGATACAAATGTAATAACTTCTCAATCTTTCTGCAGTATTCTTCACCCGTATCTCCACTGACTCAACTACATTGTTCTGTTCATTAAAACCATGTGGAGTTTACAAAGTGCATAAACAACTCCAGCAGAAAGAACCCATAATTAGTCCAAGATGTGGTATAGAGCACATTGCAAAGATGCAGAGAGTTAAGGACAGTTTGGATCAGTGGATGTTAACAGCAATAAATGCCCATACAACCTACAGCATGGTGTTCTAATGGACATTAAAGATCTATGCCTAGTTTTTCTTCAAGTCATAGCACTTCTGTAAAGGAACCTGCAAGCTCTGATGAATGCTTCTAACTCTGTGTGGTTTTGTCCTGATGGACTTTCCTCATTCTGTATTCCTTATATATTGCTGGGCTCCAACCAGAATCAGAACCACAAATGGGACATTGCAACTCTGAAGGTTCTATCTGAGAACAGAGACATAGGAAAACTCATGAGAAAACATGCTGTGAATCTACTACATGGGTTTTGGGAATTTGAAAGATGAGGGTAACTTGCACAAAGCTTCTCATTGGTGAGTGTTTGGGCAAACTGGATGTAAACAATTGCATCTTTCTATTTGGTCTGAATGGTATCTGTGTTTAAAAACACACTTCAGTGAGAATGGATCTGTGAAGAAAAACAGCTGATACTGAGAACCTGACATCTTCACTGAATTTATTTTGGGAAGATTGCAAACAATCTGCATCTTCTAACATTGCTCTGCAATTCAACTGAAGTATGATAAGTGTAATTTGTTTCATAAGCATGAACCAAGAAGAGATGGTAATGTACATGTACCTGAAGGTATTTGGCAGTGGAATCTCATGTTGGAATTATTATATTTTATTATTATTGAAACCAGTGTTTTATAGATATTTGTTATAGAAAAATTAGAAAATAGACTTTTACCATGAAGAAATTAAGATCTCCTAAAGTCCAAAGCATTCATCTGAGCTTTCAATGAAAACATATTGGTGAAATTAATTTTTTTTAAATGCAAAACATCAAGATATTTTTATTCCACATTTCTTGTTTCTTTGCATCACACAGCTGATTGACTCAACCAGATGCCCAAATCTTAGCAGTGTGCAGACTGTGGAAAAACAAGATCCATCTGGATAGATGCAGACAACAGCACCACAAAAAGAATTAACTCACATGATATTTTGGTCACTTTCATTCCTAATCATGGGAAGAACCCAGAACTTCAGTCATGACAAGAAGAAAGGATTCAATTTTCATGGAAGAAGTTAAATACCCACTTGACAAGGTAGAACTAAGCTAACCACTCTTCACAGCCAACCTAAGGAAGCAGACTCAACAGCTGGGTATTGTACCAGACTCATTACTTCATCTGTTCAGAAGCCAAACAAGTAAAAAGCTCTGACAATTACACTATCAGAGCAATGACCAAACAACCCAAATAGTTCCCTCTCTATTAGTTCAAATAAAGATTGTATTTAACAGTGGAGGAAAAATAACAGTCAGGAGCCTGGATTTGGTAGCTGTGAAACTTCTAACTCCCTCTACCCTGCACAGCCATTCCACATACAAAGAACAGCCTGGCCAAAAAGCAGTTCTTACCTGTTCACAGGTCTGAAAGAAAGTCACCATTACTAGTAGTAAGCACTGTAAAGCTGACACGTGTAAAAGGAAAAAGAGGGAGCATATGCAGCCAGTATAGAGGTAGAACACACTGTGTTCAAAATAACAGATAGAGCACCTGAAGATCACTACATCTGAATTTAGTGGTCATTCAGTGTTTACAACACCTCCAGGGACAGCCTGAAGTTTTGATTTCTCTAAGTCTGTATGCCTGTGTGATAAAAACAAGCTGGGAGAGCATTACTCTGTCAGAGTTTGCTATTCAAATGTGATTCATGTAATTAAGGCCTTCTGTGCCAAACTTCTGCATCCTCAAGACTCAGGTTAGAAATATCTACATCTGTCACAACCTGACATGTTCACTGAAAGAAGAAATACAGGGTTGAAATCTCTGCACTGTAGTTATTTTTAACTAGACACTAAGTCAAAATACGAAGGAAGAAGATGAGAAATGAAAGCATGCAAGTACTGTCAAGAGCGTGTCAAAGATGCAATGTCAATTATAAAAAATCAGCACAAGGCTTTTGAACATCATATCCTTCATATTCAAGACTCAGTTGTAATAATAATTCTTAAATATGTGATAAGTGTATTAGCTTAATATTAATAACCTTTTTTTACAAAAACTCAAGAAAAATTCACTCATCACTTTCCATGAATGGCAACAGTCCTTGGCATAAACTTTTAGTGAGGGGAATTATTAGGAAGCCTTAAAAAATCTGGTCCAGTTGCTTTTGCTTCAGGGTCCATATTATGCCCTGCATCAAATAATCTTTTTGATTCTGCTGGTGTGTCATTAGACTAGTGATAAAGAGGGCTTTGGCTAATGGAATTGTATAGCTCTGCCATACAACTGCTCGGCTTTTAAAATTTCCTTGACTTAACTTCAGTTAAAGAGCAGTTTCCCAGGCTGTTAAGGAAATCCAGATGCCTGTTTTAGAGCTGTTTGAGACACCATATTGGTACTACTTACAAGTTGCAAGAGCAAATTTCCTTTTCTGAAGGTAACAGTGTGCTTTACAGTTAGGGAATGTTCCAAACTGCAGGCACTCAGCTAAGACTACAAAAACCAGTTCAAACAGGTTAAACTCCTAAATTCCCAATGCCATCCAGTGAGGTCAATTATTGCATTAACTTTACTAGAAAAAAAATCCCCAAAACAGCTGCAGAAGTTCAAAAGAGTTGGATCAAGTAACTCATCGTTTAAGTAAGGTTGAATACTTAGAGTTGAAACCTTGGTCAGCTTAGTTCCATGGCAAGTATTTCTTTTAATAGCTTTCTAGATAAAGCACTTAATAATAATAATAATAGCCTTCTAATTAATACACTTATATTTTATTAAATTTATTATTTATTAAAACCACTATTGATTTGCCCTGGCAAACTAAAAGAACAAACCCAACCAAAAACAAACAAACAAACAAAACACCTAACAAAATCTCAGATGGTTAAAACATTTAAAACTTAAAGTAATAAGGAAACCTTTTAGTTTGACACTAGCTTTTCTTCCCTTTCTCTTTATATATAGAGAATTGTTTGTGATGCTGCCCCTTCTTTGATCATATTTTCTGTTGGTAATGAAGGTGGCATTAGGCGGTGTCCTCTTTCAAAACCCTGGTAGCCAAAATGAGCTGCTGAAGCTGCTGCCATTCATCTCTCTTATGAGTACAAATATGTTTTCTTGGAGACAAAACAAGGCAAACAGCCAGAGACTGAGGAAGAAAGAGCAGCAGAGATAAATGTGCTGCTTCTACAGACCACTGCGTAAGGCATTTACGTAAGTGAGAAAGGGGTTCAACACAAGTCCTTATTAGCTGCCTGGAGCTGGGTAAGCATACACTGATGACAGACTGCTTAAGGCATAGCTGCCTTCCTGGTCACAGACTGAAAGCTGCACAGCCGAAGACACACTAATTTTTTGCCAAACTGGTTCTTTTTCTAGTAAAAGGCAAAGAAGGCTCCAAGACTCAAAACCAGAAAGAGCACATGCAGAAAGGTGTGCAAGAGTGGGAAGATAAAATGTTCTCCCAGAGAGAAATATTAATTTTTTTTCTGACACACTTTGCTTAGTATTTCTCTGAAGGTCAGAGAAATAAAAGCTGAGCAGTGCTCTGGTGGATGATGTGGTCTCAAAAACATGCAAAGAGGGCAGAAAAGGTGTGGAAGGTTAGTTATTTCTGCCCATTGGTTCAGTTAGTTTCAGCATAAAATTAAAAAAATCTCTAGAAGAAATGTTTTCTCCATTCTCCACTCAGCTCGCATCTTTTGCTGAAGTTTGTTTTTAGTTCAGGGATTGCCATTGGTTTTCCAGTGGGACCTAAGTCGAGTGGTAAATTAATACCAGCAGATTTAATGCTTGATTAAGTCCATCTTTCCAACTTTAAGTTAACTTTATACATAATTTGCAATTGCACCTTTTTTAACCTTCGTCAACATAAATTGTCAATCAGGGCTCCGCGTCCAACTTTGAGAATGCAGTTCCTTTTAAAACTGTTACAGGAAGCTTTTACTTCGTAATTCTCATTTCTTTCTTTACATTCTCATTAGGCTTAAAAAGAAAAAAAAAAAGCCTAAGAGATGCAATGCATTTAATCTGCAAAATTACAGTTATTGATTTAGCATCTAAAAAGAATTCAGCACCATATTTATATCCTTTCCTCCATTAATTTAACTAGTTTTCCACAACCATAGTCTCTAGAGACAAGCCTGAAATGAAGAAATGCATTCACTATTAATTCCATATAGAAAAATCAATGTATTGTTAAAGTGTTAAAGTTCATCTTATGCAAATTTAGACAGTCTCATTTCTTTATATGCCACAAGATCATTTTATGTTGCAGATAACAGAAGCTGAATGGTACCAGAACCAGTCAGATTTAATGTTCTCCTAGCACCCACAGTGGTTCTGTGCTTGTGATCCTCTGCCACTCTTTCTGACTGGCTGGGATACATCAGTGGGACACTGGTCTACAGCTGGAATACTTCATCCCATGCATCAAGAGAACTGATGCACAAGGTTCAGAAACACATATTTCATCTGCCATTACAATAACTGGACATATGAGTGGAGACATAAACACAAATGACCTTCGATAATATTGGAAGGTTCTCCAGGATTGTCATGGTGCTCGTTTATGGCTGCTTTGCTGTGTTGAAAAATATGATGGTCTCTTAATTACATTTCCAATTATTAGTTTAGCAGGCTAATTTATGGAAATCATGTTTGAAAATTATTCAACTGCTGATGTTATATTAGACATAAAGGATATTACATAGACTTATTCTGAACTCTAAGCAAGAGAAATATTTTTTCTTTATTTCAATTAAGGAACTAGTTCTCTACAATCATATTTCAAACATCTAAGATCAGAGGTTTTTCCATTTCTCACGTCAGCTTCCTGAATTAGTAAGGCAGGCTTCCTTGCAGCCCAACACCTGCAATGACTTCCAGGAGGTTCAAAAGTATGAACAAGGTGGGATTGCAGCTGCCCACATTTAATTTAAAGCCATCGCAAAACTACAGCCTAAGGAGTTTAGTGAGGACAGTACTCCAGTACTTTACTAAGTATTCCATCTCATTATGTTTGGTCTCTTTGGGCCTATCTTTCTTCCAGCCCTTTCTCTTTCTTTCCCAGAAGCCCAGAAGTAGGATGTCAAAGCAAACAGTACTCAAGTAGGAGACAAACATGATATTAAAATGAGTTTCAGATGAGACTGAGCTATCGGGCAATGCCCCAGAATGTATCTCAATTCACCTAAGAAAATATCTTACATGGAAGTGAAACAGTAACCTAAACCTACAGAGAGCTGCTAAATCATTTCCATATTAATGATGTTACTGTCTTTAGAAAAGCTCCACAAAGGCCTTTAGATTACTATGAGGAAAGTAAACCGAGACATAAACATTAGGTTATTTGTGCAGAAGGCCAAGGTCATGCTAAAGTGTTTTCCTATTTTTCTGTTTTTCATATTGGGTGAAAAATCAATATCCTCACAGCCATGTTGTATTGTACATTGAGTTGCATAGCAGTAGCTTTGCACTGCATGTCACTGACACTCTTTGAAGCTACTGGAGGCTTGGATAGAATTCAAAATTATGACAGATTCTGCTAAAAAGACTGAATCAGAAACTTGAAACCAGATCTACTTTCTTCATTTGAAAGCAGTGGACTTATTTTCTTCTTTTTTTCATTTATCAGAACTAGGGTCAGTCCTTCAGGAGGACAACAAATTGGACTAGTTGAAGTATCATGTTCTAACCAGGCAATAGTTAAGTGAGCTGATTGCTGCAGTGGAGTTGGAGAACATTTGAGAGATTGGACTGACCTTGTGAAGACAGAGTGACTCACCTCATTGGAAAAGAGAATGGTTCTTAACAGGGCCAAGAGTAGTCTTTCTCACCCAAAGAATACTTTCTAGATTTTGAAACTTCTTTCCATATAAAGACATCAGAGAAAAAGCATTACGACTTTCTGAAACCAAAAATCCCTCAAAAATGAGACAAAATTTTGCCTAGTTTGATACTTTGATTTCCCTTTCACCACAAATTAAGTTATTTCTGAAAATTAAATAAAACTTTAAAACAAAAAGCACAGCAAAAATACTTTCAGTGTGTGAAAAACTCTTTGGTTGTTTAGTGTGTTAAGTTCCAGCTTTGGATCATTTCCACATCAGCTTATTGAAAGAATCAGCACATGAAATTGAAGACAAGATGCCTCAAGATCAGCTGTAATTTTGTCACAAAATAGGAATTTTCACCTGAAGTGAATATATATGGACAGACAGATCAGTCAGAGAATGACCATGAGTACTGCTGTGACACCACTGTGAGAAAGGCTGATGCAAACCTACCAGAATACTCTGCAGTCCAACATGCTCGATGACGTGCAGAGACACTCTCTAGCCCCCTGTTCACCAGGCATCTACTAGCTGGTTGCCTGCAAAAGGACTGTCCTGGAGAAGGACTGAATGACAGTTAGATCCAAATCCAGAGTTGCACAGCAAAAATGATCAAATTAATTTTCAAAAGGCATTTGTGTTGACCTTGGTTCTTTCCCGGAGCAGGTTAAACTTCAACAAAACCAGCATTTTCCAACATTAAAATATCCTGGATTCTTTGCTTAATTCTCATATAAAACTCTCAGATACTATCGTGTGAAGCTATATCCATTTGCTTTAGCTAGACATTGTGGCATGTCTTCATCAACTCAGTCTCAGTTGATTTATCTTTCTTATTACACAGGAAAGTGAGCCTGAAGAACAAGAAAGAGATCTAAAAGATTATAGTACCTTATTAATTAAAAAGAGACATCAACAGATCAAAAAGCAAAATAATTTTATTGCAGTCTCTGCAGCATTGAAACACAAATGACTAAAGTATCTGTTAACACAAAATTTGAGCTCAGATTTTCTGTTCTATTGACTAACCTATGATTTAACCTTCTAGTTAACCTTCTAGTCTCTTGGCAGTTTTCATTTAACCCAACTTGTGTAATACTCTGGCTGAGGACATGGAAGATAAGTGTCTCCCATGAGAAAGTGGTTCAACACACTATTGCACCTACTGCAAGCACAGTTGAGAGAACTGTGACTGAATTTCTTCTGGAAGCCCGTTCCCTGTTATTGATAGTTCAGAATTTTGGCCACTATTTGGAAATTAAGTTTTATATGTTATGCCTTTCTGTCTGGCTATGAAAACCTGACATGTGGTGGGCAATTTTAACAAAAATTTTTTTTTCCTCATTCCTGAAATCATGGTGAAGGAAAAATACATTGCACTGGCTAGATTATAAAAAATTCTTGTTTTCAGTTCTTTGAACACTGATGTTTTGAACACTCTCTGGAGAAGCCATTTACATTTGGGAACAGAATAAACTCTTGCCAATGTTATTTGCCATTCATGTGAGAAAAAAGGTGTCCAAATTTGATCAAACTCTAAGACTGCAGAAATGCAATTTACATACCACATGTTCTCTAGAAACTCCATATTCCACTACTTCAACCTCCAAAGATTTTATCAAGAGCATAATGTTCTGGTCCAGTCTCAAAGCTTTGCTCACTACATTGAGGAATGCTGAAATCTAATGTACCAGCAATTCTGTGGAGTTTGCTTCTAAAACAAGTTATGAAAGACAGAGCACATTTATTTTAACAACACAAATTTTGTATAAACTACAAATGGACAGGAGTTTACCAGGATAAGTTGTTTGTAAAATTTACAAGAGTTCTTTATGATATGGTGGCTTTTGCCGTTGTGGAAATCTGCAAAAAAAAGCCTGTCAAGAAAAACAGATATGGGTGGGCTGAAAAAATCCATTGGACACATATCACAGAAGTTGTTCATGGGAAACAGCTCTGTGATCCAGCGTCATTGGACTGGCACCTCTATATAGCAAAGTTAAGGCAATTTAATGAGAAATGTTAAGATGAACACTAAAAAATAAAGGAACCAGCAGCATAAGCAGACCTGAGCTGATATATTAAGAATTCCACCTTCATTTGTCCTCTCCTTTAGGACTGGTAAAATGACATAGTTGCAGCTTCTGCATACATCTGTTCACTTGGCTTATCTGATAACCGTGTTCAGTGTTCAAGCTAGGTTATGAAACTTAGAGACATAATACTCAGCACTGAGCTGCACTGAGTAATCACAATGTAGGCTGCTGACTCTGGTTACCCCAAATTAGTTGCATTTCTTGTGTCTGTATTTGTTACCTCTGTAGGCAATTTCATCTGCAAGAACAACACGAAAATTGGAAAGGGAAAAGTACAAAGCAACCCTTAAACATTAGGTATACTAAGCTGTTCAAATCTGTAGCATTCTCAGTGGTTATAGTGTCCATAGGTCATTAGTGCGCCCAGCCTGAGGGACTGGAATAGCACAGCTGCAGTAGTGCTGTGTGCACCAAGAAATGTTTGCCTCTTACTTTCTCCATTGCCCCTCCTGCCTACAACTCCCTCTTTTCCAAAATTAACATTTGAATTGAAAGTTCAAAAGGTGTCAGGGCTAACAGGGGTTACTCATGCAAATCAAAGGCCAAAGAAACACCTAGCAATCTGCCCAGAGTCATAATGTCTGCATTAATAAAAAAGCCAGTCAAAACCCAATGATTAAGTCATTAGTTATGAAAGCTCTTCATGTTCTGTCGACTTCTTTTCTGTGCAACGTCCTACTCTGAATCATAATGATGTAAAAAAATCCATTCTGAAATCCACAGTTTCAGTTTAATTTGTCATCTGCAATGACTAATCTAGCAGTATATTTCCTAAAGCTACACGCATCAGTTCTCCTCTTTCACCTTAAAATACTCACTACTGAAACATCCTGTGTACCCATTCAAACTTCAGATATTAACAGGCCCTGGAGTTATTTTGGTAGGAATCTGGTACAAAAAATATATCAGAGATGCTTTCTGTAGAGAGAGAAAGCTTCTTTCCTGAGGAGTGAAAGCTCTGAGCAAGAGGATGGGAATGGTGATTTGCTGTTTGACAGCTGTTCATCTGAAAAGTTCTAGATAGAAGCAAGAAGACTTTCTGACCTACAGTTTTCTCCTCTCACAAGAACACTTTCACAACAAGAGGAGACAATATGTAAGTCCCATCATACCTTACTGTAAATTTTACTGTAAAATCATTTTTCTCGATGGATTTTCCTGAGCCACAAATGTGCCTAATTTTCCCATGCTGTTGGCTTTGTGTCCTTTCTGTTGTTTGGGTTGGTAGATGTCACATTTACACAGCTAGCTCCACCACCACTGGGGGCTAGGTGCTCAGCTCGTGTGAGTCTATACAGAGCCAGGGCTGCCAACCCTGATTAAAGCTATGCCTAACAATAAACAACTTTATTCTTCACAGACTGTTCTTTCTGAACTCAGTGTTTGCACACAAAACTCTCTCTCCTACCTAGTTAGCTCAAAGAAGTTGACAGGCTGATATATGGTTATGCTTCACAGTCTTGTTCATTAGAAGTCAGGAGATAGCTCCCATAAGAGGTAGAAATACATGGTTATAAGATAAGATTAAAAAGATATTTCAGAAAATGGCAAGTTAACCAAAAGTTTACTTTATACCAGGCAGAGGGATCAGTGATGGGGTGACTTGCTAACTTATTCCCACAATTCACAAAAGCTGGCATGCAGGTAAGAGGATTCTGCTATTTAACATGATAGACTGTGATCAGAATCTTTCCCAGACATCATCCAGCCTGAAAGTGATGCACTTCGCTGCAGACAGCAGTAAATGTAGGTATAGCCAAGCAATTATTATAACTTGTGTAACAGAAGCAGTCCAGCCAGGATTGCAGAGACCTCACTGTGAGCTTCTCAGCAGGATGAATAATGCTGCTTTCCTAACAGAACCACAGCAAGTGGGAGTGTGGTTCATTTAATAAGTGCAAGGGAAATATTCCATAATCATGGTAAGAAAGCAGAAGACTCGAAGATGTTTCAGAAGGAGAATTTCCAGCTCTACATGATCAAGAACCATACATGAACTCCTTGTTCCTTTTCTATTCCACATCCCATCACCCAGGGTCAAGATCATGAGACTTTTAAAATTAATGTCCCTGCAGCCACTTTTCAGCCACTGTCATTTATACTAGATAGCTACTGAAATATCCTATTTCCAAACCAAGCTAATATATTCTAAATTGACAAAGAGATGAATGACAGAGAAAATATTCTGAGATATCCATTTCCAAGAAGAGCATTTCACGGTCTGCCATGAGGACTTCAGATGATCTTTAAATAATGAGCCAATAAAACCACAAATTAATATTTCTGTTATCCCCTTGGGTGCAGAAATGACATTAGTGCTAAGAATGTTTTATTGGTGCATTTTGTTTTTTAAACTGGAAAGTGTTTGTGTATCTACAAAGGTGAGTGTATAAACAGCTGCCAAACAAGACCCAGGAACATATCTTGTTAACAAGTTGTATTTGCAGTAATAGAAACTACTTGCATTGAAACCTTTTCCCTGGTATCCAGCTTCCCACTCTCTAACAGACAAACAGACATATAGCAAAAGAATTATATTCTAATTATCTTGGCCGTGTGTGCTCACATACTCAAATGAAATTCTTGTTTGAATTGATTCTTCGCAGCAAAGAAAGACTCGTTGAAATGGATTTTAGACAGCCCCTCAGTAAGGCTCATTATTTCCTCTCCTCAGCAACAATCTTGCTGGAGGGTACCAAAAGTAACAGACTTTAAAATGATGGTGACACGTACATAGTTGGGTCTGTGATGGAGAAAGATGCCCCTAATTTAGGCTTGGCACACAATAATAATCCCTCCAGACTGCATTCAAAGACAGAGTTCAGACAGCCTAAATTTGGAAAATCTCTGTCCCCAAGATTGAAGATAACTCCGAATTCCAGTGCAAACAGGTACCAGAAGCTGGGCCTAGAGGATCATTTGCAGCAGACAGGCAATGTAGACACAGACAGAGCATCAGAAAGAGAAATGTTTCTGTCAGACACATATGCAAGAATGCTGATAAACTGTTTTGTAGCTAATACCTCTCCAAAACTCAGCTGCACTGAGCTTGCGTCAAGTGAGTTGGAGGATGGTTAACATTCATTGCATGAATTCACAAGAACAAAAATCTCCTAATGTATAAATTGGTTTAGGTTGGTTTTTTTCAGCTCCCCTAAACTCAAATTTCGGAGTTACCAATCATACAGAGATGGGCTGTGAGCTGAGTTTAAAAAAAAATAAAATAAAAAAAAAGTTGTAGAGTCCAGTGAAAAAAATTTTTATAGAGTTTTTATTTGAGGTTTGAGAATATTGAGAATATTCAGTTTTTCTTTTTTTTTTTCTCAAAGCTGCAGTTCTTGAAACCAGATTGCTATTAAATAATTTCAACATCTGGTAAAAAAAGAAAATTCTGCTTTCCAGGGTTGTGAAGGATATTTTTTTTAAATCAAAAAGATAGAGGAAAAACCCAAAATAGAAGTACAAAATAATATATAAATTAAAAATCCCCCAAACGCCACCAACAATAACCCAGGAACCAACACCAAAGAAAACCACTTGTGATTTTTAATTTCAATTCATGATTATTGAGCATTAATGTTTGGTAGCAACACTTTAGTCAACTAAATGAATGAGTTGTCCCTTTTACAGCCTTGTCCTGAGGTTGGGGTTTTTTTTGAAAGCAAAATGAAAATCTTGGGGTTTAAAAGAAAACAACACTTGGCAGGTACCTCGGTGGTGTGTCCTAGTTAAATCTAGTAGGAAACAGTCTATTTTCTCTCTGCAGCAGCTGAAACATTGAATTTAATTTTTAAATACTTTGCTTAAGGAAGCATATGCACACATTATTTAAACTACTTTTGTTGATAGTTTGATCCATGAATTTAATGTTGAACATATTTCAAATTTTTCGTCTCAGGTCAAATAGCCAGCTATTTGCATTTAAATGGATTACCAGCACATATTTCTTGTTCTTGTTACTCTATGTGCTTTTCATGTAGCTGTTTGATATGAACACTTCTACTGATCCAGACAGGATTTTAGTAATCAGGGCAGGAGACAGGTTAATATACTAAAAATTAGACATAATGCTGTTCCCATATATATTATCACACCAACATAAAATCCTTATATTGAGCATCTTTTCCCAGCCCACTCATCTCCTATTGCACACAAAGGAGTTTTGAAGGACAGGCTGATGAAGCAGCTTGCTATAACAGAGAGATACCTAATAAAGACAGAGACTGGAGTATTGTGCTCCCCTGCAGTGAACTCTAAACCAGCAGTACTTCTGTCTTTGAAACTGAACAAGTCACCTTGTCACACCTCCGTGTTGCCAGAACGACATACAGCTCCTTGGCAGAGATGCAGTGGATTCCCAGTTGAGTGTTACATGTCTTAACTGGGTCGTTACAGGAACTCAACACAGGTTGAACTGAGCCTTGTAGAAGGCAATTCTGAATGGCTCAACTGTTATCCAGCCTGCTGGAAACATTACACATTGTCCTTGGCACATATACATGCCATAGTCCATCAATCCAATGGTTTTAATTCAATTGCAGAAAGGAGATTTATGTTGGATGTTATCGGGGAGTGGAGAAAAAACCTATTTTACCTTACTTTTACTTATGGGTAAGTTCTGTGATAAATCACCTAGAAAGGCCAGGGACTCTCCAGTCAGAGCTTCACAGAAGTAGGGTAGAAAAGTAGCTATTAGAAATGGGGGTGATGGTGAGGGAAGTTCATAAGGAGGCTGTGCTGAGCATAATGAACTCAAGCCTAGCTAGGGAAAGTACTCACTGGTCTGCCCAGCATTATTTTATAATGTTTAATGAAATCTGTTTGAAAATTCATGAACATTTTTGCTGGTTGCTTGTTACAAATACATGGGGGTCACTCAAAAACCTCTTTAAATGAGAGCATCAAATTGTCTTGGTTGGAAGGGACCCTTTAGGTCATCGAGTCCAACCATCACCCTAACCTGTCAACCACTATTAATCCATGTCCCTCAGCACCATATCTAACCATCTTTTAAATACCTCCAGGGATGGAGACTGCCAAAACTGACCTTCTTGCTCCTCAAGACTCAAAACTTTTCTATTTCCCTTTTCAGGATGGAGGTTTTATAAGATGAGGAGGGATTTGGTGACATTTTTTGGAGGAGACGCGAGAAGGCTGTTAAATCTGGGACAAAGGGGTTGGTTTTGCTTTGGAATTTTTACTTGGTGCCAATCTATCTTTTGGTTAGTGAAGGAACATATGGAGGAAACTGTGGGTTGGGTATCCATGCTGTGAGTCAGATAAGCCAGTGCTGCTGCTGCAGTCCTCTGCCCTCACCATGGGCTTGCTGAGACAGAAAGGTTTGTCTGGTCTGCAGTGGAGAAGTGCTCTTTGTGCAGCATCAAGCTTTTCCATGCAAAATATGTCCTTTAATACCAGCAGTAGGTCACTTAAAGTTGAAGAACAAGATGATTAAGGGGTTAATACATGTAAGAGTGCAGATTACATGAGATCTGGTCCAGAGCTGTGGTGGCTGGGCTGAATTACAACTCAAACCAGTGACCTCCAACCACAATAGGAGGTCTTATGGCAGTATTTGGTATCCTTGAGTAGGTAGGCATATTTCTGGTCACAAAATCACCTTACTGACAGAAATTTTTAACAAAGCATGAAAATAGACTAAGCACACAGCTGGCAAACAATAGCTCTGACTGCCATGTTTAAGTCTTTCAAGGATATTCACAACTAGAAACTGCCTCTAAAGGTTTCCTTCATAGAATCATAGAAACACTTGCATTAGAAGAGACCTTTAAGATGAACATACACCACTGGAGGAGATTACAACATCTGGAGGAGCTCAATGACACTACAGCCACTTTTTCTCCCTATGACGACCACCTTGGCTCCCTAGTTGGCAAACAGCTGCTCATTCTGGGGAGCTCATGACAGCAAACAAACAGCCTGGAATTCAGAAAGTCCTGCCCAGGGTCTGGTACTTGCCCCACTGGTATACCCACAGGGAAAAGGAAGGATAGATACATAAACACAACAGCAACAAAAAAAAAAAACCAACCAAAAATTGGAGTGTGAGTTATCTCAGAGACATATTCACATCTCCAGCTGAGTGAAACTCAGTGGGAAATCTCTTGGCTGACACTCTGAAATCTGCAAGCTTACTTTGAAACAGTGAAGTTGTCCAAGTCTTTATGCTATCCACATTTTAAAAATCACCACCTGAAGGATTTATGGCAGGGTGCATGGGCAATTACATTGCTCTATTTGTTACTGTGGAAACATATTTTGTGACTAGTGAAACCTATGAGAAAGATATTGAATGAACTTCTGAGAAACACTATTTTAAAATTAAAGCCGAACACTGGTTTTAGGCACACTATGAAGCTTTAGCCTCAAGGCAGTCATGAAACGCTGGGGAGTCAGCAGGAAAGTGCCACCAAGTCTTGCTGGGATTGATTTTGTAGGACTAGGTCTGTGTCATAAAATGGGCAATCAAAGTAGAGTCAACTAATCAAACTAGTGCTCTTGGAGCTGGAGAGCTTTGCCCAGAAACGGGTGCAACAAAGAGTCAGAACACAATGGCAATAACTTGTGTTCTATTTGTCTGGGAATATTTCCCAAGCAATCTGGTCCTATGACATCAAACTGTCAAGATTTTTAGTCCTTTAAGTGTCTTTTAATTTTTAAGCTTTCAATTGGCCCTTAGTCATGCAGAATGACTGGACTTCACAAATACTTGCTGGAAGATAGAAAGAAACATCTATGCATACAGGATGGGGTCTCCCTTGAATCAAGGAAAAAGCAGACATTTTGGCACACACCAGCAGAAGACAGCTTCCAACATTCCACAATTTCCTTCTCCTTTTTATATTTGAGGTAGTTTGGAAACCGAATATCACTAATTAGTGAAGAAATCTGAATGCATTGAAATAATTTTAAGGTAGCAAGACAGGCAGGAAAACCAAGTATCAACTGTTACTTGGGAAAACCTTTCCTTAATTTCTAGAGTGTCTTCACAACAAATAAAAAATGAAAAAAATATTATAAGCAATATTTTTTTGTTAAATAAGATGGAAAATATCTGAGTGAGAACTCAAAGGGAACACTGATTTCTTTCCTACTGACCAGGCACTGGGCTTTATGGACTTAAATGATGTAAGTAAATATATGAAATATTTTGGGGACTTCTTCCAGTCCTTTCAAACATCTTACAGCAGTGTGTTATAACCCTCAGTAAAGTTATTACTGATTTACTCCACTATCTGTGAGAAGAGGATTAGGACTCACATAAAGTTGAGGTACCATATGTGATCTATGCAAAATCAGAGTGACAAAAGCAGAGATATGTGCATAAAAGTGCCAGGTACTGTGGGTTTATTGCTTACCAAATCAGATATTCACTGTCAAAAGTTCAAAACCTGACAATAAACTTAACTGTTGCATCCTTAAACTTATTTATAACTTAGAGAGGGAGTCTAGTGTCTCGGTTTTGTCTCTCCCATAAAGTTTACAGCCAGCAGGAGATAATAAAATCTAGACTGAGCTCATATTGCCGAGAGAAAAATCAAGACCTGTATGTGTTGGTGGCTGTCAGGTGAGATATTTTATACCTCATTAGTGTCGGAGCAGTTATTGCTTTTTCTTCCTTTATGAATAGATCATGTGATAGCATGTCTCTCTCTCACACTCCTAACCAATTTGTCACAGCAAACCTGACTGTAACAGAAATAAGACATTTCTTGCCATAGCTCTTTTCCTTCCAACACTTGTTTCTGATGAGCCATGCTAGCCAAGCCAGTCTAGAAGTCTATCACTCTGTTTCACACACAGCTTTCTCCCCAGTATATGGGTGTCGCAAACTGCTCTGTTGTTCCCTTCCACTGGGACATCCCGACTGGTGCAGAGATGCTTTGTTCACAGCTGCTTGTGCACAGGCAAATGCCATGCTGGCAAGGGAGGGCTCCAGCTGAACTTTCTTAACAGGGTCCTGGGGAGCTCTGCAGCTCTGTGCATCATCCTCGGGAAACATTATGGTGCTCAGAGCAGACAAAACACTGCTGAGCAGTGTTACACTTAACACACTGAGGACAGTGTATTATCCAGGACAGAGGCTCTAGGTCTGCCCAGCAGAGAATACTCTTTTGGTGGAAGTTGGTCTCCTGTGTTCTTTCCCTGGATCTGAAAGGGATATTTTTTACTTAGATTTTGGCCAGACAATAGTTGTTTTTGTTTTTGTTTCCTTTTGTGCTAAAACATTTGATGCTGTGTCCAATCTCCAGGGAAGAATTCTCATATAGTTTAGGGGGAGACGAGTAGGGAAAAGCAATGTAGTTTGGTTTGGTGAACAGAAAAAGAAAAACACAGCAGGACTCTACAGTCCAACAGCTGGAAAGAAAAGCACGTAGCTATGCATAGTTCCCATTTCCAGAAGTGTGGATATACTTTACAATAAATACTCATCATTTTAAATCTATACTGAGTGCTCCCGAGGCAAATGACGACCACTAGAGTTATTTTTGTGAAATCAACTATTCCTTTTGGACTCTGTTACTACTTGCAGGAAAATCTGATCAGTTAAAGTACCGCAGCTAAATATTGTTTTGCTTTTTTAAAAAGCAGTTATTTTTACAATGGATTTTGAGTGGAGGGCACGAAGTTCTGTAAGCTTTAATTAGTCCACTGAACCATCAGTTTATTCTCCACTGCAAATATTGCCATCTGCTATGAGTTCATGCATTGATAATTAATGTCTGCTACAAGTTTGCTTCCCCAGCATTATCTGATTAGGTAATTAGCCTATGGAACAATACACAACTTAACACATTATTGTTCTATTAAGTGTGATCTGTTAGAAAGAACTGAATAATTCACTAGTACTGCCCTGTTTCTGTGACTCGAACCTCAACCAACACTGATCTAGAGAATTACAAAACAATTCAGAAAAGAATGGTGGGCCAGGAATATCCCCAAAACCACACTTAGGTATGAGCATTCCTTACTTCAGAGTACCTTGTGAACAAGTATAAGTATGAACAAGAAAATCCACAGGCTCTGTTCTCCACAGAAGGCATGGATCAACATCAACAATGATCCGCAAGTGATAAACGCCCCTTCAGAGAAGTATGATGAAAAATAATTTGTCATTCAGGGGACTAATAAATCAGTGGAAGGTAGAATCAGGAAGAGGGAGAAGGTGGCAGCATGTCATCTGTATTCACTAGTGTAAAATGTGGCTGTTTCCAAGATTACATCTGAATTAAGCTTGAGAGGCAAGCGAGTGATGAAGACACAGTAGAGGGGAACTGCAGCAAAGCCAACATTTCAACACTGTCAGATCCTGTGGCTAAAGTGCAAAGTCTCAATATTTGGCTGACTGAAGTGTTTTTCCCTTTTTTTGAGCTCTTGGCCTCAGGTGATTACAAAAAGAACTCTGATTTTATTTTGCATGAGATTCCTAGCCCAGCCTGGGGCAGGGGAAAGGTTAAGCAATGTCAGCCCTAAGTGCATAAAAACCACAACAAGCATATAAAAAGTCCAAGTTTAGGAACCTGGAGACCTCACACATCACCATTGCTATTTCAAAACATTGAGTTCAGGATTCATTTGACCAGTTTTCATGCCAACACAGTAAGTTATCTACATTTGAGCTGGTTCTCTCCACTCCTTTTATAGTCATGAGATTCCTGCCCCTCATGTTGGCAACACAATTGCTTTCCACAATGTTTATCAAGAATAATTTCCAAAGTCACTGTCAATTCAATGGTGCACTTTGAAGACTATGTACCTGTAAGTTAAGACTCAGGTCAGGATCAGATTTCCTTAATTTCAGGGGTTCTTCCCTTCCAACAGGTTCTGTCTCACAGTTACCATGAAAGACCAGTTACCATTTTAAAACAGAAGCCCTGCTATTGGTAGGCTCCTCGATCCACAGTGGCCTTCAGCAGGAGCTAGACACTGCACACCCTTAGGAAACTCATGAATGAGCCCCAAAAAACTGCTGTGACCCCTATGCCATCACAGTGCCACAGCCTGTGCTGCCATATTGTCACCCTGCATGAGGCAGTGCTCTCAGTATTGGCTGTGTATTACAAAGGCTTAACCATTAGACACTTACAGGTTAGGACACTGTAGCTCAGGGAGGTGAATGACCATACCTGTGGTCATTGAACAAACTAGGAATAGGGATAAAAACCTCAAAGCAGAGTTGCTCTCCTTGATAAGGAGCCCTCTACATAGTCTTATACTAAACCACTAGAGAAAAAAAACCAACAATGACAAAGTCTTTTTTCTGCATTTGCTTTCTTTGGTAACTGAAAGGAAAAGGCAGGTGAAATATCCTTCTTTTATGTGTTAAATATTTGTTCAGCAGTCCTGTGTATAACTTCTTAAGTGATGATGCACTCTGTATTCAACAACTTTCCCTTCCATCAGTCATCAAACCCAAATTCCCCTTAGGCATCACTCTGCTTTTATTTGTTCCACTGCAAATAACAGATGAGTTATTCAACATTTATCAGGCTTGTTTATATCTTTAACCTTAGAGACATACAACATTTAACAGCGTCCAGAAGATGTCTTCGCAATTTAACAATGGTTAAATTATTCTGGTGTTGTACTGAAATAATTCCACCTTCACTTGTTCTCAATGGTTGTGACCTAATAATGAAATTAAATCTATAGGACAAACCACAAAACCAGTGCAAGCATGAACACTCTGTCCTATTCTCTGACTTCACTTTCACAATTTCTGTTCTCTTCCTATCTGTTTTTGTTTTTTTTTACTCTAATAGCAATCCTGGAGCTCATATTATCTCTTTGTTTCGCTGTCTTAATTGCAGGTGCTGCATTTCCTTACTGCATTCACAAGATCTGGCCTCTCAAAACAGGCACATGCAGTATCTTTAACTGCAATGCTCTCAGAGCCCCTTCACTGACTTAATTTTTTTAAAAATATATCATTATGTGCAAAGAGTGGAGCACTCTTGTTGAATAACAACTCTAGACCTGTTGGGATGACTGTTTTCCTTCCCTGCATTAAGAGTGTAGGAACAACCATATAAGAACCAGGCACAACCCCAGTGATCCTCACTACAACACTGAGCAACCACAGTTTCCTATGGAAGAGTACACAAAAGGGGCAATCATGAAACTACTTCCATTGAATACAATCCCAGCACCCTGAGTGCAGGCTTTCTTCCACCAGAGAAATTTCCCAGAATTTATGCCATGACATGTCTAAAACTTACAATACAGGGGATTTTTTCCTGGAAAGCCTCAACCCCTTGATACATTCAATTATTACCAATAGAATGCAATCCTATAGGATTTCTCTAGAAAGATAATTCCAGGATGTGTGAAAAAAACACAGCTTCAGAAAACAACTGTAGGTCTCCTAAGGTCACACTCCTGAGTTCAGGCTTTCATTCCAACTTCTGGTTTATTGTGATGCCTTGGCATTTGTATTTTGCTCCTGGTTTTACATTAATAACTGTGTCGGCACAATCTTCCTGATATCACACAGCAAGACAGCATACGTACTGAAACAGTCCACCGTATTTTTACAGTCATTAACAATAGCTGCTATTTAGTATCAATTACAACACTTAACAGATCAAGGCATCTCTCCTTGCTGTGATGAAATTGCTTGATAAAAATATCGCCTTCTTAGTTGAACTCTGGGAAGTATTCACACTTTCTCACTTCAGCAATCTAATGTATTTAATTAAGGACTTAAGGTGAAGCCTCCAGATAATCTATGATGGGTCACAGATACCTCAGAGGTTTGAACCTCGATCTTTTAAGGAAAGAGTGAAATTTCATACTTGGGGGTCTAAGATAGAGACCCTAGCATGAAAATGTGAGTATCCCAAGCATCAAACTCGAACACTATGAAATTTAAAGATGCTTGATGCAGGACAGCAAAATTTCAGTCACCGACTATCGTGCTATTTAATTTTAAATAGAAAATAACATTCCAGCTACCAGCTACCATCTACCCCTGCAATATGATTCCAGTAGTAGAATACAGCTTTTCAATAGCCTCTTTCTTTTTTTTTTAATTCCAGAAGAGATTGTGTCTAAAGTAAAAAGTCATGACAATGTACCTTTAAGTGAGCAATTCTGTAAATAGCTATAAAAAAACAGGATTTTTTTTGGAAACACCTTTGTCCAATGAAAAAAAGAAGGGGTTTTTGATACAAAGTTTTTAAGCAACTCTGCTAAAATTAGAGCTATTATATGCAAGGTTGTACTCCTTTCTTTCTTATACTTGAGGCAACACAGAAACGTGGTGAATTTAAAAAAAACAACCACCAAACATCGCTTCTTGCAGATCCTATCTACAATTCCTTATTACTCACTAAATATGGTATTCTACAAGTATCAATTTTTTTCTAGAGTGTTGGGGAAAACATAAATCTGCCTTTTACCCATAATTACAATTTGTCAATTTTTATTTTGAATTGGAATTTTTTTTTTTTTGCAACAGCAATGACTAAACTAAAAAAAAAATTACCAATACATGTCTATTCTCATGTCTAATGTTTATCATGTCACTTGGACTTTCCAAATTGCTTTTACAGATGATGGGTTCATCCCATTGACTAGACATAGGAACTCATAGAATTCAGGCAGCCTGAATATAGCCTATATGGCAATGGTAGTTACATTATTACTATTATTATTACCATTATTATCTTTGCTACTGCAAAGCCTAAGGCTCCACCTGGGACTTATGCTAGGCATTAGATAAAGAGTAAGAAGCAATCCCCCAAAGCTAGCAATTTAAAGAATAGAGTTCCCATGTAAATAAGGTCTGGGATTAATATGGCAATGTCACTACTGGTATTTTAGCCTGAGACTACAGCATTTTTCAGTGGGAAAGGTCACAAAGAAAGGCAAGATGACTACAGAGCAGCTCTCTCTGTACCTACTCCCTTGTAATTAAGATGTTGAGTTGGGGGAGGGATAGACATAACACTTGGGAGAATTTTATTAATTATTTTTCAGCTTGAGTGCACAAGGTTAAATGTAGCCTCAGGCAGCTTTCACTGATGTGACTCACATCTCCATGATGTCAGATATTTAGTGACAATCATGGGCTCATATTTTGCACAGAATGAACCATCCTCTGGTGTATTAATTAAGCCCAAGCACATTCTGCAGGGAAGCAATGCAAAACCATAAAAAGTTGTGCATGGTGATTTTCATGCCTATAAAACATGTGGCTTGACAACTGCTGAGCATGAAATCTCTCATTAATTCACAGAATGTGGACAGCATGGATAAACTCCACATTTTTTCTCACCCTAACCATGTCTGCAAGAGGGCATGGTCCTGAGGGTGAGCAGTACTGTCCTTTTCCTCATGATGACCTGCTTGTTTCCAATCACAGCATTATTTTCTATTATTTTTCACACGAATCAGAATGGGAGTTTGGGACATTGGTAAACATTCCAATGGAGCTGTTTACAGAAATAACCAATTACTGCTACACATTTTTTAAATTATTGCTATTATTTTACCATGTTTGCTAACCACATAAAGAAATATTTTCTTTACAAAACACCCTCTAAACAGAAAAGCCAACACACATCTCAAAAGAAAAAAAAGAAACAAAACACAAAAACCCACAAAACTCAAACCAATCCAGCTACCCCAGCTGCTGCATGACCTCAGTCCGTGTTCATGGGCCAGCACAACTCCTTCCTTGTGTCCTCCACGAGGGCAAAACATAGGGTATCACAAGGGATTCAGTCCACCCAGGTAAAATATATAAAGAAAAAACACACCCGTTCCAGTTACAGCAAAACCAGCAGCAACAAAAATTCCTGCTAGGTTTCCCAATGACAGTTTCCCAGAAAACCAGTCTAAAAATCAAAGTACTGTGGTAAACAGACAAGTATAGAAATTGTGTGTTCAGAAGGACTTAATGTTTCTAAATCAAATTTGATAAAAAATGAAATTCCTTAGAGAATAAATATAATTTTAAGAATTTTTAAAGAGAATCCCAGAAATAGATAACAGAAGTTATGTTCTCTCTGTAATCTTCTTTTATTTAGTGTTGTGAAAAACACCTATTCCTGTTATTTATAATATATATATTATATATTATAAAAATTTTATTTTAGACTTTTTCTATTTTCCATAGTTTTAGCACCAAGTTATAAAGTTTCTTTACTCTTCTCTCCAGTGCAAAATATGACACTATCGAGAAGTTCAGAAATCAGACTGTCAATTACAAGACTCCTTTTTTTCTTTGTTGTTGACTTAAATTTCAAAAGTTTGAAAAGTTGCAAAGAGGGGAAAGAAGCAAGCTAGGAAAGCCAAACCCATATCTTAAGTTTTATAGCTTGTATGAATATTTAATAAACAGCATTTCTCTTGACAGCTTGAAATTTTTCAACGTGAGTTCTGTGAAGGAAAGGACAACACAGCCTGACAGTTTAGAAAGACTCCCCTGATCTCTCAGGTGGTTAGTTTCTCACTTGGGAGCTTAAAGGATTTAATTTTGTTAAAAAACATGCAAGCTATGGAATCTGCACCACAGGTTGCCATTGGCATGAACAGCTAAATACAGTTCCATCAAGCCTCTACAGACACTTTCAGTGTTCGTTCAAGGTGCACCAAGCTGATGTGCTTCCACCTTCAGCCACATATTGAAACTGAACAAAATGAGAAAAAACATTTTTCCATCTGAATTCCCGAACACAAGTTGCCTAAAATAGCAAGATCCTCTTCCTCACACAGTCGTTTCACCTAAATCACTGATGAGCTCGGTGTTTGACATGAACTCATGTGAGAAGGTGTGATAGAATGATTGCTGTTGACTGTAACTAGGCGTGACCATACAGCCTATTCTTTTCCACCCAGATGTCTGTGTCAAATCTGTGTCTTTCCAACTCAGAGACAAGAATGACATGCAGGACAGTCTAAAACTTATAGTCCCCAGCTCAAAATATGTTTTTCAGATCTCTAGGTTAACTGCATTTTTGGTCTTACCCCATGTAACCACTGTCATGTTCTTCTGTCCCTGTGCTCAGTGCCGAGCAAACACACAGTTTGCCTCAGGACTGAAACCTTTGATGCTAACCTGTAACTACGTTTTTTAAAGTTTGATGATTCAGATAACCTGCAGTATTTGTCATTACATAATAAGTAATGACTTATTACATTATAAGTAATGACTACACAGAAACCAACCTAATTTGCAAGCAGAGCACGCTGAAGTAGATTTGGCATTCGCCGAATGGATTCACACTTAAGTTATACAGTGAGATTACTTTTCAGGTGGGATATCACAACTAGAAACTCAGCAAATTTTCCCTTCCCATATACTATTAAAAATATTTCAATTCTGTGGCCAGCAACATAGGCTAACCCTTTGATCAGATTGGCTTATATGTTTAAAACAGATATTTAACTTCAGAAAAAAAAAAAGCCAAAAAAAGCACCAGCCATAAGAAACATGCAGGTTTTGTAGAATACATGACATAATTCAGAGCCACATAGAGATACAAAGTGTAACTTTGGAAAAAAATCTGGATATATGTAGCACAGATTAAATACTATAAACATATGCAAAAATTCATAGGATCCCACAGGAAATCTCTTTGCATCTCCTACACCTCTACAAAGACAGTAAAATTCTTTCTAGCTCTTTCACATACTTCATAGCAGCTCCCTCAAGTGGCCATAGACATAATATTTTATTGTAATCCATAGCAATGCCACCCACGAGCATCACTCGGAGTTCGTTAGTTACCCTTTGGTTCTGCTTCTCCTCACCTTT
Organism: Heliornis fulica; assembly: GCA_013399135.1. NCBI lineage: Eukaryota > Metazoa > Chordata > Aves > Gruiformes > Heliornithidae > Heliornis > Heliornis fulica. Next base: position 599,212 of record VXBZ01010969.1, on the reverse strand, counting down.
AGGTGGTTAGGATAGTTTCAAACACATTTTGGGATGTTTCAGATGCAATTTCAGAATTGGAGTACAGAAAAGGAAGGAACGGGAAGAACAGACACAAGGTTATATATCAGAGGAAAAGATGAATAGGTCAACTTTCACTAGTTAAGATATTTGATAAAGTCTATAGGTCAAGGGTCTTTTCACCCCTGAAGCACAGGCTTTTTTGGAGTGAATTGGTTTGTGACATCTGCTGTCCTTCACATGAAAGCTTGTTTTCTGTAACTATTTTTAAAGCAATGTTTCCTTAAGAAAAAGCTAGGATAATGCAGGCTAAGTTCCAAATAAACAAGGTGCATGGAGCCACAGCTCAGAGAAGTCTGAGGAAAGCCTATCTCTTCTATTCCATACGTGTCTCCTTAGGTTCCAAGTCACAGGATTTCCTTCTAACATTGTCTCTTACACAGGTCTTTTTTGAGATGTTGGAGAAAGTTACTTCACTCCTCCATAAACTCCTACTTTTTCTGTCCTGTTTTCAAATTTACTGTGTACTTCCTCCGCCATCCTTGGCTTCTGAAAGGAACTAATAAGTAAAAACTAATATGCAGTTCAAACAAAAGAATTTTACAGAGTGATTTACAGAGAGAAGAGATTGAAAATTCAGAGCCCTGGGATATATGAACATTGTTCTGAACATAAAAGAATGATAATGCTCTACACATAGTAATTATCATTGCTTCATTAAAGTCAAAACAAACTATGACAATTTTTACACACTGAATATCTGGTTTCCCTACCATGACAAAGCACAAATTTGCCTTCAGCTTTGTGTTTGGTTTCTAGTATCTTAAGCAGAATTGTCTCTCCTCCTGGACTATTTTCAAATAATCTAGTTGTACAATGATTACTCTTTTTCTTAACAAGACATGGGACAAAACAAAACTGTATGTAGTCACAGGTAGATTGCCTCTGGTTCTCAAGCTAACTTTGACTCTGTACCAGCAGTTTTCAGTCTTTTCTGACTTTTAAAGTCCTAAAATTTTCCAATAGAGATGCACCCGCAAGCCCCTGAGAGCAAATTTACTCTACTAACAACAGACTTTTCTCAGCTGCATTACATGGATTCCTTTGCCCACAGGTTGAAACCCACTGCTATGTGCTGCCTGGCAGCCTGCAGCATGAACAGATTTCTGTTCTGAGAAAAATAGCTCCCAGTTTTAGGTCTTTGAAATACATCTGGATCTGCCTGCTGACATACAAATTAATTGTATTTTCAAGCTTCGGAGCTTGATTACGGCAGCATAAATCAATGACATCAATAGAGCCAACAGATATGCACAGGTGTGAAACCAGATACAAATGAATCCCTTTGTTCCCTCAGCCCTCACTGTCACATCTATTTGCAGTGTAATCAGGAGTTAGGCTACGTTAGCAGCTTCAGACCATGATGTTGTTTTACTTGCACTAATCAAATATCTAATCTATTTGGCAATTTTTTTGAGTAAAACATGGAGCTGAGTTTTCTTAACAATTACACCTTTACTTGTTAGATTTATTTTTAATAACATGTATTATTTTCACCACTTCTGTTATTGCAACAGTATATGCATATACATATATTTAGTAAATAGATACCATTTTCTCATCCACTATGGGACTAAGCTATTCATTTTTGAAAAGGATTACCTCTATTATGTGTGATTCTCACCAAAAGGAGAAAAAGAACACCATGGGGTTTTTTTCCCATTTGTGGACCACATCCAACAAAGCACTTAGCCGTATGCTTCCTTTTCCCCCTGGACTGGGCGTCTGGCTATTGGATAGCACAAATCTATGCCCCAGAAAAAGTGTGTTATCCATCACTACTGTAAGTCAATCAGTTACATGTCTAATTAGCCTACATAGACAACTAGAGCACAACAGTTATTTTATTAGCCTGTAGAAATCCAGAGATCAATGGGTTTAGGGACTCTACTCACAATAGAGGTATGTAACAGGCAGCAGGATAGCTTCAAAGCATGTGACATAACAAAAAATTGCTCCACATATGGTACTCCTTATGTTCTCTCATTACCACATTTTAAAAATTGAAGCATTTGATGAAAACCACTGGACTATAAATCGGTGCCTTCAACATCCAGCTTCTTACATTCACAGTATGACCTGCTCATTATACTCCATTAAGAGGGTAAACATGACAAGATAATGGATTCATTTTGGCAGTAGCTATACACTTTGATTTTTTATTATTTCTACTTTGCTAGCTCATTTTGAAAAATCCAAGAGCTCTCTTCAGTTGCTAATCTATGAATGGCTAGACCATCGTGTTCCAGGATTAATATTAAAAAATGACAGAGAAATCGCTCACTAGACACACAAGAACTGGTCATAGAGTTTCGGGGTTTAGTTTTGCTCTCTAAATACACTTTTCTACTTTGCTTTTAAGATTATTTCACTGCTGATTTTTTGAACGCAGCTGAAGCTGGTGCTCTGAATTTATATTGAAATCTAGACTAATCCTTGTCAGTAGCCTAGGTCCATTTTCTAAGCAAACTAAAAGCATTGCTTTTCTATCTTGGCAATTTAAATGCATCACTGAGTAATCATACTTCTAGTCCACTTGCACAAATTTGTGTTTACTGCATATGTCCATGTGTCTAGGGTATGAAATAATGGAACCAGGAAAAAGCTGAGGATCTACCTGGTAGTTTTCTGGCCCCTGAAATTAAAGGCTATTTTTCAGGTATAACATCTCCTGAGCATTCTGTCAAAAGAAATAAAAGAAAGAAGCAGGGAAGGTAGAAAACACCTTTTAAGACTCCTGAAGCTTTTAATTGAATCAGTGATTCAGGAAATCTCATCCTCCTTTCTGTTTGCTCTGAAATGAAGGAGAGACAATGAACAGATTTCTGTCAGTTAAATAGATGCTCCGTGTATGCAGACATTTTTGTGTGTAACGATAGCCTTGACATTATGATTAGCTTTCTGTGATCTGCTGCTAGGGGTATCAGTATAGGATCTGTTAAATGTCTTTCCTGTAAAAAACTGAATGCATTCTTTTAAGTAAGAGAGACCCCCATAAAAATAGGCTTGCAATGATATTTCACTTTTAACAGGACTGCACTGGAAGTAAGGTTTTAATTGCTCAAATAACAGCATCACTAAGATGTCAAAATTATTTGCATTAATTGCCAGAGGAGACAGAGCAATAAAGCTTCTGCTCTAGCACATTGTGTACCCAGTTGTGATTAATGCTATGGTTGAGCTTTATATGTCTTCCTGTAATATGATTAAGAGGAATAGGCTATTAGATAAAGTTCAGAACTAAGATAAATGCAATGCTTCAGTGAAACTTCAGATCTTCACCTAAGTATTTACTTAAATTGTCTGAAAAAAAAATCTGATAAATTCTTCAGATGATGCATATTTCTCACTCCATATTTAGGCTGATTTACATCATATAAAAGTATAGCTTCATTTTTCTTACAGTAGAAGCCAGCACTAACCTTTTTTTCCTTTAGAAATATATATATATATTTTAAAAATGCAGATCCATCAATGCAAAGAGATTAACACTTCTGTGCTTTACTGTACACAGCCTTTATGTCTTTCCATAGTGAACCTGAACAATAAATTCTACTAAAAGAATCTTGCCTGTGATTTTCCTCCACCCACTCTTGATGTAGTATATGTTACCACTGAATAGTAGTGGAGACTAATTAAGCAGAGGATGTTTCACATGTACAAAAAACAAGATGAGAATACCTTACCAAATAAATATGGTGATTTTTCCTCTTATAGCCACTGGTACATCAAGGTTGTTATACAGAGAAGGAGACCAGGAGGCTTGTTTGTACTTTGTGGGGTTTTGGGGGGGTTTATTGGGGGGCTTTGGGCTTGTTTAGTGTGGAGGTTTTTTGATTGTTGTTTTTGCTGACAGTATATAGGCAGGTAGTGGAACTTGCTGAAAAATAGCTTCAACAGATAGAATGATAAAAGCATTCTTGGTCTCAAGCATTGGGCCTGTTGTACATCTCTGACCAAGGATGACAGTAGTTCAGTGGAGAGGAACTGCACTTACAGCTCCTTTTTGGCAAACCAGGCTCTCCTATTGAAGACCTTAGTCTGCTGGTTACAGTGTCCCTAGGCTGGTCCAGCTTGCAAGCAGCTTTTAGACTAAAATCCCTCTGGTTGCTTAACCTGACAATGTGAAGGATGAACGTACAGTAGAACATGGAGAAAACTCAAGAAGAAAAAATAGCACTGTTTAGCATGAGGGACAGCTAGCTAGGAGATGGCAGTGAATACGCTTAGCTTGGAAAGGAGAAACAGAGAGGATTACTGAATATATTTGAACAGCAACAACAGGACACACTCCTCCTTGCCTATTCTTAGTCCTACTTTATCTGATTTTTTAAAGGAAGCAGACTGTTATTTACTGTATATGTGTTCAGTGTGCTATCCAGTAGGTATATTTTCCGTATCAGCGGAAAACCACACAATAATAACACAAAGATTGTATAATGTCACTTGTTATCATTACAGAAGCACCACAACATGTTTTGTCCTATGTGTTTAATGTGCCATAGGATAGTGAAATTAACAAATCCAGATGACAGTGTTCAGGTGATTTTTCCTCTGCTGTTGTTTGGAGAATAGTTTTGTTAATATAGCCACTAATTAGATTTTGAAAACTGCAGGAAGATACTAATAGCAAGGGTAAGCTTGTAGTCTTTAAATACGATTTCCAAACCGCTATGCTGCATGTATTGTGATCTGAAAGAATGCATTCTTTATGCTGCTTTTTCATAACAACCAAACCTGTTTCTCATTTGACAGCTAATGGAGTAGTATCTTCTGCTCTGCTGGTGATGAATGCAAAGTAGCTGGAAAAGCTTTGGCACCTTCAATCTACCTGCTTATTTTGCTAAAGTTTTAAACCACGTATCTGAAAACTCTTTTGCATTACCTTTAAAAAGCAACATTTTTGAAAGACTTTAATTTACAAAAATAGAGAGTGACAGAATGAACAGAGAATTTTTCACTGGCTCATAGGTGTCACTAGAGTAACCGGTGATTTTGAAGAAGCCATGAGAACCTTGTGGCAAGGAATGAGCTGGAGTGGGTAAGAGATTAGATCAAGTCCTGAAATAAAAGGCCAAAAGTTGCACAAGGATCCAAAACGGAACATAGGAAGCTCCATGTGAATGTACAAAAAAAACCATTTTCACTGTGAGGGTGAAAGATTACTGGAACAGGCTGCCCAGAGAGATTATGGAGTCTCCTTCTCTGGAGACATTCAAGACCAATCTGGACATGTTCCTGTATGATCTAATCTAGGTGATCCTGTTCAGGCAAGTGGGTTGGACTAGATTATATTTTGAGGTCCCTTCCATCTCTTAACATCCTGTGATTCTGTGAATATTCTCTGCCAAACTGTTATCTAGATGTATTTGTAATCGTCACTGCAAATTTCAGCAAATTCTACTGTCTCCTAGCACGGAAAATTTCATAAAGTCTTATATGCGAGTTATAAAACAAAACAGAAAAATGCACCATTTACCACCTTTCTGCACGCCCTCTCTGTTTAAAAATTAGGCACTGAATACTTTGTGATCTGCATCCTTCTTACTCCTATAACTCCTTCTAGTGTTTTGGGGATGGGATATCTACGCAGCATAATAGAGTGGTAATCACATTGTAATCAGAAAAGCCAAAATGGTATTTTCCACATTTTCTTCAGGTCTGCACCTGCTGTGTGAGAGCAGATATGTGGCTATCTCTGCCAAAAAATTCTGTAGGTCTTTTAAGCTTATCTGAACTTAAGGAGATATTATATTAACTAATGTAAAATAAATGTATTGAGGTTTACTACATCTACAGAAATTGTATACTTGCCTTGTATGTGTTTACACTAGACCATGTACCCACCTACAGCCCCAAGTAAGAGACCAGATGTAGGTCTGAGATTGTAGCTCTCTACAAGAGACCCTGTAGGAAGACCATTGGTTCCACTCAGCCATTTTTATGTTCTAAACTTGTTTCATCATGGCATTGTATGAGCTAAGAATAAATTTCAGGAAAGCATCCAAGTCTCAAATGAGCAGATCTTTGGTTTATTAAAACAAATAGCTTCAGTTCCTAGCCTAGATCATGGTCCTTTATATGAACTGAAGATATGAACTGGACAGAGTGAAGTAAAGATTAGTAGCTTTGCATACTGGATGACTGATCCATAGTCGTTAATCTGAAGTAGTGATACAAAAGTTAGGAACATTATGTCAGTTTGGACATTTTTATAATTTTAACAAATATCACTTACTGTTTGCTGGGATGTGTTTATACTAAAAGTAATTTGGTTAAAGCCAGGTATGTTTCAAACAAGACAATAAAGAGCAGAATCTGACCAACAGCTAGAGAAAAGGGGCTTCCTCCCTAAAAAAGTATGCTTACTATACAATGCTTGAAAGTTTTCTTATTCACAGTAAAAGTTCAAGCTAAATGAAGAGCTGTAAAGTTTCTTTAAAATACATAACTGGGATACAGTCCATGATGCAAAGCAACGTATCATCATGGTCAATAATGCTAATGCGAAGATAATGATCAGAAGTTTATTAAAACTACATGTCTCTCTAATGCTTTCAACATTTTAATCCACTTATTCCTGTTAGGGGGCTAAATGTTAATATAGAACTCCACATAGTACATTCAGATACCAATTTGTAATTAAATATTTCTAAGAGACCACAACTGACCCCACATATATATAGAAAATAAAGAACAAAATATGTTTAGGCTAGCACATTTTACAAGAAGGGAAAGGAAAAGGAAAAATAAAAATTAAAAAAAAAGAGGATATTAATGTTGATATTAAACTTTAGTCCATGGACAACAGCTGTTAAAACAGGCAGGCAAAACAGTAAAGGTGAAAATGTTAAGGAGTCTCATGAATATGAAAAGCTTTTAATTACTACACATATTGACCCACTGTGTGACAAGTGAGCGGACCCTACAAAGCACACAAGACAGAGCCACTTGTCCTGGAACACTTTCTAATTTTAGTATACATAACATACAGCATCAGAAAGTCAGCTGCTACTGTGAGTTTGAGGATTGATGGAGAAATCAAAGCCAGAAACAACAGGATACCCCTCTACAATACTTTTGAGTTTGCAAAATCTCTTATATCGTGTGATATGATTATGCTGATCACTGGAAGCACTCAGACTTTGCTAGCTACAGGCCTGTAGACAGAGGTAGCCAAAGACCAGAAAAATCTATTCACTTGGACATCTGTTACCTAGACAGCTACCTGTGCTACCTCAACCACATCTAACCTGATAGCACAACCAGAAGAGTAATTTAGTTGTATCAATACTTGGCACGTGGAAAAATTACATATTCTGGAAAGGTGCTTAAGCTTCTGAAAACTTCAAGAGACTGATAATCTACTTTATTATAGATTATATCAGCAGTTTCTTATTATTACCAATGTGAACTTTATTTATCATGAATTTATCTTTTACTTTATCTCTTTCACCTATATATCTTTGTTACAATCTACTTAACTAAACTGTTTTAGTTCTCTCCATCATCTGCATTCTAAGTGCTGTTTCTTTCCCATCTTCCACAGTAATCAGACAAAAGCCTGACATATCTCAGCATGAGGGAACTGGCAGGACATAACCCACCCTGGAGTTACTTCAGAGAAAGAGGGATTTTTTCCCGCCTCAAGGAAGGCACTGCACCCAATTCCTGCCTTTTCAGCCATTCCATGGAGCCAACAATCCTGACTACATCCACAAAGCCTATAGGAATCAATGAGGACACACATTCTGTATCCTTTAGAAAACAGAAAAAAAAAAAAATTACTGAAATAAACAGGTCTTTTTACAGACTGTTTAAAATCTGTTTGCATCACCTAGAAGGCTTTATTCTGTTTCAAAGTTTTTATTGTGCAGCTATATACTACAGGTTATTTCATAATAAGCACTAGCTTTTTCCTTTATCTTCTTTCACTATGATGCACAGGCAATAGGAGAGGAAATTTAAGCTAAAACGGCCAGAAACAGAAAAATAAGCCCTTCTCCTTTCTGGAAAAAACCCCCCATAAAACCATCACCAGCAGTAACATTCAAATGTCATCTCAAGTTAGGCACATAGGATTGAGCTATCAATCACACAAAAAATTCTGCTTGCATCTGCATCGTGGAAAAATACATATCATCAATTTAGGACCACAAACAATCCCACAATTCCCCCAGCAATTTTTCTCCACGCTCTTTACTAGATTTAGTACTATGAAACCAACGGATATTTTGGGCAAAGCATATTTTTCTAAGTTTATTCCAGGACATCTAAATAGGATGTGTGAAATAATTCTTCTACTCTATTTACTGTAAAGAGTTGCAGCCCAAGAAGACTGTTCAGTTTAGTGAGATAGTACCTTAAAGACACAGACCTACTAGAAAGATGCCAGGAAACAGCAGAATTATTGCAGGCCTAGAAAGCACAACCTCTGGAGAAAGATCTTAAAAAAAAAAAAGTTGTTTAGCATGAGGAAGGACATGGTAATTCTTGAGGTACACAAAAGGCACTTACAGAGAAGAGGACTCTGTTCTCTTTACAAGGTTTAATGGATCTAAAGTGCAGCCAGCAAGATTGAGGTGAAATAGGAAAAACAGATCAAGAACATTGAAGCACGGAAGGTTTTAAAGAACAAGTTGGGCAGACATTTGTCAGGATTGATTAGATAAAGATGATCTGGCTCTGGGGCAAACGACTGGAGAAACTGATCTCTCGACATACTGTCTGGTCCTATTTTCCTTTTATCTGATCTCTTTTCTATTGGGTCAATAACATTTACTCAGCATGCATACTGTGACAAGCCTGGTAAAGGGGCTAAATTCTTGAACACTCCTCTCTAAATATTTATTTATGTGAGTTTATTTTCATTGTATGTGTAGATTATTTTATGAAAACACTATCATTACTGTGTTATGTGAACACTCTTTAAGTGTCAAATTTAGAAAAATAAAGTCTTTTCATGAATAATAAAGATTGAATATTTTTAATGCATAAGCATGAGAGTCTGACTATTACAAAGGTATTAGAACTGAAGAAGGAAAGGTTTCCTGTTTATGAAAGAAGGCTAGAAGAGCAGTCAAAAAATGAGAAAAAAAAATTATGACATGGGAAGAATATTAAAAAGCAATGTGGCTCATGTTTTTGAATGAGAGAGGGTACTATCTGATTTGTATAAATTCTACAGTATATTTCCAGTTAATCCCTTATTAGCAAAGTACTTAGGAAGATGCATGAAGTTAACTGTGAGATCAAGAGTCTATTGATTAATGGAAAAGGAACTCAGCCAGTAACTGAAGTAAGACTTCAGTGGCAATGGTATTTGAGATGTCTACTTTACAGGTTAGACCCCTCCAAATCATTTCACAGGAAAAACCTAATGGACAAGATCTAATGTGGTCACAGTTATGAAAGGAAAAGCACTATGCACTAGCCCATGCCTTTGAGTCTCGCTAGTGTTCACACTGTTGAGCATGACAAGTGTGGCAGCAATAACAGGTGAAAAAAAAGCTTGCAACCAAGCAAAACAGTCTCAGTACCAACAGCAAGCTGCTAAGCCATGTTCTCAAAAGTGAGAACTTGGCTACTCAATCTTTGGGATGTTCGGCTCAGAGATATTGAATGGAATTAACTGTAAGGGTGATTGCTCACTCAGCCTTTCAGATTTCTTAGTAGTTGTGCTGCAGCCCAGAATGTCTGAATTGCTCTCAAGGAGTCTACTTGCAGAAATGTAGAAAAATCACAGTTCGTTCTACAAAAAGCAGACTGGATTTATTAAAAGCAAAGCATTTCCATGCTCTCTAGAAGACAGTGGAGATCTCCTTCTAGTTTTAATTCTCTGATTTCATTACTTCCTTTATGGATTCCATCTACTGCATCTTGTAACCAGCCTTGTGAAGAAACAAGTGCACATGCTTTGTAATTGTTTTGGCTGGGATGGAATTAATTTTCTTCACAGCAGCTAGTAGGAGGGCATATCTTGGATTTGTGCTGAAAACAGTGCTGATAACACAGAGATGTTTTCATTACTGCTGAGTGGTGCTGACACCTTTTCTGCTGCTCACACCACCAGTGAGTAGGCTGGGGTGCACAAGGAGTTGGGAGGGGACACAGTCAGGACAGCTGACTCCAGCTGACCAAAGGGATATTCCACACTATATGACATCATGCTCAGTATATAAAGGGTTGAGGGAAGACAAAAGAAAGGGGAACTGTTCAGATTTATGGTTATTGTCTTCCCAAGTATCCATTACACAAAACAGAGCCCTGCTTTCCCAGATGACTGAATACCTGCCTGCCCATGGGCAGTGGGGAATGAATTCCTGGTTATGCTTTGCCTGTGTGCTGTGGCTTTTGCTTTACGTTTTGAACTGCCTGTATCTCAACTCATTAATTTTCTCACTTTTAGGATTCTCTTCCCCACCCTACTGAGGACCTGAGCAAACAACTGTGTAGTTCTTATTGGTTGCTGGATGGGGTTAAACCATGACAGCCTGGAGGCTTATCTGCTCCACTTTATACCTTGATGATGCTGCTGTATCTTATAAAAAACCCCTTTTATTCTTCCAGGGAAACAAAACTGACTAAGTACACATACAATACTCAAAAGCCTTGTATGGTTGCAGCATATTAGGCCCTAGTACTATTGAAATGCTGACTCAAGAAAAATATCCATGTTATTCAGATTGTTTTGCATGCTATGCTATCGAAGTAATAAGCATTTTCTCATTTGCAATATCAGATGTGATTCACTAATCTAGAAAATTAGATTTCTGAAAGAACACAGATTACATTTGCCAAGTACCAAAAAATCTATCAGAATCACTCTATTCTTTTTAATAAACTTTCTCTGTGCAAAAAAAGCAATAGAGAAGAATCAATATATTTTTTTTTTTAAATCCTATTATAATTCATTTATTCAAATAAGGACCTTAACCTTAATTAAAATAGAGCTGCAGAGGCCCAAGGGAAGTACATATGTATAATTCCTATAATAACTTATTTATTATTTTAATTATTTATTATTAAGAATATTTTTTTAAATATTACAAGAGTTTAATTAAAGTTGCAGTAGGCTCCGAGAATGAAAAGTGTACATGCAGACCACGTTCATATATCAAACTGAAGTCAAAACCATTCCAGTGCATGCTAATGTATAAGCAAGTCTATTTCTGTAGAAGTGCAAATAAACAGTTACACACACACTCAAGGAGGGTGAGAAAATATGGAGAAAATTAAATCCTGCATAGCCCAGGTACTGGAGATAGGAAACAAACAGCTCTCTAGCCCGATTGCACCCTTTGTGTTTGTTACTAGAGCAAAGACCTCTCTGTACTGCAATGTCAGTTTGGTTGAGTGGTCAGGTACTTGCATCGGGTAAAGGTCTGCAGTGCTCATGGCAGCCTGATCCTCCACAGTCTCCTAACACAGAAATGGTGGCATGGAGATAGAAAGCACAGCTGCAGTTCATGTATCACCATGTACCCTCAGAGAGAACGGATTCAAGCTGGTGGGACTCCAAACATCAAAATCAGTTGTTAAATGGAAGGTATGAACTTGTGAGTAGAGACCAGCTAGCTCCAGCCACCTCCCTCCTCAAGTGGGCACAGACCTCATCAAGCCCATTTGGATCAAAAGATCTTGCTTGGCACCTTCTATCATCATGAATGCTTCAGAGCAGATTTCATGTTTGATGATTGTCAAAGTTGTGCAACAGTTAGAATGTCATTTAGGAGTTAGCATAAATCTTGTCTCAGGTTATGCTAGAGCCCACTGTCACAGTCTACGTTAATGGAGTCTAGTTTAGGATGTGTTTTCAATTAACCTCCCACCAATGTGTTTTCACTATGTCATGGTCAAACCGTGCCAGCAGTTCAGCTCAGGAGAATTTATTGTGCTAACAACACTAATCCAGAAATTTCAATAAATGTACTTTAAGTTTAACTGAAAGGAGAAGTCAGCTGTTGTCCTTGGATATATGTGCGATGAATGACTACACTGCAAACTGTAGAGACGTAAAGCTAAAATCTTTTAAAAGCAGCTTCCTTTGGGATCAGATTGTTACCAGACTAAGGAAACAGCTGTATTTTGCTGAGTTGTTCACTGAAGAGCAAGGGAAAGTCAAGTATATATTTTGGTGAACTTCGTACAGCTGTCTCTTTCCTGGTTTAACATTCAGTACAACCACACTGGGGAAGCTACTCAAAACCTTCATCTTTTCATGTTTACTACTTAAACATGTGCTATCAATACCACACTTTCTAGTTCAGTCAAATTCACAAAGACAAAAGTAAAAATATTTACTTAGCATCTGCACAGAAAAATCTCACCCTGGAAACTGCCACAATATCTTCAACAGAGATAACTCAAAGTTGAATCTCACTGCTTTGCTACACAGACATCACCAAATAGTAGGTGAAGGAAGCTTTTTCTCCCTATTGTTTGTGGTGGGTTTTTTGTTTGTTTACTATTTATAATTGTTTAAATTTAATAACTAGGGAAAAGAAACCAGTGACCTATGTATATTACAACTTTTTTAGGTCTAGAAATCTTTTTAATTATCCATTTTATGGAATTATATCTAAATATTGATATATGCAAAGGTATGAAAGCTTTCTCCATTTTAAGGCAAGTGGCATAACAGTAAAACATAATTCAAACTTGCTTGAGATAAATTGGCACCAAAATTGTAACATTTCTTTGTGATAGTGTCAAGACATACCAAGAAGACAGGACAAAATGAATGAACCTGGTGATGGCCAGCTCTGTACCAGGGTCTGGTTAGTACAGAACACTTTTAATCTACTGACATAACTGAAACGTTTGAAGAAAATGAGATAAGAAATCCACCCAATCTGGTTTGCAAGATTTTGATGAACATATGGAACATCCTGCTGGTAAGCAAGTGAGATTTACAGCCATATGCTCAACTAGTCTCTCATATGAATACTGTAAGTCTCCAACATGCCAAGAATTGATCATGCAAATTTATATTTATGATTATGTATGTGATTATCTTGAGAGAGTGTGTTGATCAAGCTCAAGCTCATTATACAGGCATAAAGAGATATAGATAAGATTTTTCTTTTTTTTTTTTTAATCATTATTGCTGCTGAGTTGTTTGGTCTGGGAAGTTTGTTGGGGTTTTTGGTTTTGTTTTGTTTATTGCTGTTCCATATATGCCAGATGTTGAATAGAAACCATGAAGATCAGTTTGAACACTAAGCCAAGTACACGTTATAGAAACCTCATCTGCATTAAATACAGAAGGTCCAGCAATTCAGTGATGTCCTACCTCCAGTGAGGACAAGAAACAAGTAACACCCAGGAAAAAAATAGACAAGGATAGAGGAATTTCTCGATGAAGACAGATAGCCAACAGCTGCTGAGACCCCTAAGGAGAGCTGAAAGCATTTCTTTGATAAGGCTGGGAGATGAGCAGCGTGGCTTGCTTTCTAAGGTCTAAGAAAACTAGATCTAGAAAGAACCACAGAAATGCTATCGACAGATTTTCTTAGGCTGGAAAAGCCTGGAAAATGGAAAAGCCTGTCTATTGGCACTTTTATGAACTGGAGACTTAGAGCCAAAGAAGTTTAGTTCCTGACCACTCCAGACACATGAGACCTTCTAGAAGACCCTCTCAAGAACTCTCCCGAATTAGAAAGATAATGGGAAGAGCAGCTTTATTGGCTATGACAAGATTTGGCACCAGTTAAGAATGACTGTCACTGGGGACACCTCCCTAGCAAAGAACAAGCATTTGAAGCACTTCACATGCAATGATGAATGCTCCAAGTACAGAGAAGGTTGACTAAGAGGATTAATAAAATAATAGGAACAGGACAGGTGGGATATCAGTAAGCTTTATGTTCCCATGTAGACAATTTATGCTGTTTAAAGCATTATCAGATCAACTTGGAGACTTCCCCAAGGCTGTGTACCCATGGTGCTCAAGATGGTAAACCTGGCAGGTTTTGCTAAGAATAATCTGCCCAAGGTAAATTTTTGTCTAGCCTTTCTGATTAAAGGTTTGACTTTTCCCTGAAACAGATGTTTCTATTATTCTGTTCCCTGGTCATTAAAGTTCCCAGAAACTTCATAATCTATACTTGCCTATCTAAATGTCATATCGAGAGCTGGGAGAGTTTTTGTCTTTACAGAATACTGTCAGTCAGTTTGTTGAAATCTAAGGTTTAAGTATTTTTCTTTTTCCCCTTCACTATTCCATTTAGCAAAATCAAACTGAAGCACTATGTTCTGACATTACCAAAATGGAACAGTAATTCTGTTCTAAGACCCAACTGAAGCTACCTAAGGTCCATCAAATGTCCATAATGCAAGGCAGAATGCAAAGGGTCAACTACACATTGTTATGTGTACTAAGGGAGAATAGTCACTGCATTAAAAAAATTATGCATGAACCTGTTCATATCAAATTGTTAGAACAGACACTGAATGTGTACAGTTCAGTAAACCAAGTTCATTTTTAGATTGTGCAGTGTTTCTGCTGGAAGAGTTTTCTTAAAATGCCAGCTGACAGAAGCAAGTATTAGTAAATTGAAGAACACCGAAGAAAATCACTAAGTATTGGCATAGAGGTAAAATAATTGTACTGGTTAAAAAGGGAGAATCAAAATGAGATACCAGCCCTGAATATTTTCCAGTTCTGTCTCTTGTGGTTCTACATCAGTTTTTCTCAGATACGATGAGAATGAACTAAATTTGCTTTAGTCTTCTCAAAGAAACTGATTTGCCCCCTGCAGCTTTCTTTTCTTATTATACTACATACCTCAAGAATGAATTAATTAACGCCTCTCCTCTAATGGCAAGCTAGATGACAGCAAACTTTTCTGGATTCTTTGTTTTGTTTCATTTAGTACAACAAAACAAGTGCTCAGCAAACAAAATGAGAGTACGGGGAAAACTTATCTGGTAACACTGTGACAGGTACCAACACATAGTGGTATCTAAAAGTCTGCTGAATAAGGTAGTGATGAGGCAAGAAAAACTTTGAGTTACATTATATCAAGTTACTTTCAGGTAGCTGTTGACAAGTAAGAGGAGTTATAATAACTAAAATGCAATGTTTATGATTCTTACTTGTCTCTCTATCCATGAATATACAGAATCATGTTTTAACCTGTCATTTCTAGCTTATTTGGTGTTGGGTGTTTTTTTATAATTCAGACCATTGGTAAAACATAGTAACCAGAAGTTAAAATAACAAGGATAAAATTCAAAACATGCATTTTCAAAATAAAATATTCTTAAGACTTTTCTCAATCAAGAATACAGACAGAAAGATACTTATTAATATGAAAGAACTTGTTATCAGTAAAACCCAAATAAGGTTTGAATAATCTGCTTGTGTAGCGTCACTGCAGCAACATATAGTTTCACAGCTATAACACAGTCAAATATATACTGAGCTCAAACAGAAAGGATTCTGACTGCAATACTTTATTAGACAGAGCCCTTTCAAGGAGTCTGAGACATTTCAGTAGAACTTGTGAACAAACTGCTCATGGTCAGTGATGCTCTTAAACAGCAAAGCAAGATGTCTGATAAGTAGCATAAGATTTAACAACTACCTCAGAGACTTTCTGAGTATTACAGTTTACTCAACTTTTGACCCATTGCATCTCCAATAGAATCAGATGCAAACCACACAGATTAATATTTACACGTTCCCAATAAAAAGGGAATATCTTGATATTCTCAAATGCCAAACCAGCCTTAAAAGAAATTTCTCTTATTATTTACCTGTTGTTCTAACCTCTGGGTTTTTTTTGTAGAACAGCAGAGTGATTCAGCTCTGCTGACAAGGCAAACTGATGGGACTGGAGAGGAGATAGAGAAAAACTACTGTATTCTGTACACACTTTTGTTTTCAAAAGAAACACACAAACTTCCAGTTCCCATCTCTTAAAAGTGAATAGTTTCTTTCCCTCTTGATCTTGACTAAGAGGACTTTTATGACAATGATAGTTACATGCTAAGATTAGGAAAACTGGTGTGGGTAAACTGCGATGGAGTTCATGTGGGTTGACGGGGCATTTGAGCACAATAATACTTGGGAGTTTTACTTACCCTCCTTCCCCCTTTATATCAACAGAACAACCAAGTGCTCTGTAATCTTTTATAAGAGGGGAATTCAAAGGAAACCAGATTTCAGCCAACAGAGGTAAAAGCTCAGAAGCCCTTCATCTGGCTTAATAGAATTTTCTTAGTTCCTGTAGCAAAGGAACAGTGTCTTTCTTGTGTCAGTAAGTACCTCAGACTAGAACGAAACACTGTTTATTTTAACTTTTACAAAAGCCTAGACCTTAAAACCTGGTGTCTTGCATCCTACTTTGTCCTTCTGACTAAAGGACGGGCTGTACTGATACACAAAGGTGTCAAAGTGAAAAAATTCTACAAGAGAGTAACATTATGACATCAGACTCAGTATCTAGGATGAAAAGACTTTTTAAAAGAAATAACAGGCAAAAAGAGCAAGACTCTTAAGATACAGTTATGGGAGAAGGAAGGTGGATTCTTGTCTTAAGGATACTTATAAAACTTGCACTGACATATAGAACATACCTGCTAGTTGCAGAGAAACACTAGAACCAGTTATGAGAAGTTAGGTCAGGCTTTTCTACCTCATGGGATCCTTCCTCTTCTCTCCTTTTCTATTTTGTACTTAAGGTTTGTCTTGGGGATTCTGACATAGATTTTGACCAATGGTATAAGGAATGCTTGCCTTGTTGTGCAGTACAGGGACCTGGATTGTAATCTAGAACTGCCTGCACTAGTTATATTGAGACAATTTCTTGGGATAGCAAGCTTCTCTTAAACTACATTGGACAGAAGATGGATGTCTATTTGCATTACAACCCATCGGATTGACTGCCTGAAGGGGTCCTCAAAAGGGAGACTTTCAGACATTGTCTTAAATATTGGCAAGCAACAGCATTCTTCAAAGAAGGCAGAAGACCTGTAGGTCCATCAAAGGACTTCTGGAATATCAAAGGCATGATAAAAAGGGAATGAGTGTATTTCCTCAAAATTTTATAATTTCAGAAATTCCTGACTCATTTCATAAGCCTTTCTTATGGTATTTATGTCCCATAAGATATCAGCTAACAGAAAAATAAAGCATATGGAAGCAAACTGAGAACCCAAAAGAGCTCATTTTAAATTATATTTTACTGTATTAACTTTGCATTCCTTAGAAAAGCAAACCAATAAATTCTTGCAAGAAAATTGTTTCCTATTAGAAACAACAAAAAAGTAACTTTTATTGGAAATTGAAACTTAGAAAAAAATTATACTTCATTTATAGCTGTTCTATATCAGATGCAAAGAAACAGAAAAAGTAGTTAACACATTCATGTAGTAGAAGAAACTAGAACATTCCTTGGAATATCTGAGAATAGTTAAAAATGAGATCACGCTCTTACAGAAGGGATCCAGGGCATGGTGTTCAGAGAAAGCTCAGCTGGCAGCAGTTAATAATGATCGACTACCTTGGGTTCATCAGAAAATCTGCAGTATTTGAAAATCTGTAAGACATTGTAGCCAGAGTTTGTCCAGTGCATTTCTCTCAGCCCTGTTTTACACACTATGACCTTAGTTTTACTGTGATGAATGCTCACAAAGGGCTTAGAAAAATGTTAAGAGAAAGATCAAAGACAAATTTCTTCCTCCTGGCTATTGTAGTATTTGCATCCAATTCCTGTGACTTTGGTCTTGCAAATGGTCAGCCCCTTGTGAAAGGGCTTTAAGTTTACCTCTTCAACAATTCACCTCTGAGCTACAGACTTTGAAATGACAATTCCTAACCAATAGACCACCTGATTTTTTTCTTACTGTTTTCTATAAGCTCTTGCATTTATAAAGCAGTATTTCATGAGGCAGGAAACTACATAGAAAAGAAATGGTTATATAATTCTCAAGGAAAACATCCTCCAGTGGAAAAAAGTAAGTCAGGATTTTTTCATTACCTTTAAAACAGATATTGGCTATATCATGAAAACCGCATAGTTTCTCTTGGCTACCCTAGAAATCTTATATAATGATACTGCCCAAGACTGTCTCACTCAAGGCTGCTATAGCTCCAACAACCTGCTAAGGCTCAGAAAAGCAAAAAGAATGTGCAGCAAAGTAAACAGCAAATTCATCAGTCTCATACTAGAACACTGTTACAGGATTAGTGCAGAGTCTTTGGATCCCAGGATCTTACCCTTCTGAAACTGTTTCTAAAACCACACAGGGTCTCCATCCCAAAGCAAAGCCCCAGACTTCCCATCTCATAGCCTCCCCACTCCCACTGAAGACCTCCTCTGAGCATTTCCCCATTTTTTTCCACCTCTCAAAGACCTACCTCTTTTTCCAAGTTGTTCTCTCCTCAAACTGCTCACGCATCAGCCTACCACCCTCTCATGTCTCAAACATGTCTTCCCTCTTGTCAAATGTCACCTCCTCCATCTTCTTCCCTCTCACAGAAGAGATGGTGTCCAATGTAAAAGACCACTTTTTTGGATGGCAGCATTAACCTGTTAAAGCACATGGCCCACAAAGTTAATTAGACCTCCCTGACATATCTTGTTCTTCATAAATCCAGCTAGCTGTTATTCATCAGCATATTTTCTTGTAAGTTTGTTCTTATTTTCACATTTTCATTTATTGTTTCCTTGATTCCTTAATTTAATGCAGTGGTTCTAACTATACAGAAAGGTTTACAATTCCCTATCTACCCTTTCTCTAAAGCATAGACTGTGCTCACCTTTTCCTATCACCCCTGAACTCCCAGGGTTAACCACTAATAGTTCTGTGATTGGTCTACACATTGCCAGACCATTGATTTTCCAGTCACATCTCCTACTAGCCTAGAAAAGTAACTAGGACCTCTAACAAACTGGAGAGCGTAGGTGATTTCTGGCATAAAGAACTAGGTTTAGCTGTCATTTAATCCTTCATTAATTAAAACCAACTTCCAAATAAATGTGTATAACAAGTCCAGGAATCAGAAAAAGAATTAATTAGCATCTTATTAAAAGCTAATAAGCAAAAAAACCCCAAACATATAAGATAGTCTCAGAAGTAGAAGGACATGATCTTTCTCTGGGGTTTTGGTTTTTTGAGGTACATACAAGAAAAAATAATTCTATTTTGAAAAGCTTTTTTCTGCTATCCCTATTTGCACTGCAGTAAGAGATGTTGGGAACCAACAGCAGTTCCAGATCCACATATTTGACTTTCTACTCTGGACCATATAGCGACTATGAGGAAGGAAGGTACATTACTGCTCCAGATGACAAAGCATTTTGTTCTTGGGTTTGGTAGTGCAGTGGAATGCCTACACTCACCTGGGAGCCTTCACCTGAAAGGGACTACCTAACATTTCCAAAGGAAGCCTTTTCTCACAACCCTGCCCAAGACAGCAGAGGGGCACTTTTAGCTTTGTGGCACATCTCTATCAATAACACAGTGGTAACTGGGTAAGATCTTGCAGAATGTTGGGAAGAGCAAAGCCAAACTTCAGCCAGATGTATAACAGTTACAGCTCTTGGTACTACCAGGCAGAAGTAAACTACTTTGCCAGAGTAATTCTGGGCACAACTGAACATACTTTGTTATTCCAGCATAATATTTTGTTTTGTTGTAGCAAGCAAAGATGTAGACTACATTTTAAGTAGACAGTTTTGGACTTCTATTTTTCCTACCAATCACAGCTAGATTCTTAACAATAACTAATTTTATAACTGCTATCTAGTTGTGTACATGTACAATTTTGTTCTATGTTCTGTTGCTTTCCTATTCTTAGGCTAATACTGGCTAAAGCAAGGTACTTGCCTAATAACATTGCAAGCAAAGATTAAGGTCAGCAAGGATTAGAACAGGAAAGGAAATTTTCTGATGTACCTTTTAATATAATAATTGGTATTTAAGCAAGGAAGTACATCACTAGAATAGTGCTCAGACAGCAATATTCACTCTCATTCATTGTTGCATGCAGTACTAAAGATAAGATTTTAACATAAGCATATACCCTCTCAAAAACAAATGTTTCTACTAGAGTCTGTAGTACCCTGGTCCTCACTGGAAAAGCTCATGGATGAATTAGAACCAAACCAAATTCCTCAGACAAATCTTAAAAACAGCTTTCCTTTGCCATGTACCTTCAACTGAATGTTTCAGGAGAGTCCTGCACTAAGGCACAGCTTTGTCTGCATTATTGCCTTCACAAAATATCAAATAAAATTACA
This sequence comes from Heliornis fulica, assembly GCA_013399135.1. Lineage (NCBI taxonomy): Eukaryota > Metazoa > Chordata > Aves > Gruiformes > Heliornithidae > Heliornis > Heliornis fulica. Next base: position 578,900 of record VXBZ01010969.1, on the reverse strand, counting down.
TTTAAATCCATTCCCCTTATTCACTTCTGTGAAGCCATCATAATGGCTTATAGCATGAATATGTTCTCCTTAGAAACAGACTGTGTGAAACCATTTTTTCCTATGTTATGGGGGGAAGAGTGAGAGGCTGAAGTTTTATTGAGTGATCTTACTCAGATATAGAAAGAAAAGTGTGCCAAGAAAAAAAAAAACCTCTTCCAAAGCAAGTTAGTTTGCATAATAGAAAGGAAATGGAAATATGTTAGAGACAAATTTTGCAAAAATTAAAAAATTTCCTTCCTGAGATTTATAAAAGGGTCCAATCTGACATGAAATGAAATCACCTCTCAATTTCATTCATGTTATATTCTAATTTGATTGTTAACAACCTGACCTAATATGCCTGGCTATTTATATACATTTTGTTGAGAGTGATTCTGTTATATTTCCTGCCCACAGACTTTTTTTCTGACATAGATGAATGGAGAATTTGAGAACAGAAGCCACTTAATACAAAAATAGTAGCTGGATGACAGTAATGGCAATGTTATAACATGGGTAGCAATTCAGGGTACATAATGTTCATGTTCTCTATGCTATTCTGAACAACGGATGCATCAAGAAAATATGATCTCATCACTTGAAAGTACACACCAGGTTAAAGGGTGAATTTAACCAATCTCAGGTACATGATTTAGGTTTGGGATTATGAGGAGTGAAGATCAAAACCTACATATCTTTGAAATAATGTCCATAGCATAATAACAAAGAACTGATTTAGAACATTTTAAGTATTTCTTCTGGGAAAACACGGATCAAAAGAAACAGTTCCGGTAAAAGAACTGATAGAGTCAGAAAAGTTTTTTTTTTTTGATAGAGCGAAAGGGGAAGACATTTAAACCAGCCCCAAATGAATCACTGTCCTTTTTCTCCATTTTCCACATTCTTTGTACTTATAATCAAAATATTAAGAAGCATAAAGCATAGCATTCTGTTCCAAGATATCTAAAATTAAATACATGTCTTTCAAAAAAATGTTAACTCTCTAGATGAATTTAAGATTAATTCTGAGAAGGAAAAAAACAAAATCCTTGACAGAATGGGACTTTCACGTACAACAGTTTTCTGGCAAAGATTGTTTGCTGGAAGTTAGTAGCAAAACTTTAGAGTCCTCAAAATTGTATCATACACTCTAGAGACTGGCAGAATTACTCAAATAAAACTAAGGAGAGAGCATAAAAGACATTCTTTTCACCTGAAAAGATTTAGAAGGAAACCAACAGGTTGCTAGAAACTTCTCTGAGCTTTGTTTGGCTTCATTGCAGATGACATTTGGAAAAGATTGAGGATTTTCAATGTGTCCTCATGTCCAAGCCTTTTTGAGGGCTCTTTATTAGTGACAGCAAACCTGAATCAGAGTCCTTCTTGCTGAAATAACAAAGCTACAATTGGATTTTAGGGAAAAATGTGTATTAGTACAAGTGGTGCTTGTGGCTTTGTGGGGTTTTTTTAACCTACATCTTTTCCTCTTGCAGCAGAGCAGGTGAATTGAGACCGTTCTTACACATAGTAAGAAGTTTGTGGTCACTACAGAATTTGTTCCCTCCTTGAAGACAAGAGGAGAAGGGGAGTGCCGAAAAGTCATGACAACCTCACTTTCCCTCATACCTGTTTCTTGATTCCTCAGGAACTGAAGGGTTACATTTTAAATAGAGGCCTGACATCAATAATGTCTCTTCCACATCCTTCATACACTGTAAAAGCCCAGCCAAAACTTCTTTAGGATCCTGCTTTAGACATTACCTTGGTCGTGCACAATAAAACAGCACCAATGAATACATAACAGTGAAGAGAAAGCCATGTTTGCCTTTCCCTATAAGCCTTATATGAACATTTTATGAGGTAAAATAAATGTCTTCAAAGTCACTGTTCTGAAATAGTTGTTCAAAATAAAAAGGTAAAAAAAAAAAATCTTCTTCTGAAAGCCTGAGTCCATGTTAATGAAGACAGATTTGTTGATTAAGATTCCAGTATGGAAAGGCTGAGTTTAACTGAGAGGAAATGTGTAAAGAATCAAACGTGCAAGGCAAAAATCACAGACTCATAGAATGTTAGGAGTTGGAAGGGACCTTGAAAGATCATCTAGTCTAACGCCCTCTGCCCAAGCAGGATCACCTAGATTAGATCACAAAGGAATGTGTATAGATTGGTCTTGAATGTCTCCAGAGAGACCCCACAACCTCTCTGGGCATCATGTTCCAGTGATCTGTCACCCTCATGGTGAAAGATTCCTCCTTACAGTCAGATAGAACTTTCTATGTTCCAGTTTGGAACCATTTCCCCTTGTCCTATCACTGGCTATCCATTACAGATGATGGATGTATTTACTTTAGTGAAGAATTTCCCTTATAAACTATTGGTAATTTCCTTCTTCTTCCAAAGCAGTTCAGTCTAATTATAATTCAAAACATGTGATAATACAGGAGAGATTGTTATCAATTATTGTTTGCACAGCATTAACCTCAGCTGAGGAGGTAAGATCTTTATATTATCAGTCATAAGAATTCAAAGATCTTGAGTAAGGCAAACCTTAAAAGAAAAAAAAATTAATGATCAAATCGTTATCATTCCCAAGTTACAGATAAAACCTAGAAATAGCCCAGAAAAAGGATGGCAACTGCCAGAGCCATGCAAACTAATGAGTTTACAAGCACCAGAGGATCTGGGTCTTGTGACTCTGATTCATGATCTGTTCTGAAATTAGGCCACAGATGGATTTAGCCATTTAAGTGACATAGCTATATGGAAGTACATTATTTCCTTTATTTAGCCTTAGAGATGAAGATGTTAACCTCTCCAGATGCCAGAACAAAATCCATTGTGTATCATGAATCATAGTTCTTAATTGAGTTTAACAACATAAACTCAATCTGGTTACAATTTGCATTACCTGCTGTGAATCAATGCACCCTAAAAATGCACTCTTTGTTAAGTTGCTGCAAAATTTCTCATCAGTTACCAACTGGCTGTTGTCTTCTGCTTATAAATAAACAGAAAGTTACCTTGCCAAAATTCAGTTAATGATTTTATTTTTAGCAGAAGACATTGAAGACAATGACAGAACTAATTTCAGACTGTTTCAGGATACAACATTGCCATTTTAATTAATCTGTAGGCAAGACTTAATAAAATTACTATTTTGTTTTGGTTTCTAAAGGTCCTATTTAAAGAGTAGCACCTAATCCCAGAGAAAATGACAGTATCCTGCCACTACCTGGATCATATATTCTTTCAAGTGTTATCATATGTAAGAATAATCAAAATCAAAAGTCTTTGCAGATGTACTGCTGAAATTTCTGATAAGTTCTTTTAAAATCTACCCTGAAATATTTCTGGTTTAGATCTATCATATGACACTTTAATAATTTTATATTTCTATGTTAGATGTACTGTGTTAGAAAGGGCAAGTGGTTTGAAATGGCTTTCTGGTCCTTTAAGTTCCCAGCTCGCTGGACTTCCATCCCTTGAAGTTTGTTACACTTTCTGCCTTGCCTCAGTCACATGGGTTTGCTTTCTGGAAGTGTCTTTGCATAGATTATATTCATTATTGTGGGATACCCCATGTCCTTCATTGTTACTGAGAAGGCACACTCTACTTGAAAGTTAAAAAAAAACCAAAACTGTGACAGGTTTTGTTCTTATCGAGAAACTATTAATGCTTGCTTACTTACTTGGCAAAGCATCTTACAGTTTTAGAAGATTATTGTTTGGTGATAGCATTTTCAACATGCAATATTTTTCTAAGTAAGATTTTTAGTCCTGGAAGAACTCTGATGCCTTTGAAGATGGATTATGGGTAGACTTAAATGATTTTTCTCAAAGTGGAACTTAGAATGCTTACTGCATCTAGAAAAATAGAAGAAAAAATATTTTCTGACCTTAAGAATTTTCTGTTGCAGTAGCTCTAGACTAAGCAATTTGTACAAAAATAACCCAATTCAGAAGTCTTGTCTAGGGATCATCAAATACTGGAGCAGATTCAAAACTCTGATGGATCATTATGACACAATGAAGTGGTGTCATCATGGTGCATTATGCAATGGTGGGAAGTTGTTTGAGGTAATGAAATAATGAGAACGCATCAAAGTAATTTCATGTTTTGGTCTTACTACACATGAATAAAATACAGCAGTTCAAAATTCTCTTTCCAGTGTGAAGTCTAATATGCAAAGTCTTGGACAGATATTGCTATTCTCAAGAAAGAATAAAAGCGTAGAAGAACAGGGCACAAATTGTATCGACAGAAAGGACTACTACCATAAAATGACCTGATTCTTCTTCCAGGGGAAGCCCATTATTTCTGATTGATCTGACTTTTCAAAAGGACCTCATCATTATTTGAAGCCTTGAAGTAATGAAAAACTTACCATACTTATTAATAAATTTTCCTAGCAACCATTTGTGCTTTACTTTCAGATTAAGTCTATCTTCAAATTCCAGCCGCTAGATTCTGTTATAATTTAACCCCTATCCATCATATATCTTCTCTCCATACAGGTGATTTAGAGATTGTTAAATTTATCTCTTAACTTTCTTCCAGATAACCTGAAAATCTTGGGCTTTTTAATCACATTTCTAGGTGCCTTTTCCATACCTAAAATCACAGAGATTGCTGAAGCTGTCCAAACTTATTGTGTTTTTTAAAGGACATGCTTCCATGTTAATATTGTTCTCAGAAATGTCATATGCAAATCTATTTGCTTTAATTTAAAATTCATTTTTTTAATAAACTTCAGTGATTCTCTGACAAGCTCCAGAAGTTTATGTGGATGAAAAGCAGATGACTGGAGGAAAATAAAACAACAAAACCAATCCAAAACAAACAAAAATAAACCCACAAAAAGTCTGTGTGTGTGTGTGTCCCCAAAAAATAAAATTAAAAAAACCCCCACTAAAAATAAACCAGCAGAAACTATCGGGACTTACACAAAACTGGGAAGCTAATGTGAGGGTCAGAAAACATCTGCAAGCCAGGATGTGTGGTCTTCTTAGCCACAAGCAAATAATACCAATGGTATCAGAGCAGAGAGGACACCTGTGCAGTGGAACAGTCCCATACTAACAGTTCTTACTAACAGAAAAGAATGCTTTAATGATGAAAAGTGAGGATACCTGCATAGGGTCAAAAATTGTTATAGCCTTGGTGGAAAGTTATGTCCAGATACGAAAGAGTCCACACTTATAAAGCAGAAGAACAAGAACCTGAGCCTATTTAATTGTTTTCTTCCAGAAAAATCTACCCATCTATTACTGTAGAGCTGAAAAGTTTTGGTTTCCAAGGTGTTAGTCTTCTGGCAAAGAAATACAAAAGAATTCAAGAATAAAACAAAAAAAATTACACCAACTCAATACTGTAGATTGTTCTAGTGAGCATATGTACAGAGCAGTGACTGGGAAGGAAGATAAGTACTCATACATCCACATATCAGACTTCACATTGGGTATATATGTACTTGTCCCCTTCCACTGCTCACCAACCTGCCAGCACTGAACTGGCCTCATACTGGTTCATACCAGTGTTCTACATTGAAATTTTGCTTGATGATATCCATGTGCATCAAGTAGCACTGGTTACATCCAGCAATGACTACAAATGCTGTCATTGCCTTAATATAATAACACAATTTTGTAGAAGATACGTATGATCATAATTGTGTATGATTATAAGACATTTCTCCATTCTTGGACTTTTACCTTATGGGTTTGGGATATGGGACAAAGTGCTCTATTCCATTAAACTGTCATGCACATAAGTAAATAAATATGGTGGTTTAAAAAAAAAAAAACAACAAAAAACCACACACACCACATTTAAATGCGTCTTGTTTTAATGGTGTCTGTTTTAGGCTGAGGAAAGTATTACAAGCCCAAACTGAAAATTCACAAAGACAGCAACATAATATTTTTCAGCAGATAGCTTTCATAGGTAGATCTCTGTAAACACAAAAGTCCTCATCAGTTTATTGCATACACTCCCAAATCAGTTTTGCCAATAAAACTTTTTATTTCCTGAAGCTACAGATGCATTCTTCTTCACTATAGCACGCAACCTGATTTTTATATGCCAATTTATCAAAAATAATATGTAAGCTTGCCCTGCTACAAAGGAGACAATATGTGGATATAAAAAGTAAAGGAGCTGAATGTGAAGAAAAGGAAGAGAACTAGAGAATGTAACAAGATTCAAATACTTGGAAAATAAAACAGCACAGAAACAAGGAAAAATTTTCAAGACAAAGGATTGTCCTGTTTCTTCTGCTGGCAAAGACATTGCTTCTTCCTGAGAAAGTACAACTGACCAACAGCCAGTTCACTTGCTCATGCAAGATACATGGGTATTGAAAGGAGTAGTGTCACTGTCATGGTCCCAGGAGCAAGATCATCGACCATTGTCACCAGAAGTGGCTGTTTGCCTGTTTGTTCAGGACTTTTCATGTTAAAATGTTTAAAACAGGGCAATATGTCCCAATCTTCTGAATTTTGAGGATTTTAAAATCTCTTCCCTACTCAAACCCCTGCCCATTCTTTTACTGAGCAGAAGGCAAAGGACAAGCTGGTCATAGCTGCCTTTCCTTACCTGCCAGAGCTGACACTACCCTATCACCTTGAGGTTAAGAAACAAGGAAAAAGAAATGGAGGGTGGTTTACTCCTCTCTAATAAAGTGCTTATCTCTTGCTGTGCTGTGACTAAATCAGCCCATGTTAAAATTAGTGTTAAACAGCTGGGAGGTCTCCAATACTATGACCACAGTCATTTGGGCCAATAGTACCTGCTACAGATTAGGGACGTGCACTTTTATGAAAATGCTATGAAATACTTACTGCAAACAACAGCACACAATAAATTTCTGAATTTCATCACCTCAGAGAGTATAATACAAGATTCCAGCCAGTATGACTATATGAGAGCACTGTGTGCTCTGAGCCCAGCACAAATTAGGCTGGTGATAGACAGACCTAGTCCCCTTGTAGAGGCAAGCTGCAAGAGAAACCTGATAACACCTCTTTAGATGGGTTGATGTGACCATTGCTAGGACCAGGTCAGTAGGTTTGAAGCCATGGAGAAATGTCATCCCTCTGTGCTTTGAGTGAACAAGGGATACTTTAAAGAGCAAATAAGCAGCAATTTATATATAGTTTCTCTTTCCAGAAAGTGAAAAATCAGTTCATGCTGTACTTTGTCAGTGCATAAGTGTTTGATCAAAAATAGTTCTTTAAAAGATGAAGGATTTTACTGAAACCAATCAAGAGTGATGCTGGAGTTATGTTGTAGCAATGGTGTTACACCACAAGCTCCAGAGAGAGGACAGTCAGCATTAACCTACTGCCAACACCTAGGCAAGGAAAAGGGGCAAGGAAAAGGGGCAAGGGAAAGCATCCCACATGTCCCTAAATAGTACTGAGAACTGAAGTGTCTCAGGACAGTTTCCTGCCTGAGCTCTGTGCATAACCTACCAAATACAGAGTAAAGTTACATGGAAAAAAGAAAAATAAATAGAAGGGGAGAAGCATCAGCAATGAACAGCGAGGCCAATGAAGTATACTTCTTGCTATATTAAGCATGCTAACGGCTGAAGTAGAACTCATTGGCCTTCATTGACTTCAGTGAGCTTTTCATCAGCACCTTATTGCAAACATGGTTTAAAATGACAAGGAAATCACAGAAGCAGTGACATTATATAATTGTGTTTAGAGATAGAATATGGCTTATAAATATCTTGTTTGGCTCCTCACAAATATCTGATTGAATTAAACCACTGAATAAGGTAGGACTGTGTTTGTAAATCATATATATACTGCCATAGAAGTTGACAGTGACTATCTGACCCTGGCAACAAGAAAATTAAGGCCATATTAGACACTATTCACAGACAGTCTCAAACTGGGGGTCAGAGCTATAAATCAGGATAGATTCACTGATAACTAGAAAATAAGGCTGATTAATTCCAGCTAAGGACTCGGTTCATATCATTCATACTGGTCACTCATGGTCTCACACTTCTCTCAACAACATTAACAGTAAAATTAAACACTTATAGGGGAATATTATTAAAACCAGAGTCCTAAAACCCTTTTTTAGGGCTAGAGGAGGGAACATGCCCTTTCTCTGACATTTTTAATGCTGTTTTTATTGGTCTTCTACACAAACGTAGAGTGGCAAGAATGACTTGTGACAGACAATTTAACAGGGCCTGAGAGCCAGGAACTTGGTTCATATAACTGCACTGAAGTTAGCTAAGTTACACTGACAGACATGAAAGAATGATCCTCTGTAATGTTTAGTGTAAAATTGCTCACAGAAAAGGTATGTCAAATTATCAAAGTAATACAATTAGGAAGAGAAAAAAAAAATCATTGTATAAACATTACTACATCTTACAACCATGCAGGTGTTGAGAGATCATTACCTTCCACTGGTTAATTTGGGAAAGGCAACTGACAACACAGATTTTGTTTTGCTTTGATTCTGATGGCTTTAATTTTACTAGACAAATACTAGATAAAGAACATGAAAATAAATTCTTTACTGTTGTAGGCATATGTGTATATAGCCCTATCCTATCACTGTGTTCCTATATTTTATGAACTGTATTTTTCAAATATGTTTCTCTCACTGTTTCTGCTAGGAGGCTGACCCTCCTAGGAGGACTGCAATTCTCAACTCTCTGTTTATTCCTGATCCATATATGTTCAACTGCTCCAGCCTCTCCCTGCATGAAATTACTTCTCTTGTGTTTACCCCCAACAGAGGATACTCATCTCCCTTCTCACACTTCATTTTACCAGATCACACATTAAGCACTTTCAGTCTTTTGGGGCCCAGTAGGCTCTTCATTTGCCTGATCCACCCTCGCAGCCCTTGTGCATCTATTCTGACACATTGGTGGCTCCCAGTCAAATGATATTGAATGAATGAACCAACCCAGATGTTCCAGCTGTCATCTCTACTTGGTGCCACCTGAACTAATAGCAAAAATCCTGATTGCAAATCCCTTTGTGCATCACCATGTGCTTTGCTCTATTAAATTTCACCTTATTTGTATTACTTCAGTCCTAAAGATCATCCAATTCTCCTGATATGGTATTTGAGTCTTCCTTTGTATTGATGATGTCTCCAACTTTGTGACATCAACAAATTCACTTAAAAGATTTCTACACTTTCTGCCAAGTTTATTAATGGAAGTATTAAGAAAGGTCTATACTTGAGAAATTCAATAGTAATCATCTTTCAGTCCAATAGATTCCTTTCAAGATCAATCTACTTTTATTTCTCTTTTAGCCATGACGGATTACAGTCTTTTTGTTTTAACAACTATCCTTGTTTGAGTGCCTTGAACACTTTTCTGAAGTATACAGAATACGGAATTTCACATGCCTAAAGTTTTTCAGAAGAAAAAAAAGGCTTAATTTCTTAAATATTTATCTTTGGTACATCTTTACTGCCTTCACTCACTGGCTTTTTAACCTCTAATTTTTTTCTGTCAAGTCTTTCATCCAAGCACAGCCCACAGAATGAAAGACATACATTTATGATAATGTAGTGGCATCTCCGTTCTGTAGCTGTTTGGCAGGCAGCACTTTCTTCTTTTTTTTTTTTTTTTTGTCTTTTATTTAGTACCTTGTCAGTTCAGTGAGTTTCAGAATGTATTAATTTGCAAATCAAAAACCTCAAAACAGACCCACACACAAATTATCATGCAACACAAGGAACCCCACTGGAACACAGTGGTACATAGGAACTCCTTTCCTTCCAAACACAACACTGCATCAGCTCTGGCTTTCTGGGTTGCCTCTTTAGGCTTTTTTGATAGCTTAGAAGAAACAGGAATAGACAGCAGTTGGAAAAACAGAATGAGACTTTTTACACTCCACAGTATGATAGACATGGATACATAAATACTAGACAAAACCTAACCCACTACTAGATCCAGGTTGACACAGGCAAGGATTTCTCTGAACTTCCAGATAAGCTGTGCCAGAGATGCAGGACAAAAACTGAGGTATTACCCTTGACTTCAGGAGATAGAAGTGCAAATCTAATGGACATAATTAGACAGATGAACTTCTACTGTTTCCTATGAACCCATATAATTCTACCTACTTGAAAGGCCACTGTCTACTTTCACCATTGAGTTTATACATAATGCAAATTAATCTGGGAAAACAGGTTCTGATTTTTTTTCAAATCTGATCAATTGTTCTCATGAAGGCAAGAAATAAATATGTCAGGGCATTAATAGAATGAAGTAAAATAATGCATCATTTTCTGAACTAGAGAGTATACTCCGTGCATGCTAACAGTGCTCAGTCTCATTGCTGCCAAGGATATTTCAACATTGTACTTACTATAGCAACCCCTGAAGATGCTCTTACTACTGGTGAAAGTTAGTTCAGCACTTGGAATGATAATTTCTTAACAAAGACACAATGATGCAGGAGACCTCATCCTAGTTAGGTAAGAGGTAAGTAGAAATTACACAAGTAAAGCTAGTTAGTTCAGGATCCCATCCAGCCAACAGGATGTTGCACTATCAACAAACAAATTAGAGCTTCTACTAGTACTTCCAGTCACAGCACCACAGTGAGCAATACCAGTAGGGAAAGACTTAATTCTTACTCATAACGGCTGCTGAAAACAAATGGAAAACAACTGAGGATACAGAGTTTGACAGCAAACATAATATAGCATAAATTGCCATGATGCATTCCCCAGTTCACATGTATTTTGCAGGCTCTCCTCACAAGAGTAATTTACAATCACATAAACATTGTTATTTAATGTGAGAAGGATAACTCTATTGCACAATCAACTTATGAGCTAAGAAATTCTGCATCCTCTCATGGTTCTGGATCACTCACTGAAGTGGTTTATTCATCTACACCACATTTCAGGGTTGGGATCAAAGATTATTAATCATATAGTGCTTTAAACTGAGTATACTATTTTTTCACCAAATCTGTTCTCAGTGATAGAACATTTTTAATATTAAAGAGTTTTAGTTGTGCTGCTGGACAATCTGGGCAATTAAGACTTCATCCTCAAAAAAAAAAAAAAAAGCCAACCTTGAGCATACTCACATCTGTCCTGGCCACTTCCATCCAGCCCATCTGCCAACGATTCAACACCACAGGAGCAACTTCAGGAAACATTCTTGGGGAGCTTTTAGATCTCCTCTCACAAGAATGGCTTAGGCAGGAGACATCTTATGTTTCAGCTATTTTGCATAACTGTTTCACCAAACTTCAATTTAAATCTAAGAAGTAAATATAGCAAAACCAATAGTATGATACCTCCAACTGAAAAGTAAAACATCTAGCAGAGGAGAGTCCTGGGAAGAATCTGCCATCTCCATCTGTCTGCATCGCTGGCCTGTAGAAGTAGCACCAGCTTTGACAGGGCTGCCTAAGGTGCTCTGCTTCTACAACATGAAGCAGAAGGCAAACCTGGCACACAAATGGCTTATGCAATTTCAGTGGTAATTGCACAGCAAGTCTAACTACTGCAAGCTATTCTAATTAATGATTTTACAGTATGCCTGATTATGACAGGAATGATTGTAACATTTGCAGTAATGTGGCAGATCAATGCTGCACTGCATGTTAAAGAAAGAAAACGTAAAGATTTTGTTGTAAGAGAGAGGGATAAGAGATACTGTCATCTGACATCATTGCAAGATTGCTACTGGTAGCAAGACTTGCAGACCAAAGGTATTTGCAATATTCCTCTGACCACCTGAGTCTCGCACACTTTCTTGTTCCTACCACACTACAGGTGAGGTAGGAACAAGATTAGGAAACCAATATCACAGAAAATTGTCCAAACGGAAAAAAAATAATGGATGAGGCTGAGGTATCATTAACAGCAAGCAGAAAAGGAGGAAAATGCTGCCACTGCAACTACCCTGCAAGTTATGTTGCTATAGCTTTATCCTCAAAGAGATCCAGTGCAGGGAAAAGACAGAAACTCATCTGAGTATCTCAGCATGATTGAGCCAGAGCTGCCAGGGAAATTAGAAACCTCTAATGAAATCACTTGTATATTTTTTTCTTTTTCACAGCAAAGGGATACCTCAAAGTTTGTAAACTGAATAGAAGGAAAAGACCAGTATGAAAAACACAAGGCACAGATTTGTCATACAGAGATATGGTAAGTCAGATGCAGTCGCTAAAACTTTGATGAATTTGCCCTTTCTTCATCACCTCTTACACCTGCTTTTGCCTCATATTCTCACATTTCAGATGCAACTTTGAGGTTACTTTCAGCATAACAGAAATGAGAGAGTGAAGTTGTTCCCCAGACAGCAGAACCAGGAAAAAAACCCCACATGTTCTGCTCAAGGGCATTAAAATGGATATTGGTGGGTGTCACATTTCTTGTTTTTAGTCATTATCATACATTTTTATTGTGGGATACTCTAAAGTAATTGTATGAAATCAAGGCCCATTGTATAAACTTTGTATGAAATAAGCCATAACATCTGAGGTATAAAACCTCACAAATCTAAACAGATAGAGGATGCAAGGAAAATGAAAGTCTAGGATCTTACTAAATTTCACTGCCAGAACTGGAAACAGAAATGCAGTTTCAGAAGTGCCAGTGCAATGTGCGCCTCACTACTAGGAAAACCACAAGCCATTCACACAAGCACTGAGCGTTACTTGTGGTAATCAGTTCAGGTATATGAAACTTGACATTAAAGTCAGTATTTGTCACAGCAGAAAACAGTTTATAACCTACCATATGAGATACTGGAACATAACAATATTGAAACCATGAAAAGTTGTGAGAAAGCAATGTAAAGAAAATAGAGATTTCAGGATATTCAACATTTCTAGTCCTTTCCCCTGCTGAGAAATAAAAACATTTAAAGTAGAAAAGTTTAATTAATGCTCAATCACTTTGTTTCCACCTTCTCATCCTTTCATCATTTATATTTTTTCAATTCAGTTTTGTACCCCTTCCCAGATTATTTTCCTGTTAATACAATTGTACCATCCCCATGATCATTCTGCAAGAGCTTACAGTAGTTTTGTTACCATTTCCATTTTACCACATTTCGTAGTAATTCTGATAGTCTTTTTTAAAGCATTTAACAGATCTTTTCCACTCCAAATATACATATATATAAATAGATATCATATTTTATTTTCACAAGGTAAGTCATAATTGCTCTTACCCCTACAGCCATAAGCAAGTTTAGATCAGTAATGATACCGACCTTTGGAAAAATTCCATGTTTTTCACATATTACCTTTAAGAATATTAAGGAAATATCTCCAAAAGTAACACGACCTGCAGTAATACAGATTTTCTTACTAACACTTAAGGATAAATATTTATGGAATCATAAAAAAAAATCTTTACTTGCAGTCCTGAAAGAGTTTTAATCAATAAGGATCTGAAAACCTGCAATACCAAGTTATTTCTGCTGGTGCCTTTAATATACAATATGGGGTTTTTTCCTTGTCCCTATTCTGCCCCTTAAATTTCACTTTCAGGTTATCCTTCCTATATCTCACCCAGTTTCAGTTGCATCAACCATGACTTGCATTTTTGGGTACAAGGCATTCTCCAGCCTGCCTACTGGTAAACTCACAAATATATGTACAAATTCTCCATATGCCTTTGTGTGCTTAGATTTATCAAATGTGTATAACAAGATGCTGGATTATATATTAAATTGTTCTTATCAGAATTTCCATGTACTATATTTCTTCCCCAAAGAGCATTTCTTGCTAGTTGTAGGTCTACTGGAGCAAGAAGAAAGACCACAGGTACTGAAGCAAAAGGATTACTCAAGATATTCTTGGATTTAAAGGTCAGCACTACAGGCACATGAAAAACAGGCATGGGAAACAATCTTATTAGTTCCCACTTTTTCTGATCTGTGCCTGATTTTGTGTGTGTTATCTCAGAGCACATCTTAAATTGTAATCATTTATCAAGCATAGCTAGTTGCAAAAAGGAACAATTAGCAAAAAATACTGGCTATACATGTGAAAATTTTATGTGGGTGTTGGTTTTTATCAGATTTTTTTTTATCCTGAAGATTTCAAAAGTATTTGATTTTTATTTATGTATTTGTCTTTAAATTTATAACTAACTTGTGGAAATGATGCAGGCTGATTTATAATTAAGCACATTCAGAGGCAGGTGAACCTGTGTTAATGAACTGAATAGTAGTTTGATGGGACTGCTGGATCCAGCAAATAGGTGAAGTATACTTCTATTTATTTAAGATAGTTCAGAACAAAGTGTATTTTTTAGGACATGTAGCATGGCTATACTTAGCCTTGGAGCTGAACAGATGCTTTCTCTTCTGAAGGACAGAGGAGATATTCAGAAGAGCCAGACCTCCCTACTATGGGTTTAACTGGATCCTGAAGAGAAGTTAAAATGTCCTTCAAAGCAGTTTCTAAGCTAGAACTTTTCTCCAGTGGTAACTTCAAGAGGTGGGAAGTGATCCTCAGAGAGACAAATACAGTCTGTCTCATTTTGATTTATTTCTCACCATCAGAAAACATTTCATTCAGAGTCTGTTTCTGAAATTGAATTGGCAGTGAAAACAGACTTAGTACTTGAGTGTCACTCATCATGCAAGTCCTGTCAGGGTAAATTGAGTCTTGCATCCTTGGGAGAGAGATGCCCAAGCCTTGCATAACTTACACAAAATCTTGTTCCACCACTAAACAGAGCTGCACAAAACATCCAGCAACAGAAGAAAAAGCATGTTACACCTGCCTTTAAAAGCACAAAAAATGGAAAGGTACTGTCAACTTCTATTTTCACAGCATTTCACTGGCCTTTGTTGCACAGAGAAACACTGTGTCGATTCAGAGCAAGAGAGCAAGGGGAAGAAGTTGTTGCCATGTGCAACCTGATATCAGAATATGCATAGGCCTTCACCCAGGACAAACAGTTACAGCTGTTTTCCTCTGTGTGTGTTATTTCAAGCAGGTCCTAGTTTTAACATTCCTAAATATCAGGTCATCCTACTGTGAGGAAACACAAGATGAAATGGGAAGAAGACTACAAGAGATGTATGAAGGATGAGGAAGTTTGCTAACAGTCACTGTAATGAAAACTTGTTTGCTTATACATTGTCTGGGATCTGGTCTCCACTGCAAAGGCAGTTACATTTCTGTAATTGTGAAAAGGTCCATACCATGCCAGCATGGAGAACATAGACATTGAAACTTACATCCTAATTTAAGTTAAAGAAATATTGGATTTATTCTTTTTTTCTCTCTGATCAATCATAACTTTTGTCAGAAAGGAGATAATTGGAGAATTATTTTTTAGCAACTTCCTGACAAGCAGAGTTCTAAAGAATCTCACCACTTCAAAACGGAACTTGAAAACCAGCATCTATTTATTTGAGGAAAAATTTCTACACTGTTTCTGTTTGTTTAAAGAGTGTACAAGGCCCTCTATCATCTGTGTGTTATAATGAATAAAGCATTCAGATCTATTAAAAAAAGTATTTGTGTTGTATTTATCTCTTCCAGAAGAGGAAAACATGCATACACTAAAAAGAAACTTGCAGGGTACAATATATTTAACTAAGTATCAAATATCCACTCGCTTGGCAGGAATTTATTACAACTGACCTACATTCATGAAGAATTCATACAGGAGCTTTATCAGAAGATAACTATCTCTAGTCTATCTATCTAGCCTCTCTCTAACACACACCCCAGCAATAACCAGTCTGTAAGTATTCACATTTCACTTATCTCCTTAGCTTTATATTCTCACTGTCTGCCTCATATCCCACTATGTTTCCCCTTGACATGTACGGAGTAGTACAGACTTCCCTAAAGAAGCCTGTCAGACACCCGCCTTCCAAAACTACCAATCCATACAAAAAGTAAGGTAGAAGGAATCAGAGGCTAGAGCAGAACAAGAAAGCACTAGATCTATGCTGATGAGGAACAGAATGCCTCAGCTCACAGGTAGTTTTGCAGCTTGGGGTTTTTATTTGCTGAGGTACCTTTTGCCATTCAGAAGTGTCTTTAGAGCCTGACTTCTTCACAAGGTAAAGACTTCAGACCACTTCATGTTTCAAGCATTTTTTTAAATCTACCACTGTCTCAAATATGTGACAAAACCTGTCTTTAAAAGTTCTTGTAATGGCCATAAAGCTATATGTAAATGGCAAACTAGTACACCAGCACCTTTTGTTTTTAAACAGAATTTTATAATTTTCAAGGAAAACAAAAGCATTTGCTGCTCCCTCACAGCAGTTAGAAATGTGTTTGTTGTCCAATTGCTCTAGAACAGGGGAAAAAAACTGCACTTGTCTAAAATTATAAGAATCCAACTCAACAAACTACAAATGCAAGCAGGGACCTCTGTTTCCCTGTTAGACCCAAGACCAGATTTTGTCAAATAATTGAGACTGCACTTGCAGACAGAAGGACAACTGCAAATGTCATCTCACTGCAGCCAGTGTGAGACAAGCCTTGGTATTCCTTTTCCTCACATTACCATATTTTCTTTGTGGGGCTGGTTTAGAGAAAAGGCCTTTGGGGTGAAGGTCATCCAAATTCAGTTCCTAGAACACTTCCTAGAATATCAGCCTGTTCCTCTCCAAACAGCTCTGAGATCCAAATGCATGTTTAGTAAAACACAGTTCAGAGGGGAACTTGTAACCGTATGTAGTTCAAGTCTGATAATTTGAAACTTCCAGCTGATAATCACACTGGTGCCTTTGAAGATATCCAATTAATAACTTACATTTAAGAAAAAACATTTCATATGAAGGCACAATCACCAAGTTTGGTTTTACATGAGCTGCTTTCCAAAAAGAGGGACTTCTCCAGCAGCCTGGAGAAGAGGAGGCTCTGGGGAGACCTTCTAGCGGTCTTCCAGTACCTCAAGGGGGCCTACAAGAAAGATGGGGAGAGGCTGTTCAGTAGGGCCTGTTGTGACAGGACAAGGGGTAATGGTTTTAAAATAGAGGGAGGGAGATTTAGATTGGATATTAGAAAAAAGTTCTTTACTGTAAGAGTGGTGGAGCACTGGAACAGGTAACCCAGGGAGGTGGTGGATGCCCCAACCCTGGAGAAGTTAAAGGCCAGGTTGGATGAGGCCCTGAGCAACCTGACCTAGTTAGGGGTGTCCCTGCTTCTTGCAAGGGGGTTGGACTAGATGACCTCTGGGAGTTGCTTCTAACACTAATCATTCTATGATACTATGATTCTATGACTTTTCAATCAATCTCTTTCAAGGACCTTCAGTGTACTTAATGTAAATTCTGTCCCTGCCAGTCATGAGGCAGCACTCAAAGCCTCAAGGAGCTCAGCAGCAGCCGGACTTCACAAAACTCTGCTTCTGACCTCAGTGCTGACAAAGTGCTCTAGAGATAGGAAAACAATAATTTATGCAGCCTGCTGGCCTTGTTGCAGTTTAGATAACAACCTTTCACATTTAAAAACTTGATTTTTACCCTTTCCTTGTGATTTACTGAGTTGTGGATAATTATTTTCAAGCATTTGCAAAGACACAGAGCAACCTAATCCTCTAGTATTTTCTTCTGTTTCATGTAAACTCTCAGTGGTTCAAAGCCTCTACAAGTATCTAATTCTATCCTAAAATCTGCCATAGTCCTGACCTTTCTAACCTCCTGTGCCAAACTTCCTTGCAGATGTATAAATATATGTCACAAATACATGACTTATTTATGCAATCAGACAAGCTCTAAAGAAGCATACAGTAAGAACAACTGACATCTGTATTCCCTTTTTTGGGGAGTTTTCAACATATCACTTGGAGGAGAAAATTCTGAATTTTAGAGATATCAGCTAAGATCAAGGACAAAAGTGGATGTTAAGAAGTACAGAGCATACACCCCATATTTCAGAAAAGATAAGAACTCTAAGAAGTAAAGCATGTAATGTCAGAGTTGCACATGTAGCTAATCATTTGGAAGAACTGTTAATTACGCAAAAAAAAAAATTAAAAATAGAGAAATAGACAGATAGTAGAGAGAATTGAGTGGCTCTCCATTTTAATGTTTCTTAATCAGAAGCAGATATTATTATGAAACAGCAATTACATTGGCCAGATTTGTCACTGTGTTATTCCACCACTTTGCTAATGTAAACACTGGTAAGACCAGAACAGTAGCTGAGGGAATTGCACACCCTCAATTTTCTCCTTTCTGCTGGATGACTGTGTAACATACTGTTCCCAGCTACTAAATTATTTAGAACATTATCTGCAAACACCTGGAAACATATTTCTTGCTTCAGTTCAATTACTTCTATTTTATACCCTCTCTTTAATTTATTGGCAGAGGAAATAATAAAAGCTGTCATTCTAAATGACTCCTTCAGATCATTTGAAATTACTTCAGTAACGTGTTACCTCAGAGGTATTTTTTAAAATAATTGTTTCTCTTTATCCTGTACATTACAGGATGTAACAAAAAAAATTATGTGAAACTAGAAGTGTGTTTAGAGGCTACACTTCCTAAATAATTAATGTCATTTTGTTATGGTTAATGGAGGAAAACCCAGGGGAATCATAATGGCCAATATATCTGTGGTATGCCTTTGTGAACTGGAATATATACTGCAGGAGAAAATTATAGTAACACTGCTATATTTAAAGGGGAAATTTTCTCTAGGGAAGAGCAGTCCCTGATGGGAAAAAAAAAATATGTCAGAGGACCCTCAGTGAAGCATGAGCACTAGACTGAGACCTTTGTGTCCAGATCCATGAGCCTTTACAAGTTTAAAAGACTAAACCAGACATAGATCAATTCAAGAGACAGGGTTCCTGTGGGAAGGGCTAAGGAGATCTGTCCCAGTTCACAGGCTGCACATTCTAGAGGAAAAACAGATTTGCGTGAGCTACGCAATCCAGAAGTGAGGAGTCCTGAGACCAACAAACAGTTGTGAGCCTTGATGAGCATGGCACTTGGTCTGGGGGAGAGGTCTTCCCCTGTAGTCTGTTAGTACTTCCTGCCTGGAGCCACATGCCCTCAGCTCTGCCAACAGAGGGCCACCTGAGAATCCCTGGATTCATTTCACACACACTCAGCTAAGTTTCTGGAAGGCCCTGAGGCTTGTACTGCCCAAATGATTCTCCTTTAAGCAGGACAGAGAACGCATTGCCTGACTCCCTCCTCCAGCAGCATAGAGGAAGTGGTGAGCCAGCAACTGCCAACTGTTGGACAAGAGGCAGAAGTACTTGTGCCTCAGATGGTACAGACAAAAATCCATAGAAGATGTCCACCCACAGCACACCATTTCTCTGAAACAGCCACTTCCGACAACAACCATATGTTTTTAAGTGTCTTTAATCAGCAAACCTCTGCATAATTGGATGATCTGGAGCACCACCTAAACTGTGATCATGGGTTGGCTACTGTTTTGTGTGTGGAAAAGACATAGAAATATCTTTCTGCTCACCCACTGCACTTACAAAGATGGCAGCAAATCAAGTATTTGTGTATTGGTTGGAACACAATACTTGTGGGGACACCTCTATGTCACTGTAAATTTGCAAAACAGAGCATCTCAGCCACAGCCATCTGTAGGGTAAGGAGACAGAGCACAGCGCATCCACGCTGAGGAACAGAAATGCCTGCTGCCAAGATGCCTTTCCCATTCTTCAATCTCATTGGCAAACACAAAACTTAGTACCACAGTTTTCCTATTTGACAGCTTTCAAGTTCCTTTCTCAGACTGCTGAGGAGCATCCCTGTGACAAGCAATGAGTTTCAGCCCAGATGGTATTGAGAGGAAGATTACAAAAGGAAAAGAAAAAAGAAAAAGACATCTCTGTCCAGAACTGTCAAAACAGTGGCCCACTTTGTCAAACCTGCCAGCCTAACATAACATTTCAAATAATCTGACCAACATGCAGAAACAGCCTGAATTCAGGATATTATCCATCACCCATAAGCCATAAGAAAGTCAGTGGGATATAAAGAGGTGAAAGATATGGTGGGTGAATACTTAGAAGTTTGGATGTCTGTTTAAAAGCCTGAACTTAAAGCAAGAATTTAAAAAAAAAAAAAAAGGCTTATAATGGTATAGTAACTAAAAGAGCTCTGAATTCTTGTGACTTTGAACAAACAGCCACAGGACTGCTGTTAATACCTCTCTTCTTATCCTCGTATGGTAACACAAATCCATCTCAGAGAGAACTACATTGTTGGTCTAAGCTCGTAATACAAGTTTGTATTACAGCAGAGAACCGTGGAAATTCTCATCATTACACAGATTACAGCAATTTTTGGACAGCTCACCATCCAGCCCTCTCCTGCCTTTCCCTTATTCCCTTGCTGCATACTTCCACTGCTTCATCCTGAGCCAGCAGTGGCACAGGTCTGATCCCATCAATTCCATTTACTAAAATGAGAGGAAATTACCTTGGCAAAAAGCAAAAACTTCAGTTGGGTTAGCAAGGTTCTCCATATAAACAGGTAAACGCCAGAGTTGAGAAGAGGGAGAGAGGGATCTCACTCTTTGGTGTCAGCAAGCTGGGAATAGCTTCGCTGTCTCCTCGATACACACCCCGAGACTCATGGCAAGCACTATAAGAGCAAGCCACCCATCCTTCTGCCTCTGAAGATCTCAGTGCTGACAAGGGAAACATTAAGAAAAACAGTATTTGCAGGAAAGTAATTTACCTATCACAGAACCAGTAAATGATAGAGCTGTCTACCAAGATCCCTCAGACAAGAGTGTCTGAAAAAAAGCTATTAACCTTACCTCCGAACTTATTTCAATATTTATTTTGAGAATATTATTTTTCCTGTATTCAGCCACCTTTTCTATTTAAAATACCTACTTCTTGATCAGCTGGAGTGTGGTCAAAATAGGTTGTCTACATCATAAATCACTCAACCCAGCCTGCCAAAGCCTAAATGTGAGAAAACACACTTAATGAAGACTCCAAATGCAACACTGAAAAATAAAAATCATGGAGAAAAATAAAGGTACTTCCTTTGATGTGGAAACCCTACCTACCACCTTACTTCCAAATTCACACTGGAAATAGTTTTCTGCAAAATGAAGGAAATTGGATTCATGTTAAATGGAAGTAAATTTATACCTTGAAAATGAATGCCATGTTCTTCAAAACAGAGAAAATTTAAAAGGCGTGCTAGAAACCCCCACATCAAGTTGATCACAATGAATATTTGCAGCTATTTCTCCCGTGAAAGAGACAAAGAAATTTCAACACAGTTGTTTTCTAATAGCTATACTTTTAAAACTATTCAATAATAACTTTTAATCTATGATAGAATGAACTAAGCATATTCCTGGCCCACCTGAGAAAAAAATGTTATAAGGCTCAAGCTTTATAAATCTTTAGCAATGGCAAAAAGAATTAGTTTGCCCTTAGGCTACTAATGAATGGCTGGGTTTACCAACATTCAAAAAAGTATTAGACATTTATAGGGATAATAAGAGTATTCATGGTTACATAAGAAGGGATAAACAAAATTAAGGCTATAAGATCTCATCCTTCAGGGCTGGGGAGGGAAGGGAAATATTCTTTGGTGGCAAACTATTCTATGAAGACCTGAGGTAAAATCTTGACCTTGTTAAAGTTACTTAGAATTCTTCCAAAGTAGATATGTTTTTACCCCAACCACGCTTAATTATGCAGCTTCCTCTGAATTCATTAAGCTATTCATCATCAAAGCTTCTTATTTCTTTCTCACAGCACCCAAAAATAATCAGTACAGCAACAGAGAGGCAGATAGTTAGACTTTAGGTATCAACTGAAACTACAATCGTTGTATTCCTTTTCCATTAATTTTGAGAACTGAAATTACATATTGGATCTGATTAGGAGCTGGTAGGCTGCCAGTTTGGCTTCCTCTAGAACTGTTAATGTCTTTGGTACAGAAGAGAGCACAGTACAGTACGTTTCCTATCATACTGCATCAACCTGCTCCCAGAGAGCAGCAACAACTAGGTATTGTTTTATTCATGGAGAGACTCTGCTCTAGTTCCACTCTGAATTCCTTTGCACTACCATCAGAGAAGGATCCCTGAAAGTCCCCAGTGCTGCTGATATGTGTCATTAGCCCTGAGTGGCATCTTGCAAGTATAGTCCTCCTGACTTTACTCTCCTTGCCATCTGTCGGCTGTTCCCCAGGGAGCAGACAAGTACAAAAGCCCCCTACTCCCTTTGGTTTTCTACCTTATTCTCCCTCTCACAGACATATACACATCTCCTTGCCATTTTTCTCTCAACAACACTGTCTCCAGCAAGTTGTTTTCTTTCCTCTACTGATGTGTAAGATGCACAGGGTGGTATCTCACAAAAATCCCTCTGCTTCAGTTCTGCAGGTTGGACCCACACAGCAGTTTGGTAGCTGCAATGCAGACCAAGTTTCTCTGCTTCTCTTGGTACTGTATCCAGTTGTTTACAATATGGCATCTCCAGCAGCCTACATAATTCATCATGATTATTCACTGCATTACAATGGGATTTGGGATTACACTTTTGATGTTTGCCAGTATAAACCAGGATTACGTTATTCCTCTCGTGACATGAAGTATGACTCCAAAGAGTATTTCTACAGGGGGAGGCATGTCTCTCCCAGTGCTGCTGGTGACAGCTCTGCACCCTGTGATGACGAGTGCACAGGGTAGCCTTCCTAACAAAGCACTTTCTAAGACAATTGAGTAAAGGGAATTAAAGTGACATATTAAATAAAACCATGTCTTTATTCCCTCATGCTTATACCCTCAATTCCTTAAATGGGGATAGAGAGAGAAAAATCCAGTTGACACATAAGACATTTAAAACAGAGCAGAGTTTGAGATAGGAAAATGTGCATCTGCTGCTTGACTTCGCAAAAGAGAAAGCTGGAAAACTAGTGAGCATGGTGAAACACTTTTGTTCTGCAGCATGTAAGACTCCTGAGACTGGTCAGTCTTTCACTGACTACCATCTTCCAAAAATCTTGCCCAAATAGTTAATACTCGAAAGCCGATGGAGAAATAGGTGATCACCTTGAATTTCAAAGGAATTTCAATGTAAAATCCATGCCAGGTCTTTCAAAAACCTGGGCTCAGTATTAGTGAGTCTTATTTTCAGATGTCTAAAATCAAGTTTTTTACCCAGCTCCCTAAAGACCTTTGGCATCTGTGGATGAACATTGTACAGTGCTGCTTTCAGTATCCAAACATGACCATTAAGAACAAAAAAAAAACTAAAACAAACAAGTTCCACAAAGTTAATTTTTACAGAAAATTGAATGGAAACCATTCACTTCCTTTCAGGATGTTCAGCTTCAGGCTCAGATCTCTTAACAGAAAGCTATCTACCTCCTCATACCTTTGTCATATGTACATTGAATTTGTCATATGTGTATGTTGCTAAATATTTTTCAGACATATGAAATAAGAGTGTACATTGGTCATTACTGGTTTTAAAGGTGATATTTTGCTGATAACCCCTCACTTTGTGTTGAATAAGGTTAGAGTGAAGTGACCTGCCAATCAGTTGGCCAAGACAGACCCAATCACAATACCACATCAGCTTTACAGATAAAATATAAGTAACTCCTTCAATGTGGAAGATAACTGCTCTGGACTAACCACAAACCAGCTCACACTCATTTCCAGAAGTTTCTTCTTTCAACTCTACAGTACAGGATCTAGAAAAGCAAAGTATTGACTCAAGAAACATGTTGGGTTTTGGTTTTCTTTTCTTCAAAGTAAGGCAGAATCAGCACTCTAGGGAACAAACCTTGCTTATGAAATTCTTGTAGGCAAGGACGTTTAAAGACCTTTATCATTATTCCCTATGCCTTAGGGTAGATATGAGGTTACATAGCAAAACCAGCAGTTTTGAATTTACTATTTTTCATACTGAGAAGTGTAAGACCTCTGCCCTCTTACTCCAGGGAACAGGGGTCTCAGTCAATCTGCACTGTCACACAGGCTTTACAGAAATGCAGACCTCTTTTTTACTTCAGATAAGGACACATTTAAGTTCTTCACCTACTTTTGTACACTGTACACAAATTTCTAAAGACATGACAGTGACCTAGCATTGGCCTGTACCTTCACTTCAAGTTATGTTTGACAACAGAGGAGAAAAAAGAAAAAAAAAAAAAAGACTAAAAAGCCCACAAATTTTACTGTATTGTCTGAAAGTATAATATTATCTTTGACCAGTCTGGAGACCCTGCACTTTTGTCTCTACTCACTTTACATTACACAATAAAAAATGCCACAGAGGCAATAATGATGTTCCTCCATTTTTTTTCCCTACCCTTCCAATATAAGCAAGAAAATTTTGAACTACCTGTAGGAATTAATATATGGCTTAGATTAATCCCTGCAAACTTGAGTTCTTCAAACGTTAACTACATCGAGCATCAAATATGAAGACAATCCATCTCTTGCTTTGTTGCTTGTTTGGAGCTGAAAGGCCCTGAAAAAATCCAAGTCAACCACTGTGTAGGATTCTACAGTGAATAGCCTTTTCTTTCTTCAGAAGAGGCTACTTCCCTGGAAAAACTCTTTGGGTGATATTACTTGATGGATATTACTCAGCTGTTCTCTGTTGCTCCATGCTAGGCACCACACATTAATTACCATGTGTAAGCAACAAGCGCAATTCAAACTCAGTGTACAATCCACTTTGGCAGCTGTTATTTGTTTTGCAGATAAATGGTCCTATATTAGGTTGAAATAGAATGCCTGGTATCAGAGCTATCTTTGTTTGCATACACTCCATGTATCTTTTTCTGTGAAAGATAAGATTTAGTTCCTGTGTCAAATCTGTTTGCTCTTAAGAGAATCAGAGATGGAAAATCAGGAAGCTATTATTTAAAATCTACCATTCCAATGGCTTCTCATTGGTGGGTTTACCTAAATAAATATTTAAAATATGTAGGAAATATTTGCTTACCTGGAAAGACTGTCATATAAAGACATATAGCAATACATATTTCCAAAAAATTTCCTTTGCAGACAAATAAAACATTGTAAGTATTTGATGATACCCAAGACAAGAAATAAGGCTGAAGTTGCTTAACCTAACTAAAGACTTCCTATATGTGAGCACAAGAATTCATCTGATTACTGGTCAAAAATTGTGAATCAGAAAATTTACTTTGAGGGTCTGAGGGCTGAACACTAAGTCAAGTATTAACCAGTTAAACAATTAAATTTTATTCCTTAAAGTATTGTTCAAATTCACTCAGGTGATGTGTTGTATAAACTTGCAAACTATTTAGCTCAAAAAGGCTTTATCAACATGGCATAAATATTTCATTTTTTAAGAAGTCTAAAGAAATACAAGTCCCATTTTCTATCTTCCCTTGCAATTACAGGCTACAATGTTCTTGGTTATATTTTCTTTCATATTTTGCTTCCCAACTGGCATTTTAAGACATGTAGGTGTGTATACTGGGGGAAATAAAACAACCTGAACTATCTTTGGAATCATGCTGATTTATGAGAGTTCCCAAATAGACTAAAATTTCTATACTAACAACAATTTTTTTTTTCTTCAGATTGGCAGTACCATAATCTAAGTTTATTGCTTTATTCATATCACATTTTGAGGAAATTTATCTGGATTTAATCTATATATTATCTATATTTGTGCATACCTAACCAATACAAAAATGGTTTCTTTTGGATCTGTTTGAGAGATTTCCAGCTAAGGGTGGGAGGACTTTCCATTCCTCCTGAAGTAGAATACACATTCTTGATGTTTGTAAAGTGAACTTCTGCAGACAGCCACATCCCAAACCAGCAAAGCACACGTTTGAACTTGCAGCTTCTGATCTGAATAGGTCTTGACATCTCTTTACATCTGGCTGCAAGACTGAACATCTTCAGCAGTTATATGCACAATCTTTACATTAAACACACTGATAGAAACACATACCTCAGCTGTAGCCTGCCTCTATTTACAATTTCCTCAACATTTGAGTTTCTGCTATTTTTTTCCCTGAGGACTTTTATAATACTTAAAATATGGACTGAAATGGGGCTCTTCATTAGCATGTACACCACATGCAAATTCTCCTCAACAGTTGCTTACAAATTAGATGTAGCAGGAACTCTCTCTGACCTTCAGTTAATTATTTTATACCACTACTGAATTTCAAGAACTCTAGGGGGTATCTTCTAGAAAATACCTGCTGAATATTTGAGTAGCAGCAAATGACACAAGGTCATCTGTTTAATAGGATAGTATTAGCATCCTGTTCTGATGACCCAAAAAGCAACCCTCCACCCAGCACCACCAGTCAGAGGGCAAATGTCTCACAGGGAAAGAGAATAATTTTTCATTTTTCAGAAAGTTCCATGGAACAAACTTTAACAGATCATTAAAAAATTCATATACAGGAATGCTGACTTAAGTCCTGTTGACTTTCTCTCTGGATAAACAGAGCAAAGACAGTTCAGTCAGGTGAGGACTTTTCTGAGCACAACAATGGTAAAAATATTTGTAGGCACACTTCACCTGGACTCCTGCTTCTGAATGTTGTTTGCCTTATTTGACACCACCATTTGAACCACACACAAAGTGTGGCACTCATCTGAGCAGCAACTTCCTCAAGTCCTAGTAGTCGACCATCTTGGAGTACATACAGGTGTTACAGACTTATTATACCCTTGAGGGAGCTCAGTCAACTAATATAAAGTGTTATAGTAATATTAGCCATGGCAACAATAATTTGAGCACATTAGTTTACTCCATTGACTTTTATTTCCCCATATATTTGTAATTTGCCTTTAAAAAGCTAGTCTGTATTTATTATTTGCTTTTTTTCATTCCCTAAAGTGTATGAATAGAAAAGACATGTGCTACAAAATGTAACAGTCAACCCAAGAAAATCCCAAAGAATTAAATGTGTTTAAGGAAATACAACAGTAGGTGAACATATACCTGGCAGACCAATGCAAATCTCTAAAGACATGAACTTCCCTACTTCACTGGGGTAAGTGTGTATTCCCTCCAAGATGGGACTGGACAGGAAAACAGACAAGAAAAGTTCAGTGACAAACACACCTCTGCCACGGGAGGAAGGGAGGGAGGGAGGGAGAAAGACAAAGACAGAAAGAAAGAAAGACAGAAAGAAAGAAAGACAGAAAGAAAGAAAGACAGAAAGAAAGAAAGAAAGAAAGAAAGAAAGAAAGAAAGAAAGAAAGAAAGAAAGAAAGAAAGAAAGAAAGAAAGAAAGAAAGAAAGAAAGAAAGAAAGAAAGAAAGAAAGAAAGAAAGAAAGAAAGAAAGAAAGAAAGAAAGAAAGAAAGAAAGAAAGAAAGAAAGAAAGAAATTTTCTCAAAGAAAAAAAAAAGAAAATTGCAGTATTAAGTAAAATCCATAAGGGCAAAATCATTCAAGACAAGGGTCTGAAGGTTAGATCTCTCAGTATGGTAGCTGACACCAGTATTTTTGTTAGACACACATGTGCAAATTGATCCATCCCCTATCCCCTCAACACTACTATTTGTTGCCTGACCCTCTGTTCTATGGAGAGTTTGCCATCCTACAAAGCCTTAACATGTCATCACTGACAACAGTAGATCACTGCTGGTTCACTGCACTATAGGTGGCAGGAGAACTGGACCTGAAACTTTGCAACAAATTACATTTGTGGCTGTAATGCCACATTACACGTGGCATTACAGCTTACCAAAGTTTTCTACAGTGACGCCTACAGTTTCAGACATAATTATTTGTGAGAAGTCTTGATTAAATTGTTCCCCCCACCTTGGCAGTGATACTAAGTTTTTAGTGTTATTATTCCATTTTGCCAGATTAAAATACTAGAAGGGATATAAAACCAGATTTATACAGTAAAGAAACTATAATTACTTTGATCACGTAGAAAGAGCAAACTTCTTACAACAGGGGAGTTTTATAATCATTCAAACTTTGTTAGTCATACAGGTGATTTGCTACAGTGACACATATGTACCTTTCTATATAAAGGAGTTAAGGCAAATAAAGCTTTTACTTATAAAAAGAGATAAATCCAGTTACTTTCTAAAAGGGGAATACCAATTTGGAGAAAGACTGTGTTCCTCAAAGAGTGAATTTGAGAAATATGGTGTACATCGATAAAACGTGCCATGCCACAATGATGAGAAGCAAATCAATACACAAGTGGAATGAAGCAGCAAAGTCCATGAAAATCTGAGAACTGCACTTAAAACAGGATGAGATACAGAAGAAAAAAAAAAAGCACATACTTACACAGGTATTGACTCAACCCTACATTTCTTCTATTACCTGACATTTCATCACTGGAAAAAACATGGAAGAACTGAGAATTAATGGAAATCCACGTGCCTGAAGCCTGTTTTCATGGTGCCCACTCAAGAGCTCAGGTATAGAAGCAGTGCAGGTATTTTCACCGGTCAACAGATCCTCATTATGGAGGTCTGCCTGTCCCTCTACCAGCCTATTAGCCCAGGATGAACATCATGCAAACTCTTCCTTCCTGCTTTGGATGTGAATATCATTGCATGGTTTACAAAACTTGATACTGTATTGTAGTGTTACAGCCAAGATTATTTGGTTAGATTAAAATCTTTCAGATAAGCAATGTTTTGATACCTACAGAAATAATCACCTCTTAAGCCAGAAATGACTAAGAACAAAAAGAGGGTGGGGAGGGGGAGGAAAAAAAAAAAAGACAGATATTTGTCCTTAAACACTCAATAAAGAAAAAAATTTCCCACCTAAACCTAAGACAAACATTATTCATAATTTTAGGAATGCCAGAAATAAATGTTAATTAACTGCTCTGTACTTTCATCTTTTAAAATCCCAACACAATGAATTCTCTATTTCAGTTTGAATACAACATATTTAACTGTCTCCAACTTCATACCAAAAGCCATTTACTAACTCAAGGCTCAGACTTTATCACTGGAGACAAAAGTATTGCCGAAGCAGGCAATTTTCTGGAAATAGGCTATGATAAAGCCAAATGACCAAAACAAAAGCTTTATTCAATATTAAAAACAATTCTGGAAATAAGTCATGATGAATTCATTAACTTCCCCACCTGATCCACTTTATTCCTGGAAATCGTCCTCTGACCAGCTACTCCTAATATAGCTAAGTAACTTTCTGGGTCATCACGAGTAATATTTACACAGGAGCATTAACAAGCAGGCAACAGACAAAATAATTCTCCAGGAATCCCTGGGCTGGATTCCCACAAGCAACAACCCAGCCAGCCACAGGTGAGTCCAGGTAACCTAGAGAAATGGCCTTATGATCTCTACATGTTCAGATATAAGAGAGGACAGCCTTTGGGAGGAAAGTGACAGAGATTGGATGGGAGCCTATGTAAAAGAAACCCATGCATCACTTCAGATCAGGGAGCTACAACTCACTTCCTCTCATTAAAATGGGTCTGAAAACATCTGTATTTGCAAAACTGAAGTTAGGTGGAAAGAAAGGAAAATAAAGTAGTCTGGTCTTGATTCAAGCTGCCAACCAGGCCATAGTACAGACAGAGGTTTATCTGCTTTCAAGTCCGTTCTCCTTCCTAGCAGTCATCCCTTAGCAGTTCATCTCCTTCAGAGACTCTGATTTTCTCTGGATTCCTGGGCATAAAAGGGAAGCCATAGTGTAGGACTGAAGTTTGACATAGTATTTGCTCCATTCTTATTCCACATACAATGTTATTGGGATAATCTTTAACTTTACTGCATAACACAGACCATTTGCTAGGAAAATCTTTGCAAGGTGTTCTTCTCTCCTCTGCATTATCTCAGGTTTGAAACAAATCTCTGTTTCTTGCTGCCTCTCTGCACCATTATTCTTAGTCTTTTAATTAGTCATGCTCTGCTAGCTTCCTGCAAGGCTTCTGCTCCCACAACATCACAACTTGAAATTCCGTCCTACGTGGAAATCTCTTTACTGCTGTGGGAGTTGTGCAAATGCAAGTAAACAGACATTTAGACCAGAAGGGTCAATAAGAACCTCCCATACACTACAAGCAACATACAATTAGAAACTCTTTAGAGGGAAGAAATAGAAATTTCAAATTCTACAGTGTTCCATGGGAAAGCTCCATAGCTGCCAAGTAACTTTTTAGATCCAGTGCCCCTCTAGCCCTTACTCAGGTGCCAAATGCCATATTTTGTGCTGGAACAAGGGTGTCCTTTGATGCCAGCAGAGATCCCACAGCATTGAACTTTATAAAGTATGTGATCCATCTTTGTTCAAACACAAGGGTTCATGATGTAAGACTCAAAAGCTCACTGCAGATGAAGGAAGGGTGTTAGAAACCTAACGATGTGATTTTTATTCAACAGCGATAGAGCTCTTGAGGATCTATTAAGGGAAGGTGTGTATAGAGCACAAAATAATACAGACACTTGGTGAGAAGTGCTCTCCTGTCTGCCAGCACCTCCAAATCTTTCCATGGTTTAGTAAACAACGTGAAGAATAGAACTCAGAGCAGTTCAGACTGCATGGATTCAACTCTCTATAGCCCTCCAGCAGAAGACCAGAGAGTTGAGAACAGCTCAGGATAATAACCTGTTTTGAATGCTTAAGACTAGCTTATTGCAAACAATTTCTTCATTATCTTCCTTTCATTACCTATCCTAGGAAAAAATACTCCATTATAGACAAGGAAAAGCCAGGCAGCTTATCCACATAGTGTAGAGTAGGATAGGAGAAAGAGACAAATGCTGAGACTGCCCTGGTATAAGGGTGAGATAAATTCAACTTTGGAAGAATTAACACTTATGGATGTGCTCAACACAGTGGGCAAGTGTAGGGGTACACATGGAGCTGGAGAAAGGCCAGGAGGGATTAATCTAAAAAACACTGTCCAGCCACATCTCGCAGAAAATCCCACAGTAAGATAAGCAATATACAAAATAAAATAAAATTTAAAAAATTGTTGGGCCATTTTTTTGTTTTGTATGTCTGCTTATCTTTGGGAACTCAGAATTCAAGCTTTAGATAAACTAAAAAAAAAATCTCCAAAGACATTTTCCTGATGTTCAGGAAAACATTGTCAACAAATTGTCAACAGTAATTCAAGGTAAATAGGGTTTTCTCTTTTTTTTTTAATTTTTTTTGCCAAAAAAAATCTGTAAATTAAAAGGAATACTTTGTGAGAGTTCATTTCTGGCTTTTTCAAACTTTTTTCATAAAAGTTACAATTTCAAAGAAACTACAAATAAAAGTAATTTTGAAACTCAAGACAAAAATTCAATTTCAAACAGTATAAACTGAAACATACCAGTATTACTAACATGAAATTTTAAACATAAAAATAAATGTTTTAATATTTCCAGACTTATCACCATTTCTTTATATAATGTCTGAAGTCGCTCATGTAACATGACTCAGCATCCCCTGCACTTCCATTCCTTACCATACTGCCTTTTCCTTTCCTTTCTTTTTCCTTTGTGACAAAGTTACAGTTCTTTGGGGAAATGTCATCCAGGTCTAGCTGTAAGAAGCTGAAGCATTTGGCCATGAATGCCATAAAAAAGAAAAACAACTTGAGCAATAACATATACTTTCGAATACAACTCAATTTTTGCTTTACCCTTCTTGTGTGTTGTATGCCCTGTTGCTGCTCACCAGCTCTGAGGCCTAAACATCATGCCTGGTGACTAAACTGTACTTTATGCTTATTCTCCTTCTACAATTTATATTGTGTGCTTGCTTTTTCTTGGTTCAGGAATGACTCATACAAATGTAGGTCTTTAGAAATAACTTAGAGTTATGTGAGAGCGAGTTTGGGCAAGGTGTACTCTGGATGAGATTGATTAATCCATCATTGAGTATTGAAAATAAAACACAAAACAGGGTATCTTAACAAGACAGAGTTAAAAATGAAGACTCATGTTCTGGAAGGAAGATTAGCTCTGTACCTATTTTTCCAAACTAAGAGCTCTATTTTTCTGCAGCTAGCTGTGCTCTACTAAGTGTCTAGCTACCCAGATGCCTGTTTCAATTGCCCCATCCACTCCAATCAATTCGATGGCAATTGAGGAATGGGAGTGCTCTGGATAGAGCTTGACACCTCTCCTTAATTGCTTGCCTTCCAGGAAAAGGAGATAAAGCAGTGAGAGTAAGAAGAGTGCCATTACAAGTAGCTGATGTTGCAGCCAGCCATCAAGCCTTAAAAGTTTCTCTTCTCTGGGAAGGATGCTGGATCCATCAGCCTCCCACGCCACTGGAGCCAGAGGTACAGCTCTACTTCACCCACAGGGATGGGCTTTGGGTGGGATTCCCGTAGCATCTGACAGAGACAGGCTCAGATGAAGGAGTAGCTTGCTTTTAGTCCCATCACTTTCTTGCTGATACGGTTCTTTCCACAAAATCAGATGAAGAGTCACATGGCAACCAGCAAGAGTCACCAGATAGGCACACCTTTTGAGATGACTTACTGGAAACTTCATCTTGCCAGAAACAGTAGCCATGGTGGCTAATAACCTCTCAGCCTTTTTTTCTGACACTTTTTGTCACTACTGACTCTATTAGGGACCTTTTTCTTTATTAGCACTCAAATGTCCAGTTCACTCATATCAACTCTGTCACACTTTGAAGGTGTGTGTCACTGATGAGGGAAGAGCCATAACTAAAAGTGATAAATTGCCACTAAAATACACTGAAAGAATTTAGACCTTTT
Source organism: Heliornis fulica (assembly GCA_013399135.1). Taxonomy (NCBI): domain Eukaryota; kingdom Metazoa; phylum Chordata; class Aves; order Gruiformes; family Heliornithidae; genus Heliornis; species Heliornis fulica. The sequence continues at coordinate 546,232 of VXBZ01010969.1, read as the reverse complement.
GAAGTGGTACTTCAACAATAAGGCTCATGAAGAAGATGGGAAATACTGGAATTAAGATATCTGGAGCACTGGATGGCTGTTTATTGGTGGACCTGTTCACCGTTTTCCACCTTCAGGAATTGCTAGAGTTTAACTCATTGTCAAATCTGACAGACAGTTACATTCTGAGTGTAGCAGAACAGCAGCAGAAAACCTTTATTAGCTAACAGCCCCAAACTTATATACCTGCATCTTCATCTGGTTAACCACTGGGCATTTTAGCCCCAGACACAATAGAGGTACTTGTGTGTTCCACAGAATACATGATGGGCAGATTTCCAAAAACAGACTTTACCTGCTCCTTTAAGTAGCTTCCTGCTTCATGCCTCTCCCTCAAAACTCTTCTAGTTCAGTTCCCACATAAAGTGATCAAGAAAGATAAAGTTTGCCTAGAAAGAACTTTCAAACAAGAACTGTACGTCCAGAGGACAACACAAGCCACTAGAAGCTAAAGAGACTGTCCCTATCAACTAAATCCAATATATCTGGTAATGCCTACTGCCAGGTACCAGAATCACTGACTGCAGCCAAAGAACTCTGATTTCTCACAGCTCAAGCCCTAAAAGCATATTTTTGAGAATTGATCTGTTTTGTCCCAGAGCTCATAATTATAAATACCTGCTGTGAAAGCTGAATGAGCAGAGCTTTTAGGAAACAGAAAGCAGGAGTGCAGCTCTTCACTGATGGAAAATTGAAATGATGAAGCATTACCCCTGCAAAAATAAATATTATAGCAAGGAAACCTGGATGCAGGCTGAAACAAAAACTGACAGAGAGGTTATTTCAGAAATTACAGAAAGGGCAGGAGTCAGTAATGACATGAAGAGTCTAGAGGGATTGGGGATTTTTTCTCTGAACCTTGCTTGTTTTCTATAATGATATTTTCCTTTAATGTTCAGCAGAGCTTTCATATTGGCAGTTACTAATATCTGAGGATGAACCTTGGTGTCTAGCACTCCTCAGGCATTCCATGGCCTTTCCTATTAGTATACCACATGAGAGACATAGCATTTACTATACTGTCTGTTGAGCACCAAAACCAACCCTGATTTAGAACAAAAAGTTGTATCAGGGACTTGTTTAAAATAATCAACAAAGGTAATCTTTGAAAAAGGTTAATCAAAGCAAGCCACTTTCTGGCTTCAACTCATATGTTTTATGGAACAGGTAGAACGCCTCACAATAAAACAAGTCATGTTTTCCTTTTGTGGTAGGTTGAAAAATAAAATTCACACTTTTTTTTTTCCTCCCCATCCTGAGTAGAAATAGAGAAGTACTGGGAAACCTGTTTTGGTAAGATTCTTAGTTCAGTTTTAAAGAAATGTACAAAAGACCATAGGAATGGTTTGGCCACATGTACTATGGCCAAACCATTCCTAGCATCCTCATGTTTAGATGACTTTGAAAATTTAGTAGTAGAGTTAATTCATAAGCTTAAATGCACAAAGTTTCAAAATGGCACATTGTTTCCTTCCCTCAATCATTGCAGGGGAATGAAGGACATCAAGTTCCAAAGAAAAAAACACCCTCCTCACCACGAGCAAGGATTAAACCAGCCTGTATTTGATTAAGAGTATGTAAACACGAGCATGTCTCTGGAACAGAAGAGAAACACTTATCTCTCCCAGTCTTTTACAGCTGAAGGGCTGTGTGTGAAGACATACACATGGTTAGGAACACATAACACCACAAGGGGGTGAAGGAAAAAGAAAAAACCTACACTAACATCATCCTATGTTAGATAAAAGATGGGCTGTATGAGTCCACATTTAACTCTAGATTCCTCACAATCAGTTTTTCTTTCTCCACAGACTAACAAAAACAAATTTCCATTGCTGGTTGAATGGAGTACAACATCTGTCTTACACTCAACCTGTTGGAAATGTTTTCTTCAACAAGAATTATTTGCATAACACTGTTTTCCTTGTCAGGTTCACAACAGCTATGGGACTTATTAGACTGACTTTGTGTTGAATATTCAACAGTAACTTGCTAGTCGTCTGAAAGGCCTCATAGGAGTCAAAATGTACGTGAGCTATAACAGATGATTTAAACTAATCCCTGTCCAGATTTTGAAAACAATATGCACTTTATGCAGAAGAGTGAAGGCTGATGAGTGGGAGAATTGTCAAAAAGCCTTCACTGGTTTGTGTACTCGGATTTTTTTTCTGGTTTAAAATAGAGGCTGTTGAGGGCTTGCAAAAGGCTGATGCATTTCTCAACAGTGTTATAAATCCTTCCCTTCTTGACATTGAGGGTAACTCCGTAGTCCACTTGTTTCTTAAGCCTCTTCCTTTCTATAGAGAAATAAGATACTTTACCTTAAAAAAATGAAGGCACACATTTGCAAAAACAACTGTAAAACGGAAGGGCTCTGTGTACTTTTGCTGTTACTGTGTTGCCAGATGCAGCTGGAATGAGCAACTTGGCTACAAGCAGACATAGCAGGACAGACAGTGCAAATACAACACTATAGCTTTCTACAGAGCAAAAGATCATAACTATGATGTAGAGGAGCATGGCTTTTATACTTTGGGAACAAAAGGAGCTTTTGAAATAGTGAAAGCTTTGGGCACCAGAGTGTTTGCCAGAGGGTGGAAATGGCCTTAGGCTTTGACATGCTGCCGTGAAATCAGGCTGGATATGACCCCTCGATTACAGGCAACTCCTACAGCAAGGTGCTCAGAGAAGGACACCTAGTAAGGAAAAGGAGCTAAGTAAGCAGGAGACTTAACCAAAAAGGCTGGACAGGACTCAGGAGCCAAGGGTCGAGAGAGCACCTGAGGAGAGTTTGAGAGGCAGAAATGCTCTGCTGAGAGCTGAGCTCTGGGCAGGGCCTGGAATAACAAGGAAAGGATGAGAGATTTCCACTGCTCTCTGGAAAAGGAAATAATTTCAACTATCCAGGGATCTGAGTGAATAGTTGAAAAACTTCAGAGACCTTTCCAAAGTGAAATCCCTACTTGCTCCCCTCACTCCCTCAAGGTAAGGCAATGAGACTAACTCCTCTTTCCACAGATGTTAGCAATGGAGAGACAGCCCTCAGGTCAAGGGGAATGCAATGTCTGTAAGCCACTGCACTGGAATAGGATCAAACACACACATCTCTGTCCAAATTATACATTTTATCAGCCACAAACTCTATCCAGATGGCAGTCAGTTATCTACTGCCAGTAACTCACTTCTCCCACTTCACCACAGCAAATTAATGAGAAGTCACTGCAGCAGTCTTTGAAAAGTAAAAGGGAACAAGGATATACAGATGTAGTTTGTTTCACTGGGCTTTTTCATAAATAACAAGCCATCCAGGGGAAAAAAATAAAATTAAAGCCTGTACTGCTGCTACAGCACACAGTCATTTGGTTTAAAATCACACCATTTGCAAGTACTTTCATTTCTGACAAATGGCAAAATCAACAGCTATGGCTGCCTGCCAGACCAGCCCACTCTTTCTTACCTACTGTGAGCTGAAGTGTTTGCAAACTTTGCTCTTGCCTTCTCATGACTCCTTCCAGCCTGGTACTAGAGTTGCTGGGAGTTTATAAACATCCCCTCCCTTCTCCCTCCCCCTTAGAATAAGAATTTCCCCTGCTCCCAGTGAAGAGCTTTTCTAAGCGTTTCCCTGACTTCTAGCTCCTGTTCCTAGAGAAGAAGAGGTGAGCTCTAGAAGAGCTCACCTCTTCTTCTCTAGACACAGTTTTAAACAAAAATAAGAGTCCTGTGAAACTAAGTTTTAGCAACATTTTGGAGTTAGTGAAGCAGTTCCTTGCAGAACTTTGGAACTCATATCAGCAACACATGAACAAGAAACAATACTGGGACATTTTTTACAGCTGCACACTGTCATGGTGTACTGGTTTTCTAACCTTGCACTCTGGCAGAGCAGCTAGAGTTGTACCTATCAGCTTTTAGATGTTCGACATAAAATTCTTGAAATTATATTTTGAACTTGAGTAACAAGGTCATTGGCTCAGGTAGATAAAATAAGAGGCAATTTTCTTTTTTATTTTTCCTCCTCTCTCATGTAACACATGGAATATAATATCCCTTTCCTCCTTGTTAGTTTAAAAGCTTAATGATGTTCACTTATTTCATGTAGGAAGACCCACATCATCACTAGATCATCAAGGTTGTAAATACTTGCACTACATCATCTCCTCTGGAATTTTTTTATATTGGGAGACTGACTCTTGGTTCTCCCTGAATCCCAAATCTGACTGTGGGTAGCAAAGGGGGATCTGCAAAGCCAGTATCAGTGTGTTGGCACACACATCTTCAGAGCACAGGAGTGACTTCTGATCAGTTCAAAGGTCTGAATGGGTAAGGGTTTCACCCATTAATATTTCTAGCTTTACTCTGTGTTTGGGATTCTCGCATAAATAAATGATGCTGCACAGCCTTGCATCTAACAGCTTGACCTGAGATTGGATTCTTCAGAACAACATTTTCCGTTCCCGAGTAGTTTAGTACAAGGAGAAAACATGCAGACTTTCTGTAACAGTCAGAAGAACAATAAAAATATGATAATGTGTATCAACCAATTCAATGCCCAGGAGTAATAAGTTTTAAATAAATTCAGGGGTAGGATCAGAAAAATGAATATGTATCTGCTGCTGTAATTTTTTTTCCCTTTCAGTTTGGCAATACTGGAGACCTTTGAAGTTCTTCCTGGAGTTTATTGAAAATAATAAATCCTGTTTATTTTGCAGTTGAATTAACAAACATGACATCTCCACACTGAAAACTTTTTTCAGTACAATAGTAATAGATAAACCAGAAATGCCCCCAAAAATAAATAGCAATTGTGTTGATGTTTGCCCACCTAGCACAACATTTTCATTTCAATATGGAAAAAAGGATTAGGAAATGGGAAACCTCTCAAGAAGTTGGGGTTCTTACTTCTGTTGTTTTCTTTTTATGTCTGTGGCAGTATTCCAGGTTGCAGGGGCAACAATTGCTAAGAGAGTAAGTGCCCAGAAGTTCAACTCTCAATATAAGCAATTTTTGAACTCTAGAAAGTGATAGGAGCAGTGTTGGAAACATCAGAGCCAGGAACACTATCCCAAAAGGTCTCATTATACCTGCTAGACAGCCCAAAAAACAGAAGGCAATGTTGTGGTTAAGACCCAGAGGCAGGACTACAGTCAATTCCCACCTTCCAGATTACAACAGTACACATGTGTCTGAGCAGCTTTCAGTATTCATCCAGATGTAGTCTGGGGTTGGGAAACCAAGGAGCTCTCTCTTCCTCCACATTGCCCTAAAAGGTTTGACAGCAGCAAAAGGGCTTGGTTTTCTTGACACCTGGGCACAAGGGTACCCATCTGGGAAGCCACCCTACCTCACCCAGCCCAGTTTCTCCATGAGGTTTCCCTGCACACTTCCACTTCAGTGTCTTCATTTGCCCTCTAAAAGAGTTTTAGGTGTTTACTGACTTTCATGTTTAATTCATGAGTATGTTTTAATAATTGTCCTTTTTCTAGACAGGATCCTTGAAACAGAAAATCTGACTTCTTTAATTCACTATAACTTCTCTTGATGCATTTATGAATCTCTTCTTATTAGAGGAGACTAATTAAAATAAATTGCTGTAGAATATTCAGATTTTCGGTGTTCTCCTGTAGCACAAACTTCAAAGTTTAAGTAAATTTTATCCCAACTGTTAAAGAGGCATGTTTGAAAGCAATATTTTTTCATGCACCTTTCTGAGGAATAAGTGAGGTCTGGAGACTTAAACAATAACTGAAGGAAGAAAAAAAAAATCTCATGACAACTGCTTAGTTCAGAAAGATACCAAGGTTCTTCAAATCTGCTCCAACACATCTTTTGTCCAGATCCCTAAATTGCCTTAATTTTTATAGCCACAAGGAGTTTGCCCTGCAGTGCCTACCTAATTCACAAAGAAAAAATACATTTTCTGGATAATCCAGGCATTGTATGGATAACATACCAATGCAAATTGAAAATAACTGATGTATATAGATTGGTTCAAATGTTACCAGTTTCACCTAGTTCCTGGCAGGCATGAGTCACAGCTGACGGCAGAAGTCAGCACTACACCATCCCATGTTTCCTACCTTTAAACCACAAGAGCCTTTAAAAGGGTAGAGACCCTTTTTTAAGAATCTGTTTGTGACTAGGCTGTGAGATCCTTATTTCTGTAAAGAACAAATCTTCCCAGCATCGCCCTGTGAGATGATCAGAAAACCTAAGTGTTCACTAATGGCATTTACAATGTGGAATATGCAGTTTCTAGATTTTAGTTGAGCTCACAACACTTTACCTCTTCTGGTAACTTTTGTGAAACACGTTCTACTTTGGCTCATGACTTTTTAACCTTAAAACAATACACTCTACATGCATTTCCTACAGAAAACATTTTAAACCACTCAGGCTTGGTTTTCTGCTTAAGTAGTTCCGAAGGTAGTGTCTGGGTGAGAAGGGAAAGTGGAATATTTCCCAATTAAATGAATGATCAGAACTCTGAGTCTTAACTTCATGGCTCTTACAACAATTCAGTCTTTTAAAAATAGCCTAAATAATAAAAATATAGGAACGTGAAAATCCAGTCTTTTATGTTTCAAAATAAATCATTACTCGGTAGGTAAAGACAGACAGGTATCATTCCCATAAACAATAGGGACAAAAACCTACAAAATTTAATGGAGCATTTAAAATGCTTCATTAGATGGCATGATTAGAAAACTAATTTTCAGACTAGCAGGCCACAAGTGGTAAGCGAATTCCCAATAGAAAAATGTTCAGATAGAAATTGCATAAAATGAATGATGCTTATTCATGGCCACAGCAGGCTGAAAAAAATTAATTTAAGAAGTAGGGTTTTTTTCAACCCAGCCCAAGAACATCCGATTTCTAAATCAATAGCTGTCTCTAGCCAAACTGAAGTGCTTGTACAACTTCAGACAGGTAATTACTTACAGGGATTGGATGAGGAACAAGCACATCAAGGGATATTGCTACGTCAATCTCTCTTTTATTTTTTGTTATAGACTTTTGGTTGTTTCAGAGATCAGCACTAAAAACTGGTGGTTCCCCCACCCAGCAAGTGCAATTTAAAGAACTAATGCACTAGGGTACACATCTTTGATGCATGCTTTTTCAAACCATTTAGTGTCACATCTGAGGGGCAAAGTTTACAGGTAAGAGACAGTTTAAAAGATATTTAGAATTTTAATTTTTTTTTAAAGACTGATTAGTTCAGATTGAACTAAGGTCCCTGGAAAAGAAATAACAAAGATGTCATCACAAGACTTGAGAAGTACTTATCTCCAAGAAGGAATACATTGCAAAATCCTTCATATATGCATAGAAAAGATAAGTATTTTATTAGATCACATTAACATGACACAGTGACCAAACACCATTTATCTCTATTGAGTAAGACTCATAGGCTACATTCAACGTAATTAATAACTCATATGAACACTTAACTTTTTTTTTTCACTAAAATATTACTATCAGAGTATTTGTTAGATTTCAGTTTTCCTCTGACGTTTTCATGCTTTTAAATAAAAAGACTATTTTTAGTTGAAAGCTGAAAATATTCAGGTTTTGAAAACATTTGAAATCCAAAAGACTTACTTGCTTCTTTTTATCAAAAGTACCAATTTTTCTACACGTGCCCACGTCTAAGCATTGCTAAATCCATCAGGACTGTCTATGGGGAAAACCTGTTCTATGCATATCTAATTTCCAGTATTAGAGCTTGGGGTTTTTTAAGGTGGAGAAACAGTCTGTCTCCAAAGCATATTTTGAACAGCAATAATAAGTAAAACCCACATTTTTTTTAAACCAATTAAAATAGTTTTCTAAAATTTATCCTCCATCATGCTTAACTGCAATAATAGTGAGATGATATATGAAATATCCTGTAAGTCCTAGATGGTACAAGCATGTATAAAATCTGCAAGTCTTCCCCCACTTTCCTGTGTATAGATGGAAGCTCTTGGCAAGTCTTTCTTCAGAGACGCAAGCTCAGATATACAACTCTCCTGAGATAATGGTACTTTTTATTAGAAGAGGATGTATTTTAATGAACTGGATACATTTAGTTGCCTGTAGTGTTTCCTCTGGTATTCACTAGTCTCCCAGGTGATAAGTCAAAATTGGCATTTTAACAGGCACCAAGTATTCTATTGCAAAGACATCATATTTAAGAACTCATAAGTAGATTTTGATCTATTATTTACATTATTTAAATTTATTACCTTTATGGACTCTTGTTTAAGAGATACACAATGCTCTTTATACACAATTCTGTTAATTGACCTAAATTAACATTAGTAATTTTGCAACTGAGTGCAAAATTACAATATTAGAACGTAAATGTGATGATCAGCTTTTGACAATTGTTTCATCTATTTTACACTGATCTGATAGCTCAAAACAAGTAGAAAGCTCCCTATCACCTGGAAACTGCTTGTACAATGTGAATTTGACTCTGTTACACGTTTTATTAAAAAGGGTTTCAGCTATACACAACTAATTGTACAATCACAGAATGCTTTGGGTTGGAAGGGACCTCAGATCATCTAGTTCCAACCTTCCCTTCCATAGGAACCACCCTTCACCAGGCCAGGTTGCCCAAAGCCCCATCCAATCTGGCCTCAAACACCTCCAGGAATGGAGCTTCCAAATGTTGATTTGCTAGATAAGACTTTGGGTTTCTCTCATTTTAAGTTATGGGGTTTTAGTTTCTTTTTACACAACCTAGACAATTTTGCCAACTGGAATAGAAGATGCAGCTGTACTTGTGTGCATGAGAGGATTTCTCTGGTGCCAGGCATAACCTTCTTTGCCCATCTCAGCTATAGCTAAGAGAAAGCATCTGCCCAGAGCTAAAATTATTCTGATGGTTGAAAAGGCAGCCAGCCAAACCTAGAGACACAGAGAGCACTTGCTGTGTCTTCCTATTGAGCAAATCCTTTCCACTAAGAAAGTGTTTCGTGCACACTTACTAGTAATTAATCAACATAAAACCCAAGGAACAATTTTGGGGCACAGCACAGCAAGCTCTAGTGTGATATATGCCTTTTCTGTATTCTCAAGGCATTTACACTTTTATTGCTTATTTTCTCTGTGAAGCATATAACAGAACTTAGCCTTAAAACTAATGCAACAGAAAACTGACAGTCCTGACTAAGCATGAGAAAACTGCTGAGAGGATAAAACCAAGGCTTGCACAGGGTGCCAGGCTGTTCAAGAAAGCAGAAAGGTCTTAGCCCCATGGTGGCACTGACTCAGTACTGCTGAGAAGAGGAAAAATCCAAGAAACCCATGTATGTGGGGTAGCCAAAACATCTGCTCATCTCAGGAGCTCCTTATGCTCCCCTCTCCACCCCAACCACAGAATCAGAGAATTGGTTTGGGTTGGAAGGGACATCAAAGCCCACCTAGTTCAAAGCCCTCTGTCACGGGCAGGGACACCATCCACTAGACCAAGTTCCCCAAAGCCCCATACAGTCTGATCTTGACCACAGCCATAGAGGGAGCTTCCACAGCCTAAGTAACCTGCTCCAGTAACTCACCACCCTTGTTAGTGAAGAATTTCTTCTAGCACCTAATCTAACCCTACCCTCTTTCAGCTTAAAGCCACTCCCCCTTGTTTTATCACTACACTCTCTGATGAGCAGTCCTCTCCTGCTTTGCTGTGGGCTCCGGTAAGTACTGGTAGGCTGCAATTAGGTCTCTTCTGCAGGCTGAAAAGCCCAATTGTCTCAGCCTGTCTTCACAGGAGAGCAGCTCCAACCTGATCAACTTCATGGCCTCCTCTGAACTCATTCCAACAGCTCTGTCTTTCCTGTACTGGGGCAATCTTCAAAGCTTCTGTAACTGCATTTCTACATGCAGTTTTTTCCATCTTAAACTGTTCTCCTTTAGATCTCCATTCAGCAAACACATCCGCAAGCAAATACTTACTTTTCCACACAAAACCTCTTTTGACTTCAACAGTAAGTAATTTTACACTGCTACTTTATTCCTAGTGACCTGGAAGGAAACATTGGAGCCTCATTGGAGCCTCATGGCCTGCTGCAATCCAATGCAAACAAACACTTGTCAGGGTAAAAAGTTTCACAGAGATTTTTCTTTAAAACAGCAGGTTTCCAAGAGCAAAATTAATATACACATATATGTTTCTTTCTCACTCTATTTCTAGAACAAAAGGGTTCAGACTGTGTCACCAGAAACAAACTAAGGTGAATATAATACCTTCTACAGTTTCATTAGGCTGTTACATCCTTCACTTTCAAACTGCCATATGATTTTTTTACACTGAGGAGCTGCCACCAGCTATATCAGAACTGCTTATACTTCAGTGTATATAAATATACATTTAAACAGTGAAGCCAGACCCTAGTGATTTGCTTAACACTACACGATTATAAATTGGCATGTTTCAAAATGGTCAAATAAGAGGATCCAAACCAGTCTGGTAGCAAAAGTCTTTGGCCGTTTAAGTATATTAAGAGAAAATATAACGAGGCTTTCAACGATCAACAGTTAAAAAAAGCTAAGTATTGAGGACATATATACTCTCTAGGTACTTTTCATAGATATTTTAATAGCTCTAAGTGGATCTCTACAGTGAAGAGCTGGCAATAAACTCCCAGCACCCTTATTATAGGCTTTTGAGTGCTAAGTTCCAAATTTGGACTAGTTGTAATTCAGTCATCCAGACTACAGACCCATTGTCAGTTAAACATCATCAAATCTAGGTGATCCTGCTTGGGCAGAGGGGGTCGACTATTTGATCTTTAAAGGTCCCTTCCAACTCCTAACATTCTGTGATTGTGGGAAAAAAGGGAGACCAGTCACAGCCTTCAAGTAGCTTTGGGAAGTGAATAGTAAGTGAGGACAGTGGCACAATTCACTTCAGAAATATTCTCCTGATCCAAAGCAAAAGGTTAGTGCCAGAGTATTGCCACCTATTACACCTTTCAAGTGTATTGAAAATGTACTGAAACAATGAAGTTATTTCAATGGCCTCCAATATATTGTATATTCATTACAGATCTGCCAGGTTAATGCTTTGAAAACTAACAAAATTTTGACAAAGAGGTGATGCAAATATCAGAAATCAGTTGCTTTCTGCAGGGTTTGATGCCACAGCAGTGCATGGAAGCCCGAGTTCCTCAGGCTAACAAGCAGAGGAGAGCAGTGCCACAGCCTTCAGCAGGCCCTTTCCTAGGGCAGGATAATGGTACAAGGGAGGAGAAGACAGATGAGAAATGCTTTTCAAGAGGGCTAACCTGTATGTATCCTGACTGAACTACAAGCTAGGTTACAACTCCACAGCAATAATATCTGGGCAGTGAAAACAGAGCGGTTTCTTGTATCTCCTACTGGAGTTCTCAGAGGGAGAAACTGCCTGGACTGGAAACAGAGCACCCACAGCAACGTCTGTAACCAGGCTTTGAGTGTTCCTACTGCTTTCCTGAAGCAGGGAGATCTTTGCTGCTTCACTAGTGCAGCCAGCTGCAGCTCACTGGTAAAATCTGACTGAACTTTTTAACATAAACAGCATAAGCAATGTTCCCAAGGAAAGTCATCATCTACCCTACAATCATTTCAAAATTAACCTGAACAGCTATTTAAATCTATTCTCCTTGACTCGGGCAAGGTCAGCAAACCACAGCACATCCTTGCCCTTTCAGACCCCTTGGCTGTGTGAGGCAAAGGCACAGGAAATTACATACTATTCCATTTTGTGCTGGCTGCTTATGAAAACAAAGCCTGCAAGAAGGATGATGACTTTCCCACCACATGCCCTAGAGGCAAGCTCAGCTTTCAGTTATTGCAGGCATGGGGTGGGGGGGTGCGGTTAGGACTACTGCCGCACTCTGGTGCCTGCAGTGTGAAAGCAACAGTGCGGGTAACACTCAGTGTCACTGTGCCATTTGTGACAGTGTGAGGATGTTCACCCGTCACTGACCAGCAAGGACAGGTTGCCATCCCACTCATGCTCCCCCACTCCATCACCTGCCAGAGCGGCCACGCATAGCACCACATGGCTCATGCAGCACTAGGAGTCTGCACCCTCCCCTCCCCTTAGACCCAGCCCTGTCTGCTGGCTTCCAGCATGCACATTTCTGCTCTCTGCAACATCAGACACACTGACTCTTCCATTCACTTTCATCTCTTTTAGGAGAATGCACTTGTTTTCCTCACAAATCTGTTTTTCATGGAAGGAAAGTGAACATCATTTGTAACCAGGACTACTTACAGGCAAGCACACAGCAAGACTCAGGTTTCACACAGCATACTCAAGTCTGCGTGCTCAAGTCCAGAGGCACTGGCTCACCTTAAAAATTAATCCAATCCACAATTAGTGGCTGATCTAATAAAAAAAGAAAAAGCAAAACAAAAAAAAAACAAACAAACAAACCAAACACAATCTCACTTGTCTAAAGCAAAGCTTCACTTACTGATTTACCCTGCTGTGACCACACGAGCACTTCCACTATTGTAATGGTTCATTTCTTATTAATGATATGAAAGCTGCCTGATTCTGAAGGTTCTAAAATCCTTCATTCTTGTGCTGAAATCTTTTGCATGCATTATTTACATAAAAAAACTCCCTTAAACCAAGACTTTTTTAATTCAAAATTTCTTTAACTAGAGCTGCAAGACAAAATATAAATACAACATTAAAACGTGAAATTGGGGAGTGCAATATTGAATAACTGACAGTGGAATAACTGACATTTTTTAATTTATGCTTTCTTCCTCTTATGCTGCTTTTTGAATTAGATGTTTCACTTCCAAATCCACTTAAGGTACAAAGTCTACCGAACTGAGACATTATAATCATATTTGCTGATTGCTGTAGCAATTGTCTCCTGCAATCTTCTAAACCAGTCATTAGACTCCCACTGACCATATCCAGGAGAGAAAAAGATAACATGAACCCCCAACAATTATTTTTTCAGTCCAGCTATACTCACATCTTACATTCACATGTGTTTAGAGCTTAAAACACTGTAGGCTGCTATTGCCATGTAAGGCAAAGAGATTATGACCTTAAGGAGCTAAGGCTCCTCTTTTAACTCATCACCATGAGCCACAGATTCCCAAAACTACATCTATAGCAGGAAAAGAAAAACTAAGCAAATGCTCACAAACCATCAGCCTAAGGATAATTATTCAAGAAGCCTTTAAGGATACAAAAACCAGGAACTGACTTTAATTTTCCAAACTACTGTTCCTTCCTCTCTGGACTGATCAGACGGCTAACTTTGATAGAGCTGGGGGAGCATTCTCTGCCAGGAGCTGCAGGTTTAATTACTGTTCTCAACTCCCTATTCGTTCTCAAACCCCGCAGAACAGCTCATCATTGGCAGCTGTAAGGCAGATGGGGTACCATATCCTCAGAGGTGCACCTCCTTGGGCAAAGCAAGGCCAAAACTCAGCTACCCTCTATCTACTAGAAAAAAATCATATTGATGAAGAATGCTTTGCATTGATAAGGATCTTGTGAAACTGCATGCAGAAAATGTAAAGGCTAACGTTGCCATAGGCAGTTTGTCTTCAAAGTTTGTCTTGTAGTGCCAGAAGGTTTGGAGGGGGTGTCAGGGGAAGAGGGGGCATTGCATGTGTTTTGTTTGATTAAGGAGAGTTAGTTCATATACAGCTCTGCAAAGAAATCCCAGGATTTGCTGCAATACAACAAAGTAAACAAACATTACTGGCTCCTATTCATTGAGTACATAGGTTAATAGATCAATAACTAGAAAACTGGATTAGTCAGGAAACCTAGCTTGAAAGTGTAGGAAATATCCTTTGAGGTTTCTTAGCGTGTTATCTCTATTTTGCAAGCTTCTTTACTTACAACTGGCAAATACTGGTAATGCTGAGCCTTGTCCTCTACTCTTGTAGTACATGACCCCCATTACTTAGTCTGATAGGATGGTCTTCTACCTGTTTCTAAACTGTGACTGAAAGCAACTTATTACGTCTCTCTAGATTATAGTATATATTAGCATGATGGTTAAATTTTAATTAAATCTTATTCTCATTCTTGTTGATTTACTAGCTTGTTAGCATCTGACCTTCTTTTCCCACCTGCCTCAGGGAGGTTGAAGCCAGTTTTATATATTAGAATCACAGCCTACTCAAAGTTATTCCTGACAATATTTAATGATTTACTATTTTTTTTCTTCTCTCTCTCATGTGGCAATACAACACAACCCAGTGAGCAACACCAACACCAGCAACATTTGCCACCATTCCCACAAGAAGAATGGCTGCCTGGGGTTTCATATCCCTCTACCTGGTCAAAATTCAGCACCCCAAGGCACCTCTGCAGCAGTATGAAACAGAAAGCAGAGATCTGGAAGCAGAAGGAAAAGTTTTCTAGTAGTAAGGACTGTTAATATCAGAGACTACTGAACGTTGAAATAAACTACTGGGAGAGAGGGAATTAAGTATCTGTCACAGATGACTTTTAAGAATAAGTAATGCAAGCACAGTGGCTATAAAGATGCATGCAATTGCTCCTGTTTGTGACAGACTGACAACCACTTGATATTCCCCTCCAGACTTCCCTCCACCCCTTGCTCTAGACAGAGCAACAAATCTCTCCCTCTACAGTTCCTCCCTCTTGCTCTCCAGGAGGAAGTATCAGACAGCCATTTCTACAGCCACACAGCACAAACCAGGAGACAGGGCAAGAGAGCCCTTCTCAGCACCTTGATGGGCAGATCCAAGGATGCAGGGCACTCACATGGCTTCACTAGCCAGACTCTAAAAGGACCAGGTTTTCCCTTGTTATTCTTTCCCCTTGGAGCTTGGCCTAATTCGCCTCTAGCAGTCTGTCTCACACCCACTCTTGGTCAGATTTTAGCAACCAATATGGGCTGTCAGAGTAATTTACTAGAAGGGCAAGTGGAAATGGTCTCAAAACACATGAAAAACTTCATCTTCATCACTCACCAGTGCAATAGCCTCTCTGTAAGGTCAAGAGGCAATTGCTCTTCTGTGTGCTGGGGTCAGTGTCAGCAGCCATTTGTATATTTATTTAGCATCAACCAGTTTAATTAGCACTTTGCACTGTTGTTGTTTAGTTACTGAGAAATAAGTGACTGCTGTTTCACTCCCAGTGCTAGGCACTGGCAGAGGGCAGAATTCAGCCCACAGTGTAGTCAGGGATGTTCCTGGCACTGAGACTGCTGTGGGTTTTCTTTTGTCACTTGTGGTTTAGCTTTGCTGCATAATTGACAGATACCATGCAGATTGCTTGGTAGCCTATGGATTAACCTAGGCAACAGAGTAGGAGGGCCCTCATTTATTTAACAAAAAAAAAAAGCGCAAATAAAGTGAGGAAAAAAGTAATTACTACAATATGACCATCCCCATTTATGCAGTGGGATGTGGAGGAGGAGGATAGAATGTCCTGCTACTGAGAATAGCTTTTAAGTATATACCATGCATTCATTAGCTTTGTTTACTCAGGAAAATGGCCATGTAAGTTAGCAGTAGTGTAATTGGATGGTTAATACAAATATATTCTTTCTTTCAAAGGCCCAGCAAAATAAAGGGGAAAAAATAATCATTCACACTGAGAGGCTATTTATTTTTCTGGTAAAATAGAAAACCTGACAAGGCAAGATTGTTTTCATTTTTTTTAAGTATTTATTACTACTTTATAAGCTTTTACTTTTCTTAAGCACAGGACAACCTTTACTCAAACTGTGTCTTGTCCAAAATAAGTCAAGATTTCCATTTTATAATTATCAGAAAACATGTTTTTTCTATTTCTATGTCACCAACTTAAAGTAATTTCCAGTTAAACTTCCAGCTTGCTGGAAACCAGATTACCACGGAGCCCTGGGCAAAGACAACAGACAATGCTCAGAAGTCAGCAGACTAAGGAAAGATGTCTCTATCTCTTGATGCTGCTAGAAGAGGAGCTTTTGCATATGTCAGGGACCTCTATCTGCCCAGCACACCTCAGGGGAGCTGTAAGCCACCACCCCAAAAAGCAATAATGCTGCTAGCTGCACCATAGAATTCACTTTCACATGTTCCAACATCCAGCCTGTATGTTGACAGCACAGGCCATGCTCCAGCCATACCCAGTGGCTTTTCCACATCTCCTGCCACACACAATGGGTTAACCACACATTGAGTTACAGAATCACAGAACTGTAGGGTGGTTCTTCTGTTGGAAGGGACCTTGAGAGATCACTGAGTCCAACCCCTTTGTCAAAGTAGGTTCCCTAGAGCAGGTTAGAATCTAGACAGGTCTTTAATATCTCCAGAGAATGAGACTCCACAACCTCCCTGGGCAGCCTGATCCAGTGTTCTGTCACCCTCACAGTGAAGAAGTTCTCACATCAGTGTGGAACCTCCTGTGGTCCAACTTGTGGCCATTGCCCCTTGTCCTGTCCCCACAGATCACTGAGAAGAGACTGCCATTTCCCTTTGTCTCCCACAATTCAGATATTTATAAACATTTATCAAACCTAATACAAGGTTCCTGGGGTCTGCTCAGTTTTACCTTTTGTTGTCCATAATTTGGAAACATTGAGTTGGTTCTCTAGGAGCAGGTCACAATCGATGCCTAACCTCAGCAGAAACCATTCAAGCATCTCATGGTAACCCCACCAGCACATGCTGGTCCTCTCTTGCAGTCCTTGCACCACTTCCAAGGCAAGAAAAAACAGTTGTGTAAGTAACAATTTACATTCACCTGTAAACTAGAAGGCAAATATATACCTTTTAGTGACAAAATGTTCTCTCTTTCACCAAGATTTCACCTACAGCTCACTCCCTCATTCCTTATACACAGCTAGTAGTAATAAACACACTGGAAAGAGCTAAAAAAAAAAACAAAACCCCTAAGATCTTGGGTCCAAATTCAGGGCATATGTTGAGTGTTCAGTTTGAGTAAGAGAAAAAATTCAGAGGAACAACATTTGCATTTATTACAATATTGACTGTACAAGACAAGACATCCTGTCACCACAATTAAGGTTTTTTTCTATTAAAAATTAATCCTAAAGCATCTCCAGGATCCCAAATTATATGAAATTGGAAAATTTAATTCTGCACTATTCAAATGTAAAAATTAGAAATGATTACAGAAGCAGAGTAAATATAAGCTTTTCTGGCCTTACTAATTATGGACAAAAAGCTAAATATTAACAAGAAAAATATTTAGCACTCAAGAACACAGTATTGCTCATTTATTACAAGTTACTACTATGGCCTATAATTATTGAACAGTTTAAGTAGTCTGATAATTTAATCTGAAGGCGCTTTTTTAATATATGCATTCACAGCTTTGTTTAGTAGCTCTCCCAGTTATTTACTATGGTTTAATGTTTATTTTGTGAAAGTCAGTTCCTGAGCAGAAAAGAATGTCAGCTATCATTAAACTCATCAGGGCTCCCTGTACATCTTCAGGTAGGCGAGCTGTGACCTCATGGGGAAGCCCAGGACCCCCGTGGTACAGGATTGGTTTTGGCATGGAGAATCAGAATAAGTTGTGTACTTTTAGGGTTTCTTGTTGGCAACATGACTGGCTGCACAATTTTAAGAAAACAAGCTTCTCTCCAACAATTCTCTTAAAGGTCTGATCATATTGTTCAGTATAACCTAAACCTCAGCAAGATCCCTTATTATGGCTTTTAAATGAAGGCACAGAATTTTAGTCTTATTTTAAAGCAAGTCAGCAAATTGCCAGCACAACAGGTCACTGACTTTTCAAAACCCTTTCTCCCTCAAATAAGGGAGAACATAAGATATGCCAGAAAGTCAAGCAGCTTCTAAGAAAAATGCCAGGTAAGATTAGACAGGAAAAGATTTGGAGCTCTGAAATTTGTAGTCATTAAAATGCAAGATACTATTTAGAAGTTTATTCATCAGGAGGAGATGATTAGGAGAGGAAATCATGACTACTGCCCTAGTCGTACAGGTTAAAAGAGGTAGCTGAAACTTTTCAAAAGAAGAGATCAGTTTTGGCAACAACTCCCTTTCCACGCACCTTGCCTCAAAACAAATTAAACCATTGTATGGGAGAAGTTTCTGAAATTCCTCCAAAGATTAATTAAAATATTCCATTAGATATGAACAATAAGAGTGTTTTTTCTAGTAGCTATTTATACTTCACTTTCAATCTATGACGCCAGATGTACAAAGTCACAGTATCTTCTCTAAAGCACCACTATGGCATACATTGTGTTAAAACTCTTGAAAGTATTTTAAAAGAGAATTTGTTTCATGAAAAATTTTGTTATTCTAAAAATTCTAAGCAGCTCTTATGCTGATTACATTCATAATTTCCCACATATCCAACACCTACAAAACTATAAATATAAAATGTACTTAATCAAACTTACTAATTACTCTCTCCAGTATTTGAAGGCACAAAGCCAGCAACAATCCTTTCTGTGCTTTGCAGCAGGGAGGCAGCATAATCCACTAAACCTGACCACAATTTGAAGGAATAATCTGTTTAAACCCTGGACCGGACTGAAAAACACCTTTCACTCTATGTTTACACATCATACAAGTTCTATGTTTCTTTATTTTGGGTATTTGGACAGCAACCAAGTACAGTTCTTGGACTCTCCTCTCCATTCCAGATATGTTCACCAGTCAACATTCATTTAAAAAATAGGAAGTAATAGCACTTGAACAGCAGTAGGTAATGGCAGTGAGCTGGTTATACAGAACAGCATTTTTCATGCTGCTTTACAAAGGAACAGGCAGGAAGGGCATTTGCATTATCGTTGTGACATTAGAGGAATGAATGAGGAATAGGGAGCTGAAGGAAGTAGTCTAAATGGGAAGTGTCTTGCACAATCAAGAAGAGTCAGGACATTCGCTTAACGTTCAAGTCCATATTCTCCAACTGTCTTACTACCAGTACAATTTATTTAGACTAAAAATAAAAGTACATTTTTATTTCCATCACCACCAAAGATTAATCTTGGGTAAACAGTTTCCACATCTACAGTCATTTCTGTATCAAAGTATATATTTAGGATCCAGGCAGACTTTTTTCCCTCCAACTCAAGCAGGAATTAGTACTTGAAAAACCTTTACATCATACCGTTCAGGAGGTTTGGACAGCCTTGAAATCTGGGCTACAAACTTGAATTGGGGGGAGCACAGAAAACAGAAGAACCCTTTTCTAAATTTTAAAAAAGTTAAAGCTTTGAGAAATTCTCTGCTTACAGGGCAAGAGAGACTTCTTTGTCATCATGTTAATCACTCTTTTAACTGACCATACTGTAAAAGGTGTTTTCTAGTGACGTTAGACAGAATGATAGATAATTTTGAGTACAAGGACAAAAAAGTTCAGTAAGTGGCTTCCGTATTGCTTTGCAGATAATATCTGTCACTCAGCAAGCCACTTTCTATAATCGCTACCACAAAAAAAAAAATCCCAGAATCTTTTTAACTTCTCACAAAGAATATTAGATAACCTCTCTGTTGTTTCTCTTCATCTCTTACTAACAAGATTCCCTCCAAATCTCCATTTGCCTTGGGATTCATGAAACTTTCATATCATTCTTCCTTGTCCAGAAACATATCTGTTAACTTTCTGCATCAAAGTGGCAGAGACCGAGAAGAGTTCTTCCTGAAATGAGCTTTCCTTGGTTTTCAATCTCTAGCCTTTTAAACCATGACCCTCTTCACCCATGATGAATTTCATAGTATTAACCACTTTGGTTCAAATGTTTTCTGGGAAAAGAAATGTTGAGATAGAGGATCATTTTCTTCCTACTTTGAGAACTGCTTCAAAAGAATTCATATTTAGCCCCTTTGTTAACAGCCTATCGACCATTTATTAATTGTGCTTGGAGGGCTCCCATCCCCAAAGTTTCTTAACTTTTGGATCAAAACTTATAAGGTTTTCCTCAGACATCTTCATATCACAAAAATACCATTCTTTTCTGGTATTTTGTCTCATTCATAGCAGAGAATTGACATCTGGACTTATTTCAATCCCTGCTACTAGCATCATGTGGTATTTAAGTGGTGACAAACTAGAAATATTAAATCACTCTAGCCTGATAAAGGGAGTTAACACATGCCAACTACTGTCCTCTTCCGAAGTACAGTAAACACTTGCCAGCCTTCTGGGTCGCAAATATATATTGCCAGCTCAAGTTGAACTTCTCATTCACTAAGACTCCCCAAGTCCTTCTCCTCAGGACTGCTCTCAAGCTATTCTCTGCCCAGACAGTAGCTGTGCTTGGGATTGCCCCATCCCATGTGCAGAGCTTCACACTTTGCTGAACTTTAAGCAGTTTGCAGAGGTCTATCTCTCAAGCCTGTCAAGGTTCCTCTGGATAGCATCCACTCCCTCCGGTATGTTGACTGCAACACCAAGCTTGGTGCTGTAGGCAAACTTGCATGTGATCCCACTGTTCATGTCACCGATAAATACGTTAAAAAGATGGTTTAGGTGGCCTTCAAATTTTTGTCCTGACCAAGAATATAATTCACAGATCTCATTCCTGAAGAGCAATATTGAATTCCAAGCCCATCACCATACACATACTATTAGGGGAATAGCCTTCATGTGTTCGTCACTTGGCTTTTAACCACCAAATTATTTTGCCACATTTTCTTCAGAAACTCAGGATGGTAAAATGCTTCTACAACAGTTTTAATTTTATGTCCACTTGCATCAAGCCTCCTTCTCTCTTTTCACTTACCACTTCTGCATATTGTTACGAGCATACAGCTTCCCCAACTGCATACACTGATTTTTTTTTAAACTATCTTTCACAACATGTCATTTATATGAACATCAGTGACAGCTTGATTACTACAAAAACCTCTGTCAAACTAAACCTTTTAGGAAACTAGTTGTACCACAGTATCCAGATCATTTTGCTTCACAGATTCATTGGCTTGCATAAAACTTAAGAGCTCTAATTTCTCCTGGAAAGAACACATTTAAAAAAATTTAAAATGTACATTTTTATAACAAGAAGCAGCTCTCTTCCACAAGCTTGTGTTTTTATCTTGACTATCAGTAGTTTGATAATTTTTCATTTTGTTTTAGAAATCTTGATCAAGCGTGCCTAATATAGACACTTGCCACTCATTCTCCCTTTAAAACTTATTGCTTTCCCTTCTTTGCCTCCCCTTTCCAGTAAAAGCAGGCTGTTTTTTCCAGTTCCAGTAAGAACAGCCTGTTCTTTATCAAATCATAAAAACCTGTGTGGGAGAAGAAAAAAAAACACCAGCAAAAATAGGGGGAGGACACAGTAAATTAAAAACAGCTAAGAGTGTATGCTGTAGAAAAGCAACACAGGTTTAAATGACCTCTTTGTACTTTGATGCTGACTTTTGACAACCATTATGTAGAAATCTACTGTGTTGGGGTTTTTTGTTTGTTTCTGACTAGTTTTCTTGGGCTAGCTCTGTCTCTGATGCTTGCAACAAGGATACAAACCATATGCAATGTTCCAGAAAGGCTTGGTGGACTCCATGCTTTTTCCAGAGGAAAAAAAAAAAAAAATCATTGTGTCCTAGTTCTACTCATAACAGAGATAAGGAGTTTAAAACTGAGTCCACCTCTAACCCCTAGGCAGGGTAAACATCCAGTTCAGCTCCAGCTGCTAGGACACAGCAGAAATACTAAGTACTGCTACTGTCACAGAAAAGAGACTCTAACAGTCTTAGATCTTCACAAATCTACAGCCAACTGTGTTTAGAGGTTTTCCCTTTCTTATTTCATATGCTCTCCTCTAATACTTGGCTGAACTCAAAATTATGACCAAGCTTTCTGAAAAGCAATTAAAACTGTTACCCAAAGTTGATAGGATGCTGTCAGCACCAGAAGCTGGTTCACTTATTGACAAGATTTGGAATCCATGTAAACTGATATAAGATGATACATGTGAGGTAGAGAAGATGGCCTCTCATTACCACAAAAACTACTCCAGCACAGTTCTCAAAGGATGATTATCACAGGATAATAACGTAGCATATGGAGAAAGAAAAACATGAAATTAGTTTTCCCTAAGAACAATTCTTACCCTTTATCCATCAGGTGCAAAAATAGTTTAAGTAAGCACATTAATCCTTGAAATCAACAGAGCTAAAGTTACAAGATCTGTATTAGCTATAGAAGTAAGACCAAAATCATTGCCCAGATGTAATTAACCTTATTAAAATTGTGAATGACAAATTCAGAACCTGAGATTTGAGCCTGGTCACTGCTGTCTTCTTGCCCACCTTCCCCATCACTCCTTTAAAAACAGTAGTTCTGGTATCCTCAGATAGCCTGAATGCTCACAAAGCAAGGAGGCTTTGAGGTAAGCTTCCTCTTACAGGCTGCTATTTGTTCTGGTGGGTAGGGTGGTTTTTGGGTTTGGTTATTTTGGGGCGGAAGGAGGTGTATTTCCCAACAGGGGCAGTTTAACGGATTTTAGGTGAGAAAAATACAGCTGCTGTTTTACTCCAGCAGTAGACACAAGCCTGGCTTAAAATTAAGATCACTGAACTGCAGACCAATGTAAACATCACTGAATTTCAACTAGTGTAAATATATTTAAGTCTCCCTTCTCTTCAGAAGAGCCATCTGGCTCTACGAACGTAGCTATGTGGAGGAGAAAGGCACTGACTCCTGGAACACCTTGTAGCTCCAAGAACAATACCTGCACCTGAAATACAGGCTTCTGACTTTGTAATCACAAAAAAAAAAGAAAAAACCCAAAGACTTAAAAGAAGAAAATTGTATAAGCACTAACTGTACACATAAAGAGAATTGGAAAGGGCAGCTTTCTCTCTAGTCATCACTGATGAAAGCTGGCAGTTGGCAGCTATAAGGTCTAGGCACTGCCTGGCATATTTCAGAGATCTGCACTTCTGAAGAAATTGCAAACCTCTACTGGGTGACAGCAGCAATCAGTCAGAAGAGAGCACATTACACATTAGCAAACCAGTGTGCTGACAGTCACAGGGAGAGCCTCTAAAACATCTTAATACTCCAGATATTTTAGAAATTGCTCAAAAAACACTAATGATAGCCCCTAAAACAACTTGTAGCACACAGTCATTTGCTACACATGTCATATAGACACAGGCTGCAGTGACATTTAAGCAAAATTTAACATTTAAGAAAAATATGGATACGTTGAGAATCCAAGTATCTTTGACAGATTATTTCCACGACATGACCAACATGTCAACACTTTCAGAAGATAGCACTGAGTTGAGAGCAGCTGAACTATGTGACTTCATATTTTGGAGTGCATTCAAGACAATAAGATGGGGCAAGCCAAGCTGTACAAACCAAGAGTTTGTACTCCAGGCACCAAGTCCATAGGGCTAATTTCAGAAATGGTTTTTAGTTCTTAACAAAGAGCTGGTACGCAGCATTTGCAGCAGCTATTAGAGCCCAGGAGATGCATTTATGACAGAGGTGAGGAAGAACACTGCTACAGCAACCATACATGTATTGTTTCAAGTATGGCTTCTGTTTCATTTCCCAGGTATCTTGGGAATCCAACTTTAGGTAAAATAGAATCATAGACTAGTAGGGTTGGAAGGGACCTTTAAAGCTCTAGTCCAACACACCACCATCCCATCCCTGCCACAAGCAAGGATATTTCCAACTAGATTAGGATGCTCAGAGCCCTGTCTAACTTGACTTTTAGTGTTACCGAGGATAGGGCATCTACCACATCTCTCAATCTTTTTTTCATAGGAGAGGTATTCCAGACCTCTGGTCATTTTTTACAACCATCTTCTAGACCCACTCTAACAGGTACATGTCTTTCCTGTGCTGAGGACCCCAGAGCTGGACACAGTACTCCAGGTGAGGTCTCATAAGAGCAAAGTAGAGGGGCAGAATCACCCACTTTGGCTGGTAACGCTTCTTTCTTTAGAGGCAGCCTAAGATATTGTTAGATTTCTAGACTGCAAAACACACATTGCTGCCTCATGTCCAGCTTTACACCCACCTGTACTCCTGAGTGCTTCTCAGCAGGACTGCTGTAGATCTCTTCTGCCCCCAGGATGACACCAGGGGTTGCCCTGACCCAGGTGTAGGACCTCGCACTTGGACTTGAACCTCATGAAGTTCACATTGTCCCACTTCTCAAGCTTGTCCAAACTTGCTGAGGGTGCAGCTGTGCCGCTATGTCAAATACAAAAACATTAAACAGCATGGTCCCAATACTGACCCCTGGGAGTCAGTACTGAGCTTGGGGAAATGACATCACTGTCATTCAGTAACACATGGAAGGGAACCCAGAGAGCCACTGCTCAAAGGTGGATTCTACAAAGAAAAAATAAAGGGAACTAAAACACTAGTCAGGGACTCCTCAAATCACACTGCAGCAATGCTATATCCTTTCCCATTTCTCTCTACTTGGGTTTGGTGTGATTTAATTTTTTACTTTTTTTTGGTCTTTCTGTAAATAATTCAGAGAGATCAATCCAGTTTCTAGTGTTCTTCTAGCCATTTTACATACTGTTCGTGTTAATGCAGTACCTCAGGAAAAATAAGTCAAACTTGGAGTGCAGCATAGGGGAAGAGAAAAAGGCTAATACAGTTTTGAGGAAGCATGAATGTAGGACACATCATATGAATAATGGATACCAAAAAGCATAAAAACTGGAGATCTGAGACTTGCACAATCCTACAGAAAAGTACAGCAGTTTCCTTTCTGCCATTTTACAGGAGATGTAATAAATGCCTCCTGTTCAAATATACAGTAAAATAATTTACTTTTCTTATCTTGAAATCATTTCTTCAAAAAGTTGCTTAGTACAACCACAATCTCAAAAAAAAAAAAATAAAAGCAGCAGCAATAGCAGAACTCATTGGCATGTTCCCCACTCAGCAAGGATGCAACAGGAACATAACTTATATCCTCATTGCTGCTTTGTATTCACTTACACTGTTGTTCAGTCCCAGCAGCAGCTGAGCACCATATACTGTTTGCCCACCCCTCCTCTGGTGGGGTTGGGGGGATTGGGACAGTCTGCTGGGGTAGCATGGACATAGGGAAGTGACAACAGCAGTATTTGTGACAGAATATATAAAAGCAGTGATAACACAAAGCACTTTGCTGACCCAATGATTGACAAAATGCTAAACCCTACTCAGACCATCTCAGAGCCACCTTTTATGTGGGCATGATGTCACAGGGCATGGAATCACCCTTGGCCAGCTCAGCTCACCTATGTTGGTTCCTTGTGAAAGTTAGCCCTGCCCTAACCAAAACCAGGACATGGAATAAATCTGCTGAGATTATATGTAACTATTGTTGCCAGAAACAATCTTTCATAGTAAGTGCTAATACACAAAGGTGTTTGAAGGTAAAAAATACCTCTACTTTCCATCCTCACTCTAAGTTAAAGAAGCCTTAATTTGAAAGTAACCCCATTTCCTCCCACACCAAAGGCAGTTCTGTGCAGGCAACACCCCAGATTTCTGTACACTTATCAGCCAAGTTAAGCAGCTTTATTTCTAATGAAAAAAGTTTGTTTGTTCACACTGAAAGCAAGCCAACTGTCCTATCTCATACTAAGACACATTATGCCTTGTGGTTAAACAACAAACTATTCCTCTGTTCATGATTTTCACTGCTTAAACTCAGAAGCATATAAGAAACAAACACGACTACGGGCCAGACTAATCCCCTTATAGAGGAAAATTCACTGAGAGGAAAATTCACTGAGATCAGCAGCTAAACTAATCAACTCCCTCCTAGACTCTCTGCTGCAGAAAGATGTTTGAACTTGCTGTCAGAGAGAAAAGTGGTGTGTCTGGAACTTAACCTTCTCATCTGTGCACGCAGCACAGGTTAGATGATCACAACAGGTAGGGGCACCATTTGACTGTATCCAAATGCTTCCAGCAGAGTCCAGCCACCCAGTATTGTTATTCACTGCCATACACTGCTGCTGCTTCATCCACAGGACTATTGGTCTGATCAGGCCCAACCCAATTCAGCCCTTGCTTGTTTCTTTTCAGGGGTACTGGCACAGGGATCAAAACCAGCAAATGCCTTGGACACCTCCTCGATCCAAGACCTCCTTTATGCTTAGGGAAGACACTGAGTCAAAGCATTGTCCTGATAAATGCAAACTCAGCAGCCTCTCACCACTAAACCCACTTTCTCATCCTCTTGTGCACCAGGATCACCACACCAGGGAAGGGCTTTGGTATTACATCCACACAGGTGGAGAAGTAAGTCCTCCATTCCCCATGAGTTTCTTGATACAAATACTAACTCTTTTGGGAATGTAAGAAAAGTATATACTGACAGCTATAATTGGAGCAATCAGTCTTGATTTCTCAAACAATTAAAACAAGACAGGAGAAGGAGCTTTCAGACAAGTTTCTTGTTGGTCCTCACTACTACATGGGGCTTATCACTGAAATGAGGAGGACTCAAATTCACAATATGTTTACTACTCAGCTGTTCTATTTTGCACAGAAAAGGCAGACTAAAATTGACATCACCTCTGAAAGTGAAGCGGTTCATCTAACCTTGCTTTCTAGATTCCTTTAACAGCTTATAAAACAGACCTCCAAAATCAGGTCACCCTATACACCTTTACAGCACTTAGAGTTTGGCTGCGCTCATCTCACCCAAGTAGATTGTTTACACTATGTCCAAAGCTTCACCACAAACAGCATTAAAGCCATTGTGTGAGTAGAAGGAAGCTTGACCTTTAAGAGCAGGGTTGTGTTTGGGTTTTTTTCCATTGCATATCTGTTGCTTCTTTTAGTTTGGACAGTAAAAACAGACTGTTCAAGTTCCACTTTTCATCCAGTTTCATACTTTGGCCTTTGTAAACATAGATGCAATGGCTAGAAACAGGTAATAACTTTCAGTGACATTTAAAAGCATGTTTCTGTGAGTATTAGGCAGTTTATAAGCTAGAAGTGTAGGTTGTTTAAAACATATTTTTACTTTTCCCCAGAAAAGCTTCGCAAAACACAATAAATGTAAAAAAAAATAGGCACTACAGAAGCATAACAGATCCTAAAGGAACAGTTGTAACAACCTGCAGAATTTTTAGATAGCATAATCTTATTTCTATAACTTTTCTTTAAACCACCAAGTAGAATTGAGGGAATAATTGTATCCCAGAGATTTTCAGTTTTAGCAGAAAACTATCTATTAAAATTTACATGACAGCATGAAACCTGCTACAAATTAACATATTTCATCTCCTACTGGGCTTTTCCATAAGAACAGGTAAGCTTAGAATTGATTTCCAGCTTTCCTAAAGAGGCCAAAAGTACATTTATTGTAGCCAAGTACAATATCAGTTCTACTTAGCTCTGTTTGGCTTTCTAGTACTAAATGTCATCCCATTATACAATCCATACAATTACAGCTGGTTATAGCTTTATGTTTTAAATCACATTTTGGGATCACTACTGCACAAGTATTACCTCACATAGGCTACTTTCTGGTCTATGTTACATAGAAGACTAGGGCTACTACAAAACAGAAATTGAGATGCAGTGCAAGGGAGCTAAAGAGTGATCATACGACCAGATTTGAAGAGATGGAAGCTAGCAAAGCAGGGACACAGAAGAAAGCTAGAATGTTTGAGGTGCTAATGTACTAAGGTGTTGAATTAAATATTGTACTGAACATAAGCCCTTTTTGGTCGTGTGGTTTTTTTCCTAGATGACATTACCATCAAAATTAAGCTGAAAAGATAAATGCTCTGGCATTTCACATATGTGAAATATTGCTCATCCAGTGAATTTGGCTTTAGTTAGGAAACCAACATCATGAAACTTCCAAAATAGTTTCTTACATGGATTGAGAATAACTGATTAAGCGTTCTGTCACTCAGAAATACAAAGCAGATCCAATTCCAGTCAAGAAGATGCCTATTCTGGTCTGTATGGGTTATTTCATTACCTTCATTAAAGAAGCACTTCCCACCAGTAAGTTACGTGATACAATTAATATCTGTTATGTATAAAGGAGTTGGAAGTGTTCTTTCATCCTCTTCTTGGGGAACCCCAATCCCCCAAGAGAGCCCTGACCTTAATTCTGCACGCATAGAATCTTAAGAACAAGGGCAGATATAAGTGCATTCCCGAGTGCTTTCAGAGATGTTCCCGTTAGGTGAAACTCCACTCTGAAAGGTATCTTTCATAACATATGCTGGATATGCAGTAATATCAAGAGCCTTCAGTCAGAAAGAAAGAAGCAATGTTAAAGAAAAGCATGAGGCAACTGTTCCCATAGGTTTTTAGTCAACAAGTTTCAGAGAAGCAAGGAGAAATATCTGAAAAAATATGAATCCCGTTATCTTTAACATCTTGTTTTCAATTTAACTTATACCCAGATGCCTAACCTGCTGGACATTCAGCCTCAACTCAGAGGTTTTGGTATCTCCTGTCATTTAAGAACAACACTTAACTGGATTGCAGGCATTCTACTTCCAGTAGATTATAGGCAAGTTTGGGGGCTTGCAACATGGCTTCTTTTAGAAGCTGCTAGAAAGTTTAAGTGTCCAACAGTATAAATCCCAGCTGTGCTCCCAAGGCCAAACTCACAAACCCTGTTACTGACAAGGCTGGGCCAATCACAGGCCTCTGGGAATCACATTTTAGAGAGAGAAAAACGCCAACAGCCACATGTGGCCACAGGAGAAGGGAGTGAGAAGATGTAAGAAACTTTGCAGACACCAAGGTCAGTGAAGGGGGGGAAGAGGAGGCATTGAGAGAAAATTCCCTGCAGGCTATGGAGAATACCATGGTGAAGTGGGTGTCCCCCTGCAGCCCATGGAGGACAAAGAGACCCTGCTTGTACCGATGGAGAGGCACCTGGGCCAGGCAGGAGCCCACCATGAAGCAGGTGGAGGAATAGGGAAGAATCTGTGACCTACCTTGGAGCAAGCCCCTGGCAGCAGCCTGTGAAGATAGGGAAGAGGCAGAGAGATAGACAGAGGCCCACACTGGAGCAGGTTTGCTGGGGGAGCTTGTGACTCTGTGGGGGACCAGGCTGTGCCAGCAGTCTGGGACAGAGTAATTTTATGAGTTTATAGCAGCGACCCACGCTGGGGCAGTTGGTGAAAAGCTGAGGCCCTGTGGTATAGGACTCGTGGAGAAGGTTGTGGAGGACTGTCTGACATGGGTGGAACCCCACGCTGGCACAGGGAAAGAGTGGGAGAAATGGTCCCCCACACCTGCCCCCACCCCCAGAAGGAAAACAACTCATGAGGAACTGACTGAAGACTGAAGCCTCTATTCCCTATTCCATCCCCTCTTCCCCCGNTTTATAGCAGCGACCCACGCTGGGGCAGTTGGTGAAAAGCTGAGGCCCTGTGGTATAGGACTCGTGGAGAAGGTTGTGGAGGACTGTCTGACATGGGTGGAACCCCACGCTGGCACAGGGAAAGAGTGGGAGAAATGGTCCCCCACACCTGCCCCCACCCCCAGAAGGAAAACAACTCATGAGGAACTGACTGAAGACTGAAGCCTCTATTCCCTATTCCATCCCCTCTTCCCCCGTGCCATGCTGGGGAGGAGAAACATAATGAATAGAGGGAAGTCTGCAAAGAAGGGAGGGGTGGGAGGATGAAGAGCTGTTTTGTACTTCTCATTATCCAACTCTGGTTTCTCTGTGTGTGTGGTGTAATAAATTAGATCATCTTCCTGCCTTTCTTCTGTGTTGAGTTTGTTTTGCCCATGACGCTAATTGCAGAATGATCTCCCCCTGTCCTTATCTAGACCTCAAAGCCTCTCAGCATATATTTTCTCCCCTGTCCAGCTAAGGGGAGTGATAGAACTACTTTGGTGGGAGTCTGGCCTTCAGCCAGCATCAAACCACCACAGCAAGAAAGGTCAGAGTCCCTAGTGGTGTGTAGACACACCTCACTGGCAAAAATTCAGTAAAGTTGATGTAACAGCAATTACATGCCTAGTAAGTCTACAACTGGGTTTTCCAGACTATGTATGTCTAATTACTGGCACTAGCAGCAATTGCAAGTGCTGACTGCTCAGATGGCACCTGAATACTGCCTGCCTTTAACTTTCACAGGCTGTTCACTCCATACATGAACCAAGCTGGGGAACCTATTCTCTATAAGCTAACAGTTTTAAACTGTCATTTTTCAAGACCTATTTGGAGGAAAGCGTTTAATTAGAATGAACAAGCATTTGATCTAACATCTCCTGTGACGGCTCAAGAAATTTTAAATCAAGTACTAACAGCTGTTGGGATGCTTCAAACAGCTCCTCAGGCTTTACCATCTCAAGGCTTTAAGCTCCCCTCATTAACCAGTTCTTTGCAGTAACTTCCAGAGAAGCCTAGGATGACTACATATCAATATCATTTCAGGCAGGTCTTACTACATCAGTTTATACATAATATATAGGTGCAGGTCTCTTGCATCTGGATACAAGAATAGAAAGCCTACAAAACCTTTACTGGACAACCAGTAAAACAAATAATATGGAGAGAATGTGATCCAGCTAGTCATGAGCGATTTCTTTGGCTTGCTAGGTCAAGAGGTTTGGGGTTTTTTTCCTGCAACGTGTCCTTCCTTTGCAATTCCACAATCAAAGTAGTTCAGAGATCTTTAGAGATAACACAAAGTTCCAACTCATCCTGGACATATTGTCACATGCTTTTCTGTAGAAATACCACCACGCCAAATATAAGCCAACAACTACTGGTTTTAGTTTTGCTGAAACTGTACAGAGTATAGGGAAAAAAAAACTTATCCAAGCTTTGGCTGCAGATCAGGGTCAAGTCAGTCACATTTATTTGCTTGCGGGTTCACTTGAAAGCTGAGAGGTAAATTAGTAATGAATCTACTTGGATCCCAATTGTCCAGTTTTTTCTCACCGGTTAGATGTGTTCAGAAAAGAGTTGTTAGATGGGACTAATTCAGTTTATTAAGGATTATGAGCATTCAGGATCAGATCAGGAATGAAATGTTAGTTTCCATCTAGGATTACTCAAAGTGCTCAGAAAAAGCACATTAATACCCATAGATTACGTTCGCTAGTGATTGCTCTCACAGCAGCAGAAGAATAGGCTGTAACCTGCATTCTCATAGTAGAATCAATAATGATGTGCATCATTACTGTAATAATATTGCAGCAAATGGCTGGAACCTACCCAGTTCCAATGTGATTTCACACTGCCCATAGCACATCTGGGATGTAGCACAGAAAAAGCTAATCATTTTCCTCAGGTAAAAGGCACACCAACAGGAAGCCTTTTTTCATACAAATATAGTTTGCATATGCTCTACATTTCCATTTAGTTGCCTTTTCAAGCATCTTCAAACACTTAAAATTGAAGTGAATTACGACAGCACATTTTGATAAGACCAAAATGTTCAAATAACTTTTAAAATAAAAACCACACACAAACCTGAAGATCACTTTGGAGAAAGTCATTTGAATCTTTCTCAAAAGGATATTCAAACACATTTCTCTGTGCTACTTTGTCCTCAGGATGGCAACACAAAGACATTTCTGTCCAAAGCTTCCAGACAGCTCATGTTTCAATGACTTTTTCCAATGCTACAAGGTAAACTATTTTATAGAAAAGTCCCACCACCAGCACAGCCACAGGATGGGGCAATATCCAATGGTTCCAGTAACTTTCTAGCCAGCCAGCAGTCATTTTCAGGAATAAAGTTGAATTTTGGAAATTGTTGGGGTCTTTGTTTCCCCCAGGATCCTCAAAACAGGAATTTTAGCAACATAAGAGACTTTTCAGAAACCAGCTTCTTCCAGTAGCTTCTCTGTGGACCCAGAATCCTAAGATAAATGAAATGCCTAGACACTTTGCCAAGCAACAGCTTTGGAAAAAACAGGCTTGAGTAAAATCTCTGCACTGTAGGACACGTCAAAAAGCA
Organism: Heliornis fulica; assembly: GCA_013399135.1. NCBI lineage: Eukaryota > Metazoa > Chordata > Aves > Gruiformes > Heliornithidae > Heliornis > Heliornis fulica. Next base: position 514,339 of record VXBZ01010969.1, on the reverse strand, counting down.
TAAACCAAGTTTTGCTTATAAACATTTTAATCATGCCACAGATATCTACTCAAGAGTATCATTATTGAAGTCTGAATTCAACTAATATACAGGCTCAGTTCTGTCCATTACTATTGCCTCAAGCCTGACACAACCCATTAACCATCTAATACATTAGAAACACACATTTCTTGTACCCAGCTACAGCTGAAATATGTTTTTGCCAGTAATAAGTTTCCTATATGCTCAGTTTTAAACATACTAGAAGATTGAGGGAGCTCTCAGCAAAGTGATAATTTTACTACACCTACTCAATAACAGTGCTACCAAAATTAAGTGCCCTTAACAGAAGTTTTTGCTATACTCATGTGAAAGCAGCGAGCAATTTTTATAGTCTTGTCATTAGTTTCATATCCCCTCATCTTGCTGGTCACAATTTCTATTTAGCAGCACAGCAAGCCCTCAGGAAATACCTTTTTGTTGAGGTATAACCGCTGTGGGGTTTTGTACCAGTACATTCCTCACAGCAGTAATCCCTCTTGATTTTCAAGATTTTGTTTTTGTGTGGATTGTGCAGTCTGTTCGCTGTCAGAACTGTCCCTTAATAAGCCATGAGGAACATTCCAATACTGTCACCAAACCTCTAGTTTCTTGTGCAGAAACAACTCATTAACATATTCATCTCAACTTCCAACAGGTCAGATGTAAAAAGACATTTTAATCCTTTCAGTAGGAAACCTGCTTAAAAAGCAAACACTTTCAGGTATCAAGTTTTAGAATTTCTTTGCATCCCACCAGGTGACAGCATCAGGTAGGAAGATGCATATTCCTTGCCCATTAGTGACAAGTGTGAGCAAAAGCTCAAAAAGAAACTTATAAGAGCCATTCTAACATTTTCATCTCTAGACATCAAAGTAAATGGTATTTTAAAAGAACCTTACCAAGAGGTTTGTCTCCAGAAGCCCATGTTCTCTAGTTCAACAGTAGGCTAGAAGAAAGCAAAATTTATCTTGGAATTAATGACATCTTTATCATCATCACTTGTACCACAACAGCATTTTGCTGCTAAGAGAACAGGGACGTAAGTACAGGGATTTCCACTTAATGAAGAAGCACGAAACAGAATTACTAAATTGGCCCAAGAGGTTACTTCAGTTAGAGACTAGTGCAAGTGCTGCCTGCAGCCTTCAGCTGAAGGAACACTGGAGTAGTTCCTGGCTGTTTTCACTAAATGCAGAGAGAAGTAGTATTAAACTGGGAGCATGCAAGCTGCTGATAAAATGGATTAACTAGTAAAAGGCTCATTTCTGCAAAATCACGTTGCTTGCTGTTCAAGTCTCGGTGCTTTTTACCAAGTCTAGCCTGAGCTTCAGACCAAACATTTTGACTTTTTACTCCTTATAGTGAGGAGGACACCATAGTTGATTATGTTATTTGTTTCTTCCATTACAGACCAAACCACAAATTTATTCCTTGGCTTTCTACAGCTGCCTCAAAGCACATCAGAGCTACCGGAAATAAACCATTTTGTAAAACCCACTACAGTATTGATGTAGTGGTTATAAGTCAGAGGAACTAGAAACTGAATCCAGACATCCTAGATCAGTACCCAATATTTTATTTCTAAGAATACATCTGCTTTCCTTTACAGCTCTGTTCTCATCATGATTAAGACTACAGTCTTACAAATTTCTCTTCAAAACAACCATGCTTTAGGAGAAGAACAGGCTTCAGGATCAGTTACCATTTTTAACAACCCAGGAAGGACTACATTTAGTCTTCACTGCAATATTAGAGAATAGCTGCTGTAAGGTTTGAGCTCAAGGAGTGAGATGACACAAACATTTTGACATAAGGGCTCACTCTCCTCTACAATCACTGTAGAGCAGTTTCACCACATTAACACACATCTCTGCTACAGCCGAGATGGAGTTGATTGTTTCTAGTAGTTGGTATAGTGCTATGTGTTAGATTTTGTATGAGTGATACATAGAAGCTGTTTCCTGACCTCTCCCTGACAGTGTTTAAGGCCTGGTTGTATGGGGCTTTGGACAACTTAGAGTAATGGAGGTTGTCCCTGCCCATGGTGGGGAGTTGGAACTAAATGATCTTTGGGTATTCTGACACAAACCATTCTGTGATGCTGACACCACACTAATATTTGTTAGTCATTGCTAAGTCATTTTTGTGCTTTAACTCAAGAACTCTTCAGCTTCCCATGCCCAAGAAAGTGGGAGAGCATAGCCAGGACAGATGACCCAGCCTGGACAAAGGAAATTCCCCATCAGTATCATTCTCTGTCTATACCTGGGGAAGCGAGCTGCTCGAAAACAGACTGGGCACTGGAGCTCAAGCAGGCAGCCATGTGGTGATCAGTTACTGGCTGGGGTTGAACCACACATAAATCAATCACAAAACAGAGCATTGGCTGACAGCTCTGAGTAATAGGATGAAGCAGTACACACTTCATCTGTTTTCTTAAAAAAACTGCAGCAGTTGTATAAGTTGAAACTTTCTAGCTTCAAAACATCCAGAAAGTCCCACACATCATGTGTCTTCTGTATACTACTGTTAGAATGAAGACCTTGAGCTCAGTCAAAGGTGCAAAAGCTTTCAGACCTAGAGAGGGCAAAAAAAACTCAGGACTCACTACATCTTAGCATGTTCCACTTCACAGCTCCAATACCAGCACAGAAACCAAAGTCCATAATCCTGATGTCTCCTATTCTCATCAGCTTTATGAGACCTTTCGTGTTCCACAAGTTGTCTGATCTTGTTTGATAAAACTTAATTTCTCTGCCACTGCTAGCTCATTCTGTACAAGAACAATGTTCCCTTGGACCCACTTCTGGTGACACAAACACTTCACAGCTGTTTCCAGCTTAGCAGGAAAATAAACTGAGTGAAGAGATTCATTGCCGTTCTCTTCTTGCAAAACCCGATTGAAGAGGTCTATTTCTAGTGTTGCTGTCTGTTCCGGATGCACGTTAAGCTGTATGATGGGCTAGAGACAGCTAATGTAGAAGGCTGGTGCCATGGAGCAAACATTCACAGCTGTAGAACTCTTGGTAAAGATACCCACTACCTTCCCCTGAATAAGCAAGCTTTCCTAAAAATCTTGGTCATCTCAGACTGTGTTGGAATTACATTTACAAAACTTTAATATTTGGAAGGAATAATGAACTATTTTCTGTAGCAAGATCCACCAAAGATGAACCTCAGTGATTTGGTAGGAGTTTTCAATACAGGCTTAACTTTGTTTTCTACACCATGATTTGATATGGTGTAGAAATGGTGAACAGGAATGAGTACAAACAATGCCTTGGCTAGAACACATGAAAAAAATTAATCAGGAACAGAATTTTTCCAATAAACCTGCAACTCCTAGTTGTGCAGTATAGTACAGTCTAGACCAATTTTTTTATTTTCATTATCTCAAGTGTACTGACATTAGAGTAGATGCAAAAAAGCAGCAGCTGTCAAGAGCAGTACAAAAACGGAGCTGTAGTCAGAGCTGGATGCACCCTCTCCACTCAGGTACAGGTGCCAGACTCTCTAGGTAGAGATGTAGCGCTCACCCATGACTTCCAGAGGAGAAGTCTTATTTAACTTTGCTGATCCTCAAACTGAAGAGCTTAGTTGTGTGCTTTCTGGTGGCATAAGCTGTAGATGCACTACATCTCCTCTCATCATTATTCATGTCAGCTTCTGCACAATACATTCAAAAGACTGACAGTAATGGCTAACAGCAGAGGGGCATGAGTGTGAACAAAGCGCGGGAGAGAGGTTGGGGGGGAGGAATAGTAAACAGAAACAGGTTGAAACAGTCCTTAGTTTACTATTACACAATGAAAGTGAGTAGTAAAAGCCCTACACAGGAGATGGGGGCACACCAATGCAGAGCCTTAGGCTAACTCCAGCTGACCTGGAGCAGGAACAAGAAGCAGCAGGAGAATGTTGATGCCAGGCTGCCAAGCAAACATATGGCATCATCTCACCAGTGCCAGAGAAGCAATTTGGCATGCTAACATTACTATACATTCAATACCATCCACCACCTGCAGATCATCCCTCCCTTGCATTTACACCACATTGATGTTCATTAAAGAACTTTTCTTAGTCCTTGTCATTACAACCAGCTGACTAATACTGCCACTGGCAGTGGCAAGGGCTAAATTCACTGGCTTTACTCCATTCAGTCCTCTGTGAATCCTAGCAGCTGTGGAGATGATAGTAACCCTAACAATAATCTTGGATAAATTTCTGGTTTTAAAACAAAATTGTTTTGAATTATTATTGAATCATGCTGACATGTTATAACATTAGGAAATAGCAAAATGTTGTGTAGCTAGCTATCACTTAGTCTGGTTTTAAACTCTGAATTCATATACCCCTCTTCTTACAAGACACTGTGCTTATTTGGCCAAGAGAAATTTAGTTTTCTTTATAGTAGGTAGTATGAGGGTAATTTTTGGATTTGTGCACACACCAGTGTGCATAATAACAGAATATAGGTATTTTAGTTACTGTTAAGCAATCTTACATAGCCAATTCATTCCTTTTCTGCCTCTCACAATATCCTGCCTGCAAGTAGTCTGGGGGTGCACAAGGAGTTAGGGGGAGAACTCAGGACAGCTGCCCCCAACTCACCAAAGGGATATTTCGTACTGTATGATGTCATGCTCAGCATATAAAAGCTGGGATGAAGAATGAAGGGGGAAGAAGGGAATGGCATTACAAATAACAGAATTTGTCTTCCAAAGTAACATAATGGAGTCCTGATTTCCTGGAGATGGAAAGTGGTGAATTCCTTGCCTTGCTTGCATGTGTGACTTAGACTGTTTAAGTAAAGCCAATTCAACCCATGAGTTCTCACTTGCACTCTTCTGATCCTCTTGCTCATCCTGTTGTGGAAAGTGAGCAAGCATCTCTGATGCTTAGAGCTGCCAGTTGCCAGATCAGGTTAAACCACACCATACTCACACCTGTTTGGCCTCCAATAAAAACAATGATCTTAAGCATTCTCTTCACATCTCCTAGCTTAATTGGAATTATTTCTTCAATAAAAAGTCACTTCTTTCTCCTGCCAAAGCTTTTCCAAGAGCTTTGTTATCAGCAAATTCCACTTACCCCAAATTGTTAAAGTCTACACTAAAAGCACAATAAGATGAAAAAAATCTGTACCCCCATTCTTACCATTATTAAGAAGGCTTTACCACTATTTGTAAAATAAGAATGATAAAAAATATGTAGTAAGAAAAAGGAAGAAAGAAAGAAGCATCAAAACTAAGTTCATAACCCACATAAACCTCTTCAGAAGGAAAGGAGCAAATCAACTAAACTGTGCTAGAACAAAATTGTAACTGAGTTAATGCAGAAGTTATATAACATCAGGGAAGTCTCAGCTGTGGAAAAATAGTTTCTCATTTATTCTAGCCTTTTGTTAGAGTGATCTTCAGGGGGGCTGACAGCTCTGCAGTTCCTCCACTTTCACAGCATTTCAAGTTTATGCCCACTTCATTAAGACCTTATGGGAAGGTAGGACTCCTTATAAAGTCCTTTTTGTTTTCAGTTTTGGCTTCATACAGCTTCTAAACAGACTAGAATTTTTTATGAGAGCCAATGTTCTTTTGCTAACTGTAACATGCTAGTCTATAGATGTGTACAAACTCTCTAGAAATTGGTAGAAGCCACTAGGACAGACAGGAAGGCAAATAACATTTATTATAAACAAACTACCCTGCTCAACTGCTCCATCACAGTTAAAAACTTGGTTCCCTTCCATCTCTCCACCACTTTCACATTTGTTTCATGACTTAGACAAAGGCAGTGTCTCATTATCTTTTCAATACAACTTCTTCAGTCCAAGTAAAGCACAGCTTTAAAGCTTGACAGGATAATCTTTCTTTAAATAGTCTTGAGGATAGACTTGCCTATCCTTATCAATTTCTTGGCCAAAATGATGAGTGTATTACAGATTTTCAGACTGTCACAGAAAAAGATCCTTCAGGTACAACAACTGTTACTCAGAAGAGGGTAAAAAAGAAAGTGAAGGTTTCTTCTACTTCATTTATTCTCCAGTCTTACTTAAAGGACAAATATACTGAGGTCATACAAGAAACAGTTCATAACTTGGGACCAAGATCTTCCCCCACAGATCAAAGGCTTCTAAAGTTACATTCATGGTTTTCCATACACAACAGGATAGCACTTCCTAGGAAGTAAATCTATAGTGGAGATGCTTACAGCAACTAATATTAAAAGTTCAGCAAGTTTGGAACCTAGAAACATTATTAAAATTACAAATTAAAGTTGTCTCTACCTGACCTACAAAAATCTCTTCTGTTGTGTCCTGGAACTGGATGATTAAGGCCACTCATATGAGTTAACAGAGGAATTGTGTGGTCCATTAGGGTTACCAGTGAGAAAAGTAGTTAGTGAATGTTTGCTTGAACTCAGCACCCTCATCTGAGGAACTCTCCAGAAGGTTGAAACTCCTTCCTTTCACTTAGATTATTAAAAGCTTGTGGGTTTTTATATTCTTCTAGATGAATTCACTACCTCCTAAAATATCATGAGATGCTTAGTATGACTATAAGCTGTGAATAGGTGCCATCTACAGCACAGAAGTACCACAACTGTGCTTATAGTTTCCCCACACCAAAATTCAAATATAACTGTTCCAAAGAGCCAAAAACCTCCATGTAAATTGTTCTTAGGGCTTTAAACTAGACACTGTGGAAGGAGGAAAGAAGCCAGCAGAACTGTGATGGAGTGATGGACAGAGTCAGCAAGCACAGAGCTTAGGGCAACAGGAATGAAAAAGCAAAACTAAAACCACATGACTTAAGTGTGGTTACATCAGACCCTTGCATATGAGGAAGTATTTCTAAGTAGCAGAACGAAAACTGTGGAAAATGTGGATCCCATTGCTGAATGGGGAAGGGGACCTGTCAATGTAGGATGTGGCAAAGGTTGAATTACCAAGTGCTTTCTTTGCCTCACTGTTGAGTGTCATGACTGTATTCCTACTTAATACCTCTGTTGATTGAACTGTTAAAAAAATTCTAATTTTACAAAATCCCTCTAGATTTCCTTCGCATGATCAGAAACTAAAAGTCAGGCTTAGTTCAATGGAGTGCTACCATTGATCTCTGAAAAAGCCTTAATATTTTAGTTTACCTTAAGGCAGCAGCTGGTAACCATCAGAAAGACCTTCCTCAAAGCACTTGTGGGCTCTCTAAATCCATTGGTTCTGAGAGGGGGGCATGGTCATTTTCCCAACATCATCTTTTTCCATGGGCTTTTATGCAGTCGAGACTTACTGGGCACATTTGAAATATCAGTGAGAAGAACAAACTAGAATACCCCTGTGTCTATTATAGAGTCTCTCAATTAGCTACAAACATTCGTAGTGCAGTTCTGGTAATTAATTTGAAAAAAGTTGTGACATGGCTGTAGATGTTCCAGGAACAGAATTGGAGAGCCAGGACTGCCAGATGGATTATTTTCTGCAAGTTATTTGTTCAGCATAGCCTTGCAGAAAATTCAGATAGAACATAACACAATAGGACTGTATAACAATTATTCTAAATCTCTATATAGTTAAGGAGAAATTACTTCCCTTTTGTAGCTCTTCTGAACCATCCACAGACTTTTATAACCAAGTTATGGGAAAATTTACTTTTTACTACTTTAGCAAATTCTATCAGACAGTCCCTTTCAGGAAAAAAAGCAGTAGGAAGTTTCAGAATTTTAAAGCTTATTCAATTCTTTCAGAATTTTCTTTAAGGGGTTAGAAAGAGAAATACATTATGTTCTCATTTTAAGTGTAGATTTTTTTTAAAAAAAAAAAAGCTGTCCTTTACCTTCTAAGTGAAGGAAAAAAGAAAGAGGCTTTACATGGTAACATAGCTACACAGAACATCCAAGCCTAGCAATCAAAGTTATACCAGATCCATCCATTTATAAAATCGCCAGTACATCGCCTTGTACCTCCAGGCATGACTCCTAGAGGCAAATTTACACTTAGAATACAACAGAAATGTCCTAGCATCACCACTGCATATCAACCACAATCTTTAAAACATCACTTTATATTAAGAAAGCTTTCTGCATGGGAAATACATTGAGAGACAGTGCCATTTTGTACACAGGGTCAATAAGAATGCAAAGTCCTACCTTACTTTCTCAATGTTCTAACAGCTGTATGGTAGCATTAAGAACTAAGTTTTGAATAGTTATTCTTCAATCATTACAAAAGCAATATGGTCCATAAATAATATGGACAGAGACTTACAGTTCAATGGTTATTTATCCTCAGCCTGACAAATTATCCAGTGACACTGCTAAGCCAGACATGGGAACACAACACCTACACTGTGGCACAGTTATAGTTAGTTTGTAATGGTTATCAACTGCACCAGGGGAGATTAGGTTAGACATCCAGAAAAAATGTTTTCTAGAAGAGTTGTTAGGCATTGGAACAGGTTGCTAAGGGATGTGGTGGAGTCACCATCCCTAGAGGTATTTAAAAGGCAAATAGATGATGTGCTGAAGGACATGATCTAGAGGTAGGGTAGACTAGACAGGATTGGAGCTCATTTGGACTTGATGATCTTAAAGGTCTCTTCCAACCCAAGCAATTCCATAGCTGGCTACTATGACCTGGACTCAGACCTTGTGATACCTCACTGCTGACTGTAAATCCAGATCACCACAACTCTCCATGCATGAATGGCACTGAAAGTGTTCAAGGTGCATGCTCTTACCTAGGGGGTCTGCTACACAAGATGAAGGTGGCTCAGTGACTGTCTGTAAACATCAGTACTACTTCTAGAATAGAAAGTAAGTATCTTGCTTTCAGGACTGGTGTGGGGACAGTGGTGAACCTTAAAACATACCCCAAGTACCAATACATGTTTTACTTCCTTCTGTTTTCAAATATAGAGACTAAGTATTAGATACTTTTCTAAAATGCTTTAGATCAGTGTTTTAGTTATATTACAAGTGGGAACAGGGTCAGTAATGTGGTATCTTTTGCAGATTTGTGACATTCAATCTGCAATATGTAATATTACCCTGATATAATAATAATTGAGGCAAACAGAGTTTCCAGGAGCATTGCATTTCAGAGTAGTGATAGTCAAAATCTCAAATATTCACAAGAAGTGATAAAAACAAGTCACAACTGATTCTCAACAAGTAGCAATTACAAGTTTTCTTCCTCAGTGTCCTGTAATACAGTAAGGGTTTAGAGTAAGTTGACTTTTTTTGAAGTGCCAACTTAAAACACAATGCACATTGAGTTACATAGTATACCTTGTGGTAACAATAGAAGATGAACTGTGAATCCTTTCAGTGTGGTTTAAGCCCAGTATTTAGTAAGATACCAACAGCCTATTAAACCTTCTGCCTTGAGCGGTTCAGCAAACCTTAGAGTGAGATAAAGGATAGAATAACTTCATTTCTGCAAAACAGGTTCCTAGTTATTAATTTGAAAGTGCATTCCACTATAGAACTGAATCTCAATGTTACCACTATAAGCCTATGTAACCCAACTCAGTCCACATTGACTTTCAAGGCAACAAGAAATACTATTCAATATTATTCAGTATTAATGCTTTTGCATACAATTCATGTTCCCAGATGAATTTTCTAAGTATACAAACAACTTACCTAGACTCTTTTCATAAGCTATAGAGAATTGCTTTCTAGAGATGATTTTGCACCCTTGCAAGTCCTCTTGGAGGCATCAACTAACATCCATTGAACATAAAGGCATAAGGAACACCTGTCTCTGAGTTCTGCAGATAAGTTTCAGTGATGGCTGGTGCACCAGATGACTACAGGGGAGAGGGGAGGACAACTTGTAAAAGCAACTCAGCCTTGGATTGCCTTGAGGGCCAATCTCTGCTGAGACACCTCATGGGGAGCTGAGTAAATAGCTCAAACTTGAGTTATCCTGTGATTTGAGACTGAACAGGGCAGCTCTGGATAATTCAAGCCACTATTCAGCTACTTTAAAAAGATGAAGACAAGCCATAATGTGTCATTCCCCCATCCCCCTTTGGCTTCCATGAATTCAAACAATACAAAGATATTCAAAATATTGAGGATAAGGGGAACCCTGCTAATAACAAATAGCCAAGGTGGTACTGTCCATCCAGGCACAGTCCTGCCCACTGTCATGTCCATCAAGGAAATAAGAAGCCTCAGATTCAGGATGACAATTGGAAGCTGTTTCTCCAATTCTGCAAGAAAACCCATCTACCTTGACTGGGATGTTAGCTAAGGTAGCACATTGAGAGCCCCTACCTGGAAGGCAATAAGTCAGTATTTTCTATGTTCTAAGTTTGTAAACTGCAGTAATGCATTTCTCCACTGTATCCATAAAACCTGCAGAAGTGATGTATTCAACCTGCATGTGGTGTTTAAATAAATTATAAATTATTTTAACCCTGCAGTTGAGTCTCTTTTCATCACAAGAGGGAGCCTAGAAGCTTCATTTAGGCTCTGTCTAAATAAGATAGATTTCAGAATTTGAAATTTCTTGATAACTGCATTAGTCATGCAGTTTATTTTAACCAAATTTAGTTGAAAATAAGTTGCTTTATATACAAAACATATGTAAAAATTATTTCACTCCTATGGCAGTGTCAGTGAGTGTATTACACATAAATTTGCAAAGAGAAAGAAAAAAGCCACCTCTAAAAAAAGGAAGGTTATCATAATCTAAAAATCACATCTCCAAAGACTGACACTAGATTGCATCCCTACAGTTTTCTATTAGCATGCTGCTAATGAAAAATTGCAAGTCCTCTCTTTTGTTGGACATCTAATGAACCTGATCTGTTTCTGTCTGCAGGCTATAGCTCTATACAATTTTATCCCACAACACTGAATGTCAAGTGCCACTCCCATCCCTCCCTGTGTTCCTAAAAACCTAGCCAACTCATCCTTTGGGAAAGAGGAAAATGCTAACAACCAAAATTACAAATACTTCATTGTCTTATTACAATATGCTTATTTACATAAATGCCCTCTATTCATCTTATTGGATCAGCCTGACCAAAACAAAATTTGCATTTAAATAGTATCACTATAATTGACATCAAGTACCTGGACTTATTTTCATACTCTTATTCCCACACATAAGAGGCAGGGGAAAAAAAGCTTTCTCTACTCCAAGAGCAAGAGATCAGTATGAGATAATAAGCAAAGCAATTTCTCAGATATTTTTATTTGTGTTTTTTAAGTTCTCCAGGGATGCTGCACTCTTTCCCAATTTAAAAATATGTGGTAGTTAAAGAAAGAAGTACAAAGTCAAGCTTGATCTAGTTAAGGAAATATTGAATCAGCTTCTATGAGCTCATATCAAGAAAAGCTGCTTATAGATAACATCCCTGAGTAGAAGCATCACAGCCAACAACTACAATGAAGCTTTGGCCATTGGTTCCCAATGCGTTTGGGTTTTTTTAAGTCAGAAAACTGTCATACCTGCCATCATACACTAGGAAGCAGAAACACAGGTCTGAGATGAAAAGTTGGTTACCAAGCATGAGAATTTCACTGGAATGAGTCTGTCACTTCAGAACTAAGAGATGGATGTAGGAACAGTTACCAGACATTCGAGTCTGGACTGTACTTTAGAGAAAAGATTCAAGAGAAGTGGTGGTCCTCTCTTCTGGGGAAGAATAGCCATAGAGAGATAAGTGGCACAAGTAAGGATTAAACTCCGCCAGCTGCAAGAACTGGAATAGGTTCAGAGCAGCTTTCTGCTTTCAGGCAATCATGGCAAACACCCCCTTTGGAATACCAGTTTACCATATAAATCCTGCTACACAAAAGCATCCCATTGGCCTAAGTTTTGCTACAGGACAAATCTGCCAATTAGAAATTGCTTTATCTCAGAAGTCCAAAACAGGAGCTAATGAAAGCTTCATTTCCTGCAGCTCTGGAATGAAACAAATTGTTTGGATGAAGAATGGGAGTACAGTAATGATTATGGGATAATGATTATGTTTTTATTTGGGGTTGAAGTTGGCTTTCCCCCCCCCATGGTTCTCTTCACTGCATTTCCCATCCATAAAGCCACAGATCTGTGTAATTGCTGCATGACAAAGCTTCCAAATGCAGCATTGAAATGAGCAGAGGATTTATTAATTCCAAAAGAGATAGGAAAAGTAGCAATATTGAAGGGATAAAACCTTGGAGTGCTATGAATACAACTGAATTTCATCAGGTAAAGCAGCATTTCTTGAATGTAAGGCACCAAAAGGCTCACAAACTCTCTTCAGACATGAGGATGGCAGCTCGCTTTGCCAGCGGATGAGACCGAGCACAACAATTCTGGTTATGGGCTGCAAGAGGAAGGGCAGGGTTAGCTGCCTCTAATTATGAGCACTCCAAAGTTACAAGAGATTTTAAAATTTGAAAAACGTTTGGGTTGGGGAGAGCAACCTCTGAGATCAGACAGTATACAGTGCTGTGCACAGATGGACTAATATATATGACCTCTACAGAGTTCTCCTTTGTGTTAGCCTCAGCATTGCTGGAGCATAGGTTTGTTGACCAGAGTTACCTCAAATACTTTGAGGGTCAATGACAGAAAGAGATTCCATACCATTGAAGTAAATGCAGCTCACCCATATCAGCAGCATATGCTTTGTGTTTGATTTCTGGTTTGGGTTTTTGTTTGCTTGGTTTTAGTTGTTTTTTTTTAATTAAGAACTATTTTTGGGGAGAAAAAAGGCAGATAAAATTCACAAATAAATTCCAGGCAGAAAAAATATTTCCAAATATCATCCAAAACTAACATTTACATTTTTGAAAAGCATTTTTAAGGAATCAAGATTTGATGAAGATCGAGTTCAGACAATACTTAGAAGACTTAATCCTCAGACAAACACCTTCCACCCACTCTGCTAATCTCAGCAGCATCCTTCTCCCCCAAAGTAACAGAAGATGGTGGAAGCAGTTTTAAAACATGCCAATCTGTAATGACCATCTAGGAGTTGTCACCTCAGCTAAATTGGAGTGCACTACATTTCCACCCCAACATAACTGTTGTGGCAGAGACCTTATAAAAGCCATCATTAGCTCATCATTTCTCTCTTGCCAGGAAAATCAATTGTACAGTTCACAGTTTCAGGGGGTCAGTTCAAGAAGCCAACTGTACTTAACCAGTAAGCAGAGCAACTGAGAGCTAATCAGATAGTTCTGCTCCAGTAACAGTTAAAACCACCTGTTTTTGTCCTTGTTACTTTACAAACAAAACAATGAATGGCTCCAGGATAGTAGGCCTGGACATCCAAAATTTAACACTCCTCAAGCATCACTGGGAATCCAATTCCAATTCACTGGAGGTAGAGGCACTGTCAGGTCCCAGTACAGAGTTCTGCCAAGGACCATCTGCCTTATTTCTCCAAGTTGTTGCAGGATCAATCCTAACTTAAGTGAACAAGTTACATTTTCACGATCCAGTTTTTTCTCCAGCACATCCTGCTTTATGTGCAAAGTGGCTCCTCATCCATTTCCATGTTGGAAGTCCCAAGAATTTTCAATCAAATGTGATTGAATATCTCTGTTGATAGCAGGAGACCATACTGCTAACAGCAGCTGTTTTACTCATCTTTCCTATAAGGTATATAACTTTCAACCAGGAAGAAGTAAAATCCAGCTCTAATTTATTAATCCCACAAAAGTAAATAGCTTTTGACCTGTTAAATTGAGTCAGCTGAGGCACATCTCAATTTCATAAACACCTCATGTTAGTCTGTGTAACCCAATGGATGTGTACTTTGAATATCCATAACTTAGGATTGCACTATGAACAGTATTTTATAGCACTTTGACTCCCTTTCTCATTCTCCCTCCTTTGGCTTCCTCCTTCCCGCCCACCTTCAGTGTTCTTAATATTTAAAGAACATGTTTCATTTCCAGGGAATAGCAGATGCTTAAGGTTACCAAATTCCATTTTCAAGTCATCTTAACCTTCCCCTTCAGCTTGCATATCACCAGCTATTACCTTATTTTTTATATTCCACTAAGTAATTCCTCTATTATTTTGTACCTTTCCAGGCTTTTTTTTTCCTCTCCCATCTCCTACTTGTCAACACCATCTCCATACCCCACACCCACCCCCCAAACTATTTCAGATTCACTAGGAAACACCACACATCTTTCCTCCAGTGTCCCAAGCCACCACAAGCTGAGAAAGTTACCACACAGGAACACAAGGGGCTTTTACTAGCTTTAGGTAGGAACTGTGGGTAAAAGCTTCAGTTATAAAAGGTTGAAAAGCCTCCTAAAAATAGGATACCCAGTATGGTCCAAGATGACACACCTGGCAAAAACAACTCATAAGCACACCAGTTGAGTCTAGATAATTACAAGAGCAGAGAACAGCAGAACATGCATCATAACAGATCTGTTATGGGGACATTAGCTACAGAGCAGCAACATACTTCAGCTCTCACACAGGAGCTGTACATATGAATCCTGTAGTAAAAATTTAGTCATGACACAAAGGAGTGCTGAGTTTGAGAATAAAACCCATAAAGCTTGGATTGAGTTACTGCTAACAATAACAAGTGTGAACATGAACACAACTGCAGATGATAACATTTAAAAGTTCAGTGCTCTCAAAAGGAAAGAGCTCTAGAAAAAGCAACTCTTACATTTAACACCAAGGCCAGTTGAAACTGAAATATTACAACATTAAAACTGCCTACTGCTGAAAACGATGATTGCTTTCTCTGTCATTGCTCGAGTGAAGCCATCAGGAAGAATGTTTCATAAGGACTTAAGTTGACCAGTTTGTGCTCTTACAGTCCTACTGGTAGTAATTTGTCAGAAAACAGCCCTGAAGTTCTGTGATTTCTACTGCTAGAACAATGAATAGTAAGATTTTAGTGTAAACATTTCAATTATATAATTAGTAGTTATACCTCCTGATTAGCTGAAAACAATTAGTCTTTACAGAACTGCCATCTACAAGACTTCCAGAATCAGGACAAGCTCTTGCATTCTAAGTCCATATAGTCAACTTATCTATGTATGCTTTTTTTCTTGTATTCTTCGGGATACACTTCTAAAAATAGTTAAATAGAGCTCAGACAAAGCATATTGCACTGCTCCAGCTCACTTTTCAAGGTTGCAGCAGAGTTTCTGTAGCTTGCAACACTGATTTTGAAAAACCCAGCCAAATTCTGCTTTTCTTTTTTATTATTATTTCACTTGAGCAATCACTCTTCTAAAATAGAAAAATTAGGAGTAGAGCACCATTATCGTATCTGTGTAACTGAACTCAAACCTGATAAGCTGAGATACAGAATGGCAATCAGAATATAGAATACATATAGATTGCCAGAATAATGGAAATCAGAATACATCTATGGATGAGTGACTGCCTACAGAAGATATCTGTAGCATGGGAAGGTGTAGGTAAATAGACATACCAAATATCTTCCTAGACTAGAAAGGAGGAATGCTCCCAGCTGGCATCACTCTGACAGTAACTTGTGTAACTAAGACACTAACCCACAAGGGATTCGTAGGAAGACTGATCAGACAAGTTACAACATCTCTACCAGCAGTGACTACCTGCAATGGTAGTACATCTGCCTGTTAGAGAAACAACAGAAATCCTTTTCAGTTAGCAGCCTTCAAAGTAAACATTTTCCTCCCCCTTGCCTTCTCTCCCTCCCCTACCTTAATCAAAGCTATAGTTCTTATTTTGAAGGTACTGCATATTACTGAGGTTCTAAGATGCTTTGGTTCTCATAACATGCAATTTCTTTACACATACATATGTCCACATGTGCACATATGTGAAGACAGATAATCCCTGCCCTGGGAGGGTGAGGCACCACAGAAGGGAATTACAGAATGTTACAAGTTCGAAGGGACCTCAAAAGATCATCCAGTCCAACCCCCCTGCCCGAGCAGGATCATCTAGATTAGATCACTTAGGAATGTGACCAGATTGGTCTCGAATGAATCCAGAGAAGGAGACCCACAACCTCTCTGGGCAGCCTGTTCCAGCAATTTATCACCCTCACAGGGAAAAAGTTCCTCCTTATATTAAGATGGAACTTTCTATGTTCTAGCTTGGAACCATTTCCCCTTGTTCTATCACTAACAAGGGCCAAGAAGAGCCTGGATCCATCCTCCTGACACTCACCCTTAACATAAACATTAATGAGGTCACCCCACAGTCTCCTCTTGTCCAAGCTGAAGAGACCCAGCTCCCTCAGCCTGTCCTCATAAGGAAGATGTTCCACTCCCTTAATTGTCTTGCTGGAAAGCCTCATCATACCTCATTTAGTGATGGGGAAGCTGCCTTGATGAAGCTCAGTGACTGGCAGTGTACCTGCAGGGACAAGCCAGCTCTGAACAGAGCCCAATGCACGGCAGCTGTGGAAGCACAGCACAGCATCCAGCACAGGGTGACTGCCATACAGCAGTAACTGCATTGTCTATTAAATACTAGAGTGAGGCAATTTAAGACCAGTTCACGTGTATCCCAGCCATAATACAGTTTTGGGGCTCTGGGGTCAGAGATAGCCTTAACCAAGGGCTCACAAAATGTCACTAGCAGAGCACAGTATTGAACCCAGCTCTTCTACAATAAAGCAGTTTAACTTGGTATCTGTTTCTTCATTGTTTGAGTGCAACCTTGAACACACTTAAGGGAGACAGCTTAGTCATTTTAGATTGTTTCGATTTCCCTCCCCACTTCATTGTCACTAGAAGACTCCACAAGGCACTCTGAGCATCCAGATGTGCTGCTTAGTTTCTTGCTTTCAGCAGAGTAAGGTGCTTACCTGATCAAAGATGACAGCTCCAGAATTCACAGGAGGTTCCTCTGTGTTATTTTGGTGCTTATTTGAATAACACTGACATCTAGGGCAGCCACAGAAATGAGCTGTGCAACAGTGGCAACTTTATGGGCTCAGGTTGCAGAACCATCTTTTATACAGATTTTCTTACTTTCTAAAAGAGATGATCTCTGCTGACATGGATCCATGCAGAAAGATCAGATCTTGAAGCTACAAGATCCTCTCAGTTACCTGCAAAGGACTGCTCAGACATGTTTCCCCCTTCTTATTTAAAGGGTCAGGAGGTGAAAGAACCTGCATGAAATCCTCAGCAAAGCCAGCAGATTAAGTGCCAGACGAAGTTAAGCCATGAAGAGAAGTTCAGACAGATTTGGTGCAATTGCCAGTCTGTAATGCCCAATTGTTGCCATGGAACAACTATAGAAGGAAACAATGTATGGCAACATGGCAGAAGCCTACAAAGAATAATTATGTGGGCTCAAGCTGAGACCCCCTATGCCACAGAGCCACATTTGTCCATATATTTTTTATAAGGGGCAGATCTACATTCTTTAAGAGCAAGGCAGTGGTGCACTCTGAATCTCCTTGTACAGTTTGTTCCCTGCTTGTATACAGCAGCCTGATTCAGGCAGCTGTTTATCAGCCTTAGGTGAGCCTTCATTCACTAAAATGCTAAAGCAGGTGACTCATTATTTTAATGCCAAGTACAATAAAAGCAATAGACTGTATCTTTACTTAATATTAGACTCTTTTGGCAAAGTCAAGGCTAGATAAGCCATCCATGGGACACATAAGAATGAGACATCCACATGCTCTCTCAGGTTTCTCTGCTTGTTCTCTAACAAAAAAAATCACTACATTTTTCCCCTCCCCCCCAGTAATACACAATCCTTGAGCACACACTGCTCCTGACACAGCCTGAAGCACATAGTGAAGGTATTAGTCTGCCTGTTCCATTCCTTTCCATCACTAACATCAGGGAAGACATTAGCTTCAGCAAGCAGAGCAGCCAGGACAGTTCTTACTTCAGCCAGCAAAAGTCTGGCATTATGTTTTCCCCTCTATTACTAGGGAACCCTAAGCCTTAGAAAAATCATTACTGATAGAACTGAATAAGTCTGTAAGTCTATTTTACTGCATATTACCTAGATGACTTGTTTTCTCTGAGTCTGACTTGCATAGTCAGTCAAGGAAAATGGGGCACAGTGAGGGGGATCTGGAGGTGGTAAAAGCCCTTTCTGTCTGCTACTTAAATCATAAATAATTTCAGAGAACAAGGGACATCCATTTTCTGTGTAGAACCCAATCTTTAGAGACTATCTACTCACCTCTCCCTTCCCTCCCACACCATAAATGCCATATTGGCAGACTACAGTTTCATGAATAATCAAAACATTTCATGAGAAATAAGATATTTCAAATCTATATATCGAAATGAAGCAACATTAAAATACCTTGCTTTGGCTATCAAAATTGTTTTAAAAAGCTCGGTTCAAACTTAATGATTTATTTACCCATGAATATAATGGCAAAGTTTCAAAATTGATGCTTTAATTGTTCCATTTTCACAATAAAGATTTTGTTTTAATACTGCCTTATCCCAGTTCATTATGGATATGGCAATTCAAGAGGCATGCTTTCCACATGGGGCAAAAGCAATCAGGTTCTTACCCCCTGCTGTGGCAAGAGAAGACAGGTCAGAGTTTGCATGGGAGACAACATTACTGTTTTCCTCCCTGCAGTTAGTTTGGAAAAGTGCCAGCTACAGAGCCCGAAGCCACCTCATGTGCAGCAGTGGGTAACTCAAGTGGAACAGCAGCTCTCCACCCAGCTCAGGGAGAGGGAGAAGCTAATGTACTTCTGCTTTGTCTAGTTCCCCCCAAAAAAACCCATTAGCTATTATTTGACATTTATATTGAGATGCAAGGAGGAACTAAACATGTAGATATCACCCTAATTTTTCTGTCTCCTCCTTCATTTCAGCAGCCAACAATACTACCCAAGTTCAACGCTTCAACTTTTTAGAGCCATTTTACTCATTTTCCTGCTGAGGAATGTTTTCCTCACTCGAAACAAATGCAAGCATCTTCTTGCATCTAATAATATTTTCAAGGGGGCAAGAGAGGAAAGAGGGAGAGACAGAAGATAGACAGATGCTTGCAGAAGCCATCTCTAAGGAAATCAATACAAGCAACAATTCATCTTCTCTCCAACCCCACAGTATCATATATTATATCCCAAGCATCTCAAATCACAACCAATGTGTAAAACAAAAAACAAACAAATCACGAGGCAAGGTCTGTGGTATCAGGTGGCAAAGTCCATAGGCCCCCACAGCTACCCCTAAGACTCCAGAAGCTGCCATACTTTCCCCTTCAAATTTATTCCTTGTCAGTCAAAGCCTAAGCCCTGTATTCAAATTTTGTACTCTGGATTTATATACAGAGATAAAAATCCTACTAACTCATTAGAAGACAAGCAAAAACAACCATGTTAGCAGTTGAGAACTGATAACTGATTACTCCCTTCCCAGTTGGAAGAAATGAAGAGTGGTTCTGACCAAAACAAGTTACACATAAAATACAGAGGCAGGTCAGCCAAGTAGAAAAAGTAGCTTTGATATGAAAAATTTAACTCCTAATTCTGTCACTAAAAGAGATGGGGCATTTTTCTAAAATCAAAACATTAGCTACAGGCTCACAAGATCTTGGCTCAAATTCTCAGTGCATTTTCTTAACAGAAGGACCTCTCCAAGTTGTTCTCACAGAAGTTTTGTGAAAATGTATGCATTTTTTCTCCAGGTTGGCTCATGTCTTGGTGGGTCTAGAGGGAACTGGAAGATGTTCTCCAAGACACAACAGGAACATTGCCAAGCTAAAGAAAAAAGGCAGGAACATGCATGTTAGAAAAGTTTTGCTTTGCAAAACAAGTCACAAGGTACAATTTAGTTAAGGACAACAAATAAGAGCTGCCTTCTCAGACCATCCAGGTGAAAGATTCCCTCTGATACTCACATGTTTTTCCCCAGCTCTCTGGTCATATCTAACTACTTAGAAGTGACATTTGCTAATGAAGAATACAAGCTCCTCTGTCACATTAGCTGCTTCACTGTGGCATGCACAAGAGCTACTGAATAGTGTAAGAAGTGTTAGTGAAAGAGAGGTGACAGTTTCAAGTCTAATCTCAGATTCTGACTTTCAAAATAGTTTAATTTAAAAAGGAATTACACAAGAAGCTGGATTATCTTGTTCAGTTCAGTATAAACCTCTGGGCTAAAGAGCTCTTCTCTAGTCCAGTCCACAGCAGGTCTGATTCAGTTCTCACACCACCAGGAAAGCATCGTGCAGACTTAAATCTTTTTTGTTCTCCAGCCTTTTGTTCATATAGTAGGGCAATACTCTTACTCCTCCACAGGGAATGATATCACATGAAAATGTTGTACACAGACCTGAATTTACTCTTAAAGAGATAGGATTGAAATAGTTGTAGAATAACCCAGTTAATCCAACTTAATAGTAAGTTTTTCTATGAACTCAGGCAGCCTTCTGGTGCCCTGATCCAACTGTGGTTTTAACACTGGTGGTTATCATGAGATGGCAAGACCCTCCCCACTCCATCTTGCTTTCTCTTGGCATACAGAAGACAGGAGGAATAAGAGCAGGGAGCTATACAGGAGAAAGGATACTCTTTTGAGAGCATAGTGTCTCATAGGGCCACTCATGCTTCCAGGGAGACATTCTCAGTCCTGACTGCAACTGCCAAAGAGTCATATTGAACTTGCCCTACAAATTCTCCACTAAATGCTTACCTCATGCCATGCAAGTCTGTAGGAGGACTTCATTTTAAAAATAAGCCAGTTTCTGCCTTGATGCATTACAAGAAACATGGACACAGAAGGCTTTTCTTGTTCACTAGTCTTGAGGCTTTTTAACACACGAGGCAACAGAGGCAAGTTAGAGCCTCTGCAATAGCAGCTAACTTGATCAGTTGCACAATTATTTACAGTTATTAAAAAAAGTATTGTCACTATGGCAACAGGAACATCTACCAGATTTGATATCTCCAAGACATAAAATGCCTCCCAGGAGTGCACCCAGCAGGCTGACAAGCTATTGGAGCTTTTCAAATGATCTCAGGAAATATTTTGACTTGTTTTCCATTGCAGAAAGTTTGGCCACATACCAGTCATTGTTTTTATTAACTTCATGTACTTGTCACTTTTGACTTCTCAAAAAGAAGGGACAGGGCGGGAAGAATCCTTAGAACCAGCATATTTGAGAGTAGTCAGCAGTAAACGGGATGAGCAACTCAAACCCTGTACTTGGCTTAGAAGGAAGTATCTCACAGAAAAAGTGGCTTAAAAAGTTAAGTCTTCAAGGTAAGAAATAAAGGAGGAGTTCCCCACTTATTTTCCCAACTTAAATTTAAAAAGATGTCAGGAAAACAGGCTTCACCTTGAAACAGCTTCCATTTATGATTTCTACCAGGTTACAGATACCCATAACGTAGTATTTCTGGCAACAGTTCTGCTCTAAAAAAAAAAAAGCCATGAACAAAAAAAAAAACCCAACACACAAAACTTTCTACACCTCTCAGAAGTGTTCTGGTTCAAAAAGGTCAGATCTTCAAATTTCATCCCTCCAACTCTGCTCCAATAACAGTTCTGAGGATGGAGAACAAAAGAAGCATTTTTTCCTATTAAGTAACAGAAATTACTTAAAAAGCACACCTTAAATGTCCAACTAGCTTTCCTCAGTCAGCAGTTCTGGGATGACAGGGAAAGAGCTGTCTGTAGCTGCAGAGTGCTCCTAACACATAATCATGAGCTATACAGCTGGCAGACTACAACAGAAGGGCAAATTCTGAAGAGCAAGATACAGATGTGCCAGGAGTACAAGGAAATTAAAATGTTTGAAAGACATAATTCTAGGAACCAGTCACCACTGGCCTAAACTCACAGAATTTGGGCTGACATACCGCATGATAAGAATATAAATTAAAGGTACAACTTCAAAGTTAGTAACATTGCTCTGGAGTCTCTTCTCATATCATGAAAGAAGAGACCATTTCATCCTCCAGAATGTTATAACACTGAAGAGCTGATCTGACAAAAGAACATTTTGTCAACTTGTCCACCAAGACAGATTTCTTGTTCTTTCTTTAGAGGATTTTGTTGCACCATACCCAACAAGTTTTCCCACGTTTTTATTTACCTTCAGATCTGAGATATCTTAAGTGAAAAACACCTTCCATTCATCTCCTGCTATGAAGTGTGCCTTCCCAAATTTGGTCCCAAGAACTAACCACAGCCTTGCTTATCTCTCTCCTTCTGAGAGCTCCAATTAAAAAGAGGTTTCATGTTGAGAAACTAGAAAACACCTAAAAAAAAAAACCTAGCCTCAAAGACTTCTACTCCACAGACTCCCTACCCTGTGCTGCACAGAATATCCACACTAGCTGGCAGTTACCTTTGCAAGTCAATTCTTGGAAACAGGATAAAAGGCCTCAGGACTTGTATGTTCTGTCTAGCTTTCAACTCTGCAGTCATCTCTGTTATGACAAGGTGGGGAAAACAAAAAAGTTTGTGTTAAAAATAATTCAGCCACATTAGTGGAGGGATGTTCAGGTTTTAAAGACAAAGTATTCCTTCTTGGGCAGATGGTTGCTGGTGTTAAGTTTCTTCCAGGAATTACATAAAGAAAAATTCACCAGGTAATATAAGTAGACAGAAACTACTCCCAGATCAGGAATTTCTCCAGGCTTAAAAGAAATTAGAGGATAGACCACTCAAGGCAACTCATTACCCCTCCCCCTAAGCATACCCTTAGACCTCTGATGGTTTCAGATACAATGGTATAAGGACCCATGAAATGGACATTATTTGTCAGGGCCTAGCATGACCAAGCTGCATCAGATCTGAAAAGTGGGCTTACACTTGAAAAGTTCCAGACAATGAAGAAAACCAGATGTCACTTCATCGGTTGAGACTCACAGAAATCATCTTTGCATCAATATTGTCTTAGGAGCTTAAATCCTTCAAATAAACAGCCACTAAGTGAAGCAAGGGAGGAACAATGCAGCCCAAAGACAATGCCCTTCCCCCTCACTGGTCACCTACAAAATCCCTACTTCTCAGCTGAAATTGAGGCATCACCCTTGATCAGGGCTTTATATGTAGACACCATCAACTCAGACCTCCTTTCCATAGCACTAACAGCCCCTTTAGACCCAAGGTTGTCAGGCTACATAATAAGACACAGAGTGAACACAGACCAGGGATTCAAACAAAACCAGTAACCTCATCAGTAAAGCTGGAACACACCAAGCACAGTTTCTCTGAAGACAAAACTATTAGGCTGGTGTTCTTTTGTGAAACCCACAAGGATCAGCTAAGGAAAAATGGTCTCTCCAAAAAGCTCTGCAAACTGAACAGGGGATTGCCTCAAGGACTGTAGAGCTTTGTAGGTGGCCAAGTGAAATGCATTTTGGGGTCATGCAAAACTTATTATCGATTGTTTAGGTGAAGGACCCTGGCAAATCAGAGGAAATATAATACAAGAAAGTAAACAATGAGAAAATCTTCAGGTGGGAATTTTTATCTTATTAGATGGCATAGAAAGCCATAGAAAACAACCTCAGGTTCCACTGGGATCCACAAAGATTATTTTAATTCCTTTTAGTAAGAAAATTCTAGCAGAAAAACACAGCCTGAGATTTTGACCAGAAAGTAGTCAGTGGAAAAAGTAAATAAAATAATCAATTGTCACAGCCTTACTTAAATCACTGGGGGTATGAAAATACTGGCTTTGTCAAAGCACCATTATATGCTTTGGTCTGGGTTTTCAGAGTTATTTACTCCAAATCCCTTCTTTACATGCAATCAAGTAATAATTAAATCTCAGTACTCTATGCACAATGTAAGTGCCTTACAATTTTCTGTGTGCATAATTAAAATTATTTGTAGACAAAAATGGCAGCTGTGGATATGAATGCAATGTTTCAGCATTAAGTTTAATATCAGTAAGCGGGAGGGTAATTAGTTAATGGGCATGCAGAGCTTTTCTTAAAGGGCAAAAGCATTAATTACTATTTCTTCTATTTCAAATTACTCTAATAGACAGATTCTTCCTGGAGTACATCTAAAGATTTATTTCAGTTCAGGTATTGCTTTATACAATTGAAACTCAAGCTTAAAATTAGCCATCACCCAGGGAATTGGTAATGATTATTATTCCTAGCAGTTTTTTTCCTGGAGAAGTAAATCCCATACTCTTGAGGAGTAACTCACAAAAGGCATTAGTGATTCTGCACTGCAGTTATCTGCAAATTTGCTAATTTGCCTAATTCAGCAGTCACTTGCTAAGCAGGCCTTAAAGTATCCCTGAGCATTTACTCATACTATGTTTAGTACACACTACAGGATTGTTTTGTGTTTTTTCGTCCCAGCAATTTACAGCATTGACCAAATTTAGAGGAAGGTTACTCTAGAAAATATTTAGCCTCACAGAGGCAGAGGACACAGATCAGCACCAGAACTTCAGACAGGTCATGGAGCTGTACTCTTTCCAATTTCAGCACTGTGAAGTCTATCCACTCTTTCACCCAGGCAATACATGCTGGCCAAAAGCCATTTCTCATGGGGGAAACTTTCAGAAAAGCCACGCACAGAGCAGAAATTATGCTACAATCTCAGGCCAGCAGGAAGAGCCAGAGGTCTTTCCAGACAGGCACAAACAGGAAGCCCTCCCACGAGGGGTAATGACTTCACATCACTTTAGGCAAAAACAAAGCTGCTGGCATTATGGCTTTGGAGTTACTCTAGATTTCATTACGTCTAGCTTGTTTCCTGGCATCCCCAGCAAACAACAGCTCCCTGCACTAATCCCAAGCGGCCTAAGTCAGCAGCAGGGCTGTGCTTGTCACCCAGAACCCCCTTGTAGCTCACACACGCAGCCAAAGCCCAAGCTTTGAAGTCTCCATGCCACAGGACAAAATTCATGGAACAGGACCTCTGGTACTGCAAAGCTAACATGTAGCATGAGTGCATCCATAAATGGATATCCCAAAGACCAAGCTCTGCTTCTCACTCCTCAGTTCCATCCCTTTACCAAGGTCACTGCTACCACAGAGCAGTTCCCAAATAGGAGCCTCAGATTCACCACCCCCTGCCAAGCAGTGAGCTTTATTTGGTAACAGACCAGGTGACCCCTGATAGGAAACTGAAACTCCCACTGCCCAGAACTGTTTTTACACGAAGATGATGCTTATTTCCCAAACGATTGCTGCATTCAGAGTACAAAATACTTTCAGTGGTATAGCTGCAGCATTCAAAGGAAAAAAGTATTAGAGTGATGCCAGTTATCCAGCTTCTAGGAAAAAAAAAAAAAACCCTGTTCCCACCAGCAGCAGAGCAGGAAAGGAGTTGTTCAAGACAAGTGCTTAGGTCCATTATCCACATTTTGCATCAGCCTTCCACGTACATATATATAAACTGGAGGCCTTGTTTTCCTTTTCAGAGGATGTTCCCTGCACCATTTCCCATGCAAGTCTAGTAAGGTGTATAAACATAGATACTGACTCATACTTGCTAAAGACTTCACCATTGTAACTTAATTATTGTTTGCACTAATTAAAATACTGTATGCAGATTGAGTCAAAACTGCAAGCAACACCAGACTGAAAGCTTCTAAGCAATTCATCATACCGGTAAAATATGCAGCCCTGTTATCCAGCACCAGAACATCTCCTTTCCAATTTCAGAGTGAATTAGACATTGCTGTGCATTTGTGACTCAAAGATAATTGCAAGACACTTTTCCTGGCTTCTTGTGTTTTCAATTTGTGATTGCTGCAAAAAGTTTAATGGCATCTATAATTCCCTGTGCCGCCCCAGAAGTCCCCAAGGGGCAGGCCATAATGCCAGTTTCTCAGAAGTAAGCCATTACACTTGCTTGCTGTGAAGATCAAGATGTAGAATAATGTGAAATAGAATGTAATTAAGAACTATTTTGCCAAGAACCATTTCCTTCAGGATGTTATTCAGCAAGTCTGAGTGTTTTGATAAAAAACAGAAGAAAAATCCCCTGGCCAGGTATCAAGGGCTGCCTCTCATAATTACTTTCTTAAAAATTAACTGCCATCAATTGTTTACTCATTGTATATTAGGCTAAACCAGAAAGTTTGTCAAGTTGCTTAACACAGAGTTGTGTTTTCTCATTCAGTGACATAGACTTTTCAGAACGTGTCCACATTTTCACACTGAAGGCAAGAAAAAATATCCAAGGAGTTCTGTTTGTTTTAAAAAGGTCTACCTGTAGTGTTTCATAGCCTTGAGCAGCTGTTTCCAGTCACTTGAGGAGAAAGGGGAAAATATCCTCTATTTTGTGATATGATTGAGACCAATTAGAGAGTAGCAGGACCAAGACTCCAAGTGCAGACTCTATCCTGAGTTGTCACACACCTGTTGCAAACATATAACAAAGGTTGAAGTATAGCTGACAGCACTTAATGCTTACAATTAATGACAATTAATTACTTGATCAAAAATTCAGCTAGTCAGTGTGAGAAACTAAGCCAGAAAAACCCCATCAGCCCAGACCACAATTCAGAATTTCCTATTGATGCCCTGTGCTACAGACCTGGACCCTAGTTCCATTTCTACCGAATGGCAGTAGCACATCCACACCACCTCTGAACACCCCCGTTGCTGAATGCCTTCAGCTTTGACAGAAGCCAGCACACAAGCCTGTGCAAGGATCAATCACCACATTCTGCTGAGTCAGCAAAACTCAGCGCTGCACCCAGTAACAGCCTATCAGTTTCTGGCTGATCAACTCAGCTCAGACAGAGTTGCACTGTCAGGAATAACCACAGTTATTTCAGTGGCATTCCTCACCACCATAACAAAAGCTTCATGTACTCAATGGTGCCAAGGCATTGGGAGACAGAATTGCAGGTCACCTTCCAGCAAGTACTTCAGTGACTCTTCTTCATTTTGTCCCTGTCCACAGAGCAACCACATTAGCTATTCCTTCAGCATGAATCCTTTGATTTCTTTAAAGTACATAACTTCCTTAAATACACAGTAAGGTTTTGTTGCACATTAAAAACCACTTGGATGCAAGGGCTCTGGATGTATCTGAATAACTATAGATCACTTGTGACTCGGATGAAAGAGACTAAAAGATGAACAAGAAAAAAAATCTGCTCTTGAAGATAAACACAAAGTAGAAAATAAAGAGGGGGAAAATAGAGGCCCCAAAAGAAGAATACAGCAGAATTATACATCAAACACCCCATCAGCACAGGCAAAGCATGAGCACTGTTGCCAGCACCGGCACACGCTGCCTCCCAGCTGTAATCAAGTCCCTTTAAGCATACTCAAGTACAAACAGAGCCTGCCTGTCCTCAAAACACAGTCAGCTGCAGCAATGCCCAAGGGGCTCAGAGACACACACAAACATGAAACCCAAATTCAGGGCTCGATGTTATACAAGAGTAATGCCCAATGAGAAAAACAGGTTACTGGAGAGCCAGAGCTAGAAGTAGCAATGGGAGCATAATATTTTTATATTGAAGTGTTACAGAATACATTAACTATCCAAAACCATACTCTCACCTTTCTTCACCCCAAATTTCACATCAGCTCAAAAGATAAGAGCAGAACTCTCAGAAGTCACTCCACAGACTGCCTGACAGGATGCACATCTGTAATATGGCACATTCCTGTAAGGAGGAGTGCGCTATTGTTCACCTGCAGAAAGACTGCAGCAGCTTGCAGGAACGAGTCACTTATGTTTTCATCACCCTGGGCAGGAAGTCTCCCATGACAAAGAAAACCATTCAAGACAGAACTAATCACATACAGGGACACTGCAGCTGGGAATTCATAAGGAATTCCAGGAGATGACATATTACCCAACATCAAGACAATAAAGATGAGGTGGTTGTGCTGCCCCAGACTTGCAAACTTCACTTCTTTGGAACAGCCTGAATGCTGAAGAAACACACACCACCTTAATGACTTCAAGAGAGGGCTCTAAGGACAGCTTTGGTCAGCAAGTTTTTAAAAAGCTTGAATTCGAGTGGAGATGTGGACATGCTTGAGCAGCACTAGTGCCCAGGCTGCCACAGAC
The DNA here is from genome assembly GCA_013399135.1 of Heliornis fulica. NCBI lineage: Eukaryota > Metazoa > Chordata > Aves > Gruiformes > Heliornithidae > Heliornis > Heliornis fulica. Next base: position 486,382 of record VXBZ01010969.1, on the reverse strand, counting down.
ACTGGGGATGCTCAGTTGAACCTCACAGTCACAAAAAACTTATAGATGATGACTGTCATCATTCACATGTCATCTTATAGATGATGACTGTCATTAGAATATCATTCTGTCAGGGTTTGATATCACTGATGCATTCAAACTCATAGCTAAACTGATCCAGCACTGCTGCATTTGGAGTGGAGATGCATAAGCTGCAAGAATATCTCTGCTGCAAGAATCTGTCCATTGTTTAGCCAGACCTTACGGGTCACCACTGCTAACTTTATTTCATTTGCAAGATCATGCTTTACACTCATTGAGAAGCATTAAAATCCCTCAAAGTGCTTTTGCCTTCACTTTAAAAGAATATTCCACTGGAAAGAATAAAAAGCTTCCCTCCTCTATCTTTGTGAAATAGACTGAAAAAATATCAGACAGAAGAAGCTACACAGATGGCATTTCTTATTAGAGAATAAAGGAGATGCAATTAACTTAACAGGCAAGTTCTTAGTTTATTAGGAAACCTATGCAAGGAAAGGGGTTTAGTACAAGCATCCTGCAAGCTCAGGAAGAATTTGAGTGACTCTGATTAACATACCCACACCACACACTTTAAAATAAGGGCATTTAGCCCGTTATAGTTTAGGCACTGAACAGAGCACTCGCTGCTGGAGTCACTTTCCGGAGCAAAGCCCTATTTTACTGCACAGTTCTGGGTAGAATTCACAAAAGAGAAAAACCCATTAAAAAAAAAACTTTGCCAGAGGGAGAGAGGAATAAAAAGAAAGAATACACCTATGTTTAATGCAGCAAAGACTTAATGTGATGCTATGAGATTGGAAGTACCTGCTAAGATAATAAGAGGAGGATACCTGTGCTTGCATTTGTAATGAAACAACCCACTTGGACTTGCTATGCTCTACTCATTTTACCCAGCTGTATTTTCCAAATAGACACCCACAATGGTTAACTGTTCCCTGCACAACACCTCCAGCCTGGGCACACAAGTAACAGTGACACTTCAACCCCTCCCAACACACAGCACACAAGCAGCTATCACAAGATACATTCCCCACCTTCACTTGTATTATCACTAACTACCCATACAGGCTTTTTCTTCAACACTTTGTCCACTCAACAGGCTCATTGCTACATCTCCCTGTCCAGAGCTGGCTCTACCCAAAATCACCCTCCTTCCACCCACTCATATGAACAACAGCTCTGGTGGACACCAGCTTAGCTAAAGCAGAAGAAAGGTATAGATCCACACTGTGACAAGGAGAAAGAACACAAGGTACACTCCTCCAGAGAAAGCTGGTAGGATACAGCAGTTCTACAAGCCCCTTCTTGGACATACCTAAATAGCTATCAGGTTTCCTCTTCAAGTACAACAGCCCTACCCACAAACATTGCTGAATATTTACCCATTTGCTCACCTTTTCAAAGTTTGGTTGCTGAATAAGGCCTTCACCTAGTCAGAGACCATTAGTCAACACAGCAATGTGTATTAAAAACCAAAACAACATTATTCATTATGAGTTCTTCCATTCAGTCAGCCCCCATCCCACCACCTCATTTTTCCTATTCAGCCTAGCACAGCATTTTCTTTAAATCAGGTATAAGGCTGACATTTTCAAAAAATTGACTGATTTACTTCTTTATGAGGCCACTTGACACATACCAGATTAAAAGCAGCCCTACCACTGACACACAAAAAATAGCCCCATATCCCCTTACTCCCGCTGTGCTACCCTTCCTCTCTGAGAAATACCCACTCCCCACTGGGTGACGTGCTCCATTTATTACAGCCTGCAGAGACCTCTGTTATAGAGCTGAGCTGTATGTTACAGCACCCCACTGCCTGCTCTGCAGGTTACAGAGGAGTGTGAGCATATAATCAGTTATGCTTGTTTAACATATCACCTTTCATCCGTTAACCACCTGAGCAGTCAAATTACACAAACTTGAAAGATGTCTACTACATTCCACTAAGCCAAAACTTGTATCCAAGTCTTGGCTCCTCATATTACTTAGTATAAAAAATTCTCTGGCTGCTACTATAACTAACTTGCTGATAAAACAAACTTTTATTTTGTGGTGAAGTAATGAGTCATGAATCCATTGATGAGAGATAATTGACAAGCGGGAGGAGGATTTTATGCTCTTATCATACAGACATTCTATCACTAATTAATTCATTCACACTCATTGAGATCTACCTTCAGTATCCAAAAAGTGGTTTGTTATATTCTTTGTTAGTCACATCCTATAGAGCTTATTTTACAGCCACCACCCTGAAACTAGAGTAATTATGTCTGCTAAATCCAGCAGACTGCATATAACTCAGCTCATTTACTGATCTCCAACTCTGAGCTCATCCTGTACTTCCCAACATCTTATCCCTTCCAAGCAAAGGTTTCAAGTCTGAAAGTGCACTGAAGTGCAAACCTAACAATTTAAACAGTATGTACTTAAGGTGGAAGTAAGGCTTTTCCCTGAATATCACTGCTTCTGCAGATACCACACATCCAGGTGAATCCCATGTCTAGCACAAGCTTTTTTTTTTTAAAAAAAAAAAACACCACTAAAACCAGTTTGTAACAGTTTATTTTCCAGCCTGACATAATAAAAGCATGTGAGGTAACTAAGGCTTCCCATGACATTCCTGGCACATGTTTTGCCAAGAAACAATTTGACTCAGTTCTTTCATTAAAAGTATTGGATTTTTGAAGGAAGTTCTTCCCAGGGCACTCTTACACCATCCTTAACAGGAGGATCTGGAAGACCTGGTCCTGGGTGATAATTCACATAGCTTCAGGTAAAGCTCAGCCTCCTACCAAGCTGTGCTTTGCTGAGTGCTACAACCAGCAACTCTTAATATAGCTACTTTTATACAAGAATGGGTTTTTTTCCAGGGGAAAATCTAGGGATCCCTCAAGTCACTGAAAGTTTTAGTCACTGTTTTGGAGCTACACGAAGAGGCAGACAGTAATATGACAAGAAATTGCTTGTTTTTTAAGTAGACTATGAAAGGCACCTAAACACAAATAGATTTCAGTTACAGAATCTCTTTGATATTGAGAGACAAAACCTAATGCTTGAAAGCTTTGCTACATCAACTATTCAAGCTTGCCTAGGGTTCTGTTACTAGCATCACCACCTTCTGCAGGAAGTGATTAGCCTCCAGTCCAGATGACCCAAAGTAAGTAGGGCTCTACAGCCACTATGGCCTATTGGATAGGAATCTTCTGCAGAGGTTGCATGTTTAATGGAAGGAGGTAAGAACTAGATCTCCTTTATTCAGCAGGGTGGAAAGTAGGAAACAAACATACATGCATGAGGTTTTGTCGGTTACTCTTTCACAAGCCACTAGCTAGCCACTTCAGGGGACTTCAGCAGCAAAAACTTAAGCTCCATTTAGCTTTTTTCAGGGCAAACTGCAGCTAGTCTGCAGTTCTCCACTATCATCTAACCAAGACACAGCATTTACATTCAGGCCATTCAACACCACTTTACAAACATAAACTATGGACAGCCAGAAGCTTCTAAGAGTATTCAGACTTGCAGTAGTTTTAGCAATCTGAACTCCAACCATATCATGATTTCAGTCAAATCCATCCCAGAGACCCTTTAGAGTACTTACCTTAACTAGATCTTGTCCAAAAAGATTTCTCCATTCCTCAGAAACCTCATAAAATAAGCTTTTATAAAAACCAAACAAACAAACAAAAAAAAAAAACCAAAAAACCAAAACACCCCTGCAGTTATACTCTCTCAGCCCAAAACTTTGCTTTCCTCCTCCAGGTTTTTATCTTCTTTAGCTTAATGACTTATTAAGCCAGGAAATCACTTCACCTGGAGCAGGTGGGGGCTATCTCATTTTGCAGGTGAGAGCAATGAACTAATCTGGAGACCAAGCCACACCAACAATGGGATGTGAATAATGTAACATTGATACAACACCTATCTTTTTACACAACTAAGGATGAAGTGTATTGGAAGGTGACCTGAGGAGAAAAGAACCAGTTCAGTCATTGCTAATACTTGTAACACTTAAGATCCATGTGTTATAGATACACACCCTTCCAAAGATAAAGGATTTTCTGAGAAATGGGATTGGATTAAAGGGAAAGGCATTCCTAAACTTGCTGATCTCTCAAAAACTAACTCAAGAAAGCTTTGTATTTTCTTTCCCTGCAGGAAAGATGTGCTGTGGATGAAGTTAGCAGCTAAGACAGAGCAATGTGACAACACTGACTGATCAGCTAGAGTTATGGGATCAATAAAGATAGGTGGATGACAGAGGTCAATCTAGGTGATCTGATGGTACTTTTGTCCTTAAGGCCCAGACATGAGAGAGAGGAAAAAAGCAGTGTGTGGATTGTGATTGAACTGTGTAAATCCTTATTCTCTAGGTTTACTTCCAAGAGTTAGATACGTACTTTTTAGGTGTTGTGAATGTGCTTTGTAGAAGAAATACTTTGACTGTCCTTCCAAGTCCACTAAAGACAACAGAAGCATTTCCACAGGTTTTCCTATGCCTTAGTCCTAAATAAACCATGAAGATTTCTGAGCTGGCTTCTACTTTACCTCTCCTGGGAACCCAAACCCCTTTGAAAACGATTCACTTTGATGTAACCTCTGTGAACTCATGCTCCATCTGGCTGCCAGTGAGATCTCAGATTAAGGCTCAAACACTCCACCCAAAAGAGCGACAGTGGGTCTTTTCCTTAGTATCCACCAAGATGTTTTCTTTCTTATTTATGAGTTCATCTATATGGTAAACTATAGCTCAAGCATTTTAATAACCAAACTGAACCTGGTTTTGTTTAAGACTTCAGAATATCTTGACATAGCAAGAGAATCCTAAATCACCCCAAAACACCCTTACCAAGATTTTCTCCTTTAAGCTCAACCCAGCCAAATCTCCTTTTCATTTAATTTCCCTTTAAGTTTTCCTTGTGCTTAAAGAGAATCTTTCCCCTATCAAATTCTTTCAGCTTCACATGCCTTTCCCTGTGATTATCTAACAGAATAGTTAAATGTTTCATCTTTGTCTCCTGGCCAGAATTAATTGTTTTGTGTCCCACACAGACTATTTTCTTTGATTAAAACACATACACAGGAAGCTATACAGTAATTTTATTGCTGTTTTCTACTAAATAGCATTTTGTGTTCTGGATATTATCTAGCAAATGTGCAACTCGCTCAGGAACTACAAAACAGATCTGAAAATTAATCTAAACTAGTTAATATGGTAGGAAAACTAACAGCAGTGTCATCAGTTATGAGGAGAGTCATAGCATGCAATGCATTACTCATGAAATTTGGCTTTGTTATTACTGCTGCAGAATTTAAATAAGGTTCATTGTTTGATGATGTACTAGAAATGCATCAGGTTGCCTACACCTTGCCTGAGTTGATGCCATAATTTAACATTCAAGTGGAGAAAGTTAAATCTTGTGTGCATTGTAATTCTAGGTCAAGTCATAAATAAAAACCCTCCACATACCTGAGCTTTGCAGCCTTTGAGTTTCAGCTGAAGACTCAAATTTTTCAGTGGAGTCTGCTTCTAGGAAAATCTTATCATAGAACATAAAATATCACATTTCCCAGATAAGCAATCACCATACCCTATGTGGGCAAACAGATGCCTTTACCTGCTGGATGTAGCTATGTCCCACACTCATCACCTTTAAACTTGACTGCATCAACACCCTCACCTGTAAAGTGCCTCCTCTTACAGCAGGTGTTTTAGGCAGCCTACTGCAATGAAAACAAACTTCTGCTCTCCAAGAGCAGCTTGTGCTTCCTTGCCTTGGGAAGGGATTAGTTTATACAACTTATTATTTGTCCTCTGCCTAGTTTTGATCACTAAAGGTCTGCATGGAGTCAACCTGCCTGTGGCTTCACAGACCAGCTTTGTGGAACCAGCCTTCCTCCAGAGCTGTATGTTCTGATCACTGACAGTCTTCTATATCTTGAAATTCACCTCTGGATAAGCATTTATACAACAAAACAAGTCACAAAAGCATGATTTATCTCTAAGGTCCAAGCATCTTTCAAACTCCAAGTTTGGCACCCAGACAAGAAGCAAAAGAAACTCATGAGATCAAAGTGAGCCCAGATACCAAAAATGTATGGCTGTGCAAACTCAGACTGCATGCACAGAGGCAGAGTTACTTTTTTCTGGAAGCACTGAATAGGCACATATTTAATTCATTGCACCTGCAGCTGCAAGCCTAAATCATAAAAGTTAAGAGGTATTTTGCTTGTTTAATCTTGCAATGACACTTGCCACTGCTGCTATTAAAACACTAGGATTGGTCTGACACTTATGATATCATGGACAAATCTCCAGTCACCTGGAGAGAGTTCCTGTCTACGCTATTTTCTAAAAGGTATCTAAACTGATTCCTTTCTTATTTTCCCAGTAATATATGAAATTGTTTTCATAAGTAATTAGCACATTGTGCAGTAAGTAGGAGTTAATACAGTAGTTGATATCACAAAGGCCCTTGCAGTCCACCAGGAATGGATTTTGAAACAAATCATCTAAATCTTCATAAGGTCTTGAGCCCAAGAAGGCAGAGAAAATTACCAGAGTCTTAGTGTGAGCTCCTATTAAAGTATTAAGTCATATGCAGGACTCTACTGTAATTAAATTAAAAGTGAAGATTATGTTTCTTTGATATGAAATAATAATAAATAGCCTGTGGTGACAAAAAATACAGAGTATAACTCTCCTGTGCTTGTAGTTTGCCAGTTCTTGGAAAATAAGAGAAAACTCAAGAGATGCTTCCCACAGACGTGCAAGTGACTGGTGCTGGGCAAGCAGACATGTTGTTAGATGTGTTTCAGCATTAATTATACCACGGATGAAAAAGCTGCATTTTTGATGTGTGATATTTCACTGACAATTAAATGAAGCTTTAGTGGGGAAACAAACCAAACAAATCTGTTTTCCTTCCTCTCCTCCTTAAAGTTATTTCGTTTTGTCCTAGCTTCTACAAACATCACCATTTTTAGTGGAATGTCACTTTTTAATTAGTTTGCTGCTTTTCAGAAGTTCCTGAGTAAAGTGCTTATTTGGCTGTTTCCTTCTCTTTCATTAAACTTAAGATATTTATAAAACTTCTTGTTCTTTCTAGATATTATGGGTGTCCTCAATAGGGAAGGACATGCTTACTTTCCAGTCACTGTAACTGAACAGAGCTCCACTGGCACAAATAAGCTCTCCAGAGCCCAGATGAAAATTCAAATACTACCAAACTTTTGGGAAAATCTCATCCAGAAAGCACCCATGATCCATCTCAAAGGGAGAATATAAACCTGCAGTCTCTTGCCTCAGGGTGTCAGGATCTGCTTGAGGAGTGTGAGAGGTGGCATGGGGGCAGAAACTCCCCTCCATGCAAAGGTCTACAGCTGCTGCTGTGTTTTGCACCCCCTGGTTCATGGGTCTCATCTCCTAACTCTCTGCTGCAAACTGGATAGAATTGTTCAGCAACAGATTTATTTCTCCAGAGCTTGGAAACTTTGAGAATCTTTTTCTAGCCTCTACTTAAACCCAGTCCACACCTGAACCACTCAATTGATCTTGATGACTGTCCATAAGAACCCCATAATGAGCTTATGGCCCTTTCTGCCACCTAAGAGTATCTGCTCCACAGCATTTCATCCCAGAGGAGAAAAAGATGGAAGAAGGCAACCATCCAAAAAAGCACTGGAAGTACAGTTTAGTGGACTTCTCCTACCAAAGAGATTATGGCAGCAGTGACCATTTCAGAAAGATGGAACTGGAGACAAGGTTACAAGATATCTCAAGGGGTCCATCCAGGGGACATGCTACCTACAGTGTCTAGGTCCATCCAGGAGGCAGGGTCGATGACACGAACATCTACAAAGGACTGGCAGCCTTAGCTGAGCTGAAATGGATCTCCTGGGCCATGGGCAGGCATGGGGGAGGCCCCAGGGGAGCCTGAGCAAGGACATGAAGGGCCATTAGTGCCCTCAGGGGCCTGACAGCATGACCCATCCCTGCATTTGAAAGATGACACGTCATTGTCAGTATAAAAGCCAACAGCAAATTACCTTCAATTTTATGACCTCAGCAGCTTTCTGAGATACCTCTCAACTGCATGAACACTTGCTGGGATAAATTTTTTAATACTTTGTTTTTCTCATATATATTGGTAGGCAATTGTCTTCAGTACAAGATTAGATGGTCTGGCTCACAAATGTAGGGAGCCTTCCTTACTCATCATTAGCACTCAGCTCACCAGCTGACTGAATTATTGCTTGTACTTTTGGACTGATCAGCTCTTGCAGGGTATTTTGAGCTGTTTCAATCAATGTAAATTAATTTCTGGATCTTAAATTGTTAGACATCTGAGTATTTGCCTCATATAAATGCCTTATACTGTCATATTTTCTGATCTCTTCACCATTTACATGGTTACTTCTGACCCCTAGCAGAAGTAAAACATGTATTCCAAAGTACCTGTGTCCCATTATGCAGGTAATTAAGGTACAATTAAATTACTGATATATCTGAAGTGTTATCTCAGAACTGGAAGGTCAATCAAACCACACCAATTTTGTTTTCCCCTGTTCTACAAAACCAAATATCTTTAAGATGTACAAAGCTGGGAGAAGATCCCTTTGATTTGTGCAAGACAATCAATGCTTGAGAATTGAAAGTCCTTGGTGAATTAACACACAAAACATTGAATCTCCACTTTGCAGCTGAAGATTTAGTGAAACAGGATAACATCCAATATGGTTTCTGTCCAGTATCAGGCATATAATAAGGATTTTCTTAGAACTGGCAGACCTGTATGGGCCAGGGGTTAGAAGCTACAGTATCTGGTTTCAGTCCTCTGCTGCTGACTTTCCAGGCATCCTCAGATCTCTCTTATGCATCTGGATTCACTGACTTCATCTACATGCCTATCACATGGGAATAAGAACATTTAACTACATATTGCAAGGATGTAACATTCCTATAAAATATTTTGCAATCCTAGCATAAAAGATACAAAAGAAATAGTAAATGTTATTACTCAATTATAATTGTCATATTCTTCTGAAGAACACAAAGTTATCAGCTATTGGGTTGATTTTGCACAGATCATCACAGTGTGCTTGCTCCTTTCCTAGGTATGTTACATTTTTCAGCTCTTAAGTTTTCTGGAAACAGCAAATCTGGATTTTCTAGAAGTAGTAAAAAGAAACAATTCTATTTTTAAAACCTCAAATGACAGAAGATCAATATGAAATCTGGAGGAATACAATCTTTCACAGTTGTATTACAAGGCTTTTTCAGAAATGAGTTCAAAATACACCTCTCAGACCAGCTATTAAAACAAATACATTTCAGCTCAGAGATGAAAGTCCATGATTTTCTGCCAATTTTTCTCAAGATTTATTCTGCAGTTTCTATTGTGCTACAATGAGTGCTTCTGAACATCATGTTTCTTATTGCAGCAGTCTCCAGCGGTGGAAACCAGACAAGACCCAATCTGCTCAGTCACATCTTCAAACCAGGCTTCATAAACGAACATGCAGTACCACCACTTCACGTGGAACAAGCTGGAGTACTTAACATCAACCTGTATTTTGGGCATTCAAGTAGATTTCACAAAACCTACAAGAAAATTGCAGATTGGTATCCAAAATATTCCTAGTCTGAGTTCTCATTCCAAAGTTTACATGAAATGTGGCCTTAATAATTGCCCCACTGCTGCTTATGGCAGAAATGCCCACTAATTCCTCCAGCTGGGTCTGGCTTTTGCAGACCATAGTCACTACCATGAACACTGTTGCTATGTGCAGACACCATCTGCAGTGAGGTTGATCCTGGGATGAGGAGGGTCTCTAAGCACTGCTAAGGTTAAAACTAGAAGGTTTGGTCTTCAGAAAAAGTAACACAGCAGACAACCCAAGGGACATGTACAACCCAGAGCAGTTGATGGGTGGTAAAAATGCCATTATTTGTCTAATTAAGTAATTGAAGACTTCAGTAACATATGAGCATCTGAAAATGAAGACTTGCAAGTACCACTGAAGATTTGTAACTGCTGTGGCCCAGCAGCTGTGAAAATGAAGCATTTCAGATACATCTGAAGGAACACGTCTTCCTTCTTGCCAGCTGCTGGTATCCGCTACTCCCGGGAGGTCCTACCAGCTCTCACTCTGGGGAGCTGGTTATGAACTTCAGCAGTTTAAATATTAGTCAGGCAGGATGTTCAAAGCCACATAAGGGACTTACAGGACCAAATTCCTTTTATTTAGAGGGAATTGAATGCTCCAAAACCTTAGGGACCATCAAGCATTTTACCCTCATTTCCATGCCGAAGATTTCCTTTCAGGGAAAGCTTTTGGTAAGAAATGCCGTGGGGGAAAGCACTGATTTGCAGCAGTTGCTAGAGAGAACCGATTACTACAAGCGATGGCTGCATGAGTTTTCTCTGTGCTTTCTTGTTAGTCCTCTGTGTCCTGTTTGTAGAGATGGTTTCTGTATCACCTCCAGTCACTGTGTTGGCAGCTGTAAGGTGGGGTGAAGAAGGATGATATGTGTGAAATGTGCTAGCAGGAGCTAAGGGATAAAAGTTTTAAATCACTTGGCTATGACAAGGAGAAGGGCTCTGTGGCTAAGGTTTACTGACTTTCCAACACGGCAATTTATCACTTTTGGCCATTCTCTCTCTCTGCTTCCTTTCCTCAGGTAAAGTGCTACTAGAAGTGAAATAAATGATAGCTTTAGCTCACACATATTTTATTACTGATGGACCCAAGGCACCGCAACAACTTTCAGATGTTTACCCTAGTGATTCGAGAAGCATCTAAAGATGGGGATTAGCCAGGTCAGCGACGTTTTCCATTGAGCTGCCAGGACAGACCTAGGAGATCTCACAGGAATTTACTAGGACCGTGGTACATTTGCCAGTCCCATTGCAGGTACAGACAAATGACTCCTACATAATGTGGGTCTTTCTGAAGTGCTTTAAAGTCTGGCACACTAAAGAGACTCAGCAGGGAAGGGGGGTGCTCCTGCATTACAGCTCTGCACAAATAAGCCTGAAGCCTGTTGTTCTGCTCAGCAGTGCCATGCCTCTCCTCCAACCCTGTGGTCCCTCTGCACTCAGGGATAGAGCACCATACTGATTCCAGCAGCCACAGGAGCCTCACTAGAGGACACACCTTTCCTGGGGATCAATTAGGTGGTTTTTAATATTCTTCAGAAAAGAGAACTTGATATGTTGTTTGGAGTATTCATTTCTCTGAGAAGATTGAAGTCCTGGTGGCAGTAACATCACCTCCTGCCATCTTCCTCGTCCTGGTGACAAGAAATCTGTCCCTGTTAGAGATGGAAGTGGTATCAGTGATTGGAAAAGAGCTCAACACACTGAGATGAGTTTGGGAGAATCTTTACTTCAGTTCAGCATCCATCTTGTCCTATCTTTCAGCAAGCCACCCCTTTTATTGTACATCTCGTGAGAAAGCTCACTGCATAAACACCTGTCCTTGTTTTAATTAAGCAGAACTGTTTTTCAGAAGCCAATTAATTCTCAAAACATCTCTTTTGGTTCTCATACTCCTAGCTCCTATCTATAACTTTCAGTTTTGCACATTCATCAAAACACACACATTTTGCCAAGAACATGGGCTTTCTTATCTGAATCCCAATTACTCAGATGTTGCTGCAGCTAAGCTGAGAAGATCCCACATGTTCCCACACCTTTTCCCCTCTTAGGGTCATTTCACCTGGTGTTTTCAGTAGTATTGCAAGAAAAAAATATGCCACTTGCCCCCTTTCTTCATAAAACACCTGAACAGAGATTGATTATGGAACAGAGAGTAATATTTTTCTTGCCTTTCTGCCACACCAGCTCTTCTGCAGGAAAAATGGGTCAAGGTTCCTCCAATGCCTTGGGCTGTTTGCAGTCCTGCCTGGATGATTGCAGTCATTGAGCACATCAGTTCAGCAGCCAAGTAAGAGGCAAGCCAAGTGCCTAACTCCTGAACAAGTGGGGAGAAGAACCTCTGTAGGCATTTAGGGCAGTGTTATGGTCAGTAGGAGGGCTGCACTCATGGCGTGCTGCCTGGCAGCGCTGTGGTCTGACATGGAGCAGAGGTCTGACCCAGCCAGTCTTGCTCACAGTCCATGTGGGGAAGGAGTGCAGGAACTTCTGCAGGGTGTTAGACCAATGAAACACCCACTGGGCATTTCTGAGGGGAGGCTAGAGGGGAATCAAAT
>VXBZ01010969.1:326148-474008 GCA_013399135.1 Heliornis fulica | reverse complement strand
GTTAATTACCCATTGTGTGGGTCCCCGCCCTGGGGGAGGGACTGGGTGCTCCCTGAGGATATACAAACAGGGGCAGAAGGGCTTTAGACGCTCTCTTCGTTGGATCGGGAGGAGCAGCGGGACCTCGTCGGGAGGAGCAGCGGGACCTCGTCAGGAGGAAGCCATCGCTCTCGACCGGACTACAAGCATCGCTTCTGGCCGGGCCACAGCCGTCACCTGCAGCAACGGACTCTTCACTTCTTTTTGCTTTGGACTTGGGAGAGCCACGTGGATCTCGGCACCGGGGCTAACAAAACCCCCTTTGGGCTTGTGCCCTGGGACACTGGGTTTACTGCTGGGTCTTGGTGAGTTGAAAGCAGGTTGTTCTCTTTGTGTCAGTGTTTGTATGGTAATACCTTTCATTAAATTGTAACTCTGACTTATAATCATCTCTTGTGGTGGGTCCATTTCTCCTGCCGGTTTACCTCTAAACCAGCACAAGTAGGAATACCATATAAAAGAGGACTGGATACAGAGGTAAAAATAGGTAAAATATCAAGTGGAACATAGAAAGAGAAATAGATCACTCGTGCACATATCCTTATTAAAGGAAGGAAATAATCTAGTTAGTGTGAATTGGGAACCCAATCCAAGCTGGCCACAGGAAATGCATGTTGATTTGCCCAGGCAGAAGCAATTCACGCAAACGCTAATGAGCCTTTGAAAGTCTGCATCGTTTGATGCCACAGCACTGAGGGACACAGGAGATCACAGGATAAAAGTCATCCTGCAGTTCAGCGTGTGATCTCAGCCATGAACTTGGAGATCTAGGAATAAACTTAGGGTGACTTGTGTCTCTTGTGTCTTAGCACATGCCCCTGGCAGCTGTCAGAAGCAGGATGACACACATGCAGTTTTCTTCCAGCAGGACAAATCCCACATTTCTACACTTCACACAAACCAAAGAGTCATGTTAAGAGTTGTGTTTGTTAATTCCACAATACCACAAAAACCTCACTTTCTTTCAGTTCTTCCTCACAAATGAAAATCCTGGGTACTTGCCCTTCTTCTGGAAACTTGAATCCCTCAACCACTTTGGAGAGCTACTCTGCAGAATTAAAATCCTCCCTGGGGAGATTTTGTAGGTACAATAACACTGTAAAAAATCCTGCCACCTAGCTCAAGTCATTCAAAATTCTTCCAGAAATATTTAAAACAAGCAGACTGGACAGGTGCAAGCAAGGGAAATGTGAGAGTTGTGCAGTATAAAAGTATGCAGTAACCTTTCTGAGAGTCTTAAGAGGTGTCAATCATCCAAATCAAGAATCAATTTCTAAAGCCACAGAAACAGCAAGATTCTTCTTAATTTGTGATAAGCAGAAATAAAGTTATCAAGAAACTCTGATAACAGATTTATTATATGCTCTATAAGAAATTCGCTAATAAAAGTGCATTAAAAATATGTTTGGTAGTTTTATCATGGTGAATCAATAGGCTGAATCCATGAGCTGGAGCAGAGCCTCACATACTTTTATGAATTCTTAAAACGTTTTACAGGATCTCATGGGCAGGACACTAAAAATCAAATTTGCATCCTGAAACCATTTTTTTTTTACAGTTCATGTATAAAACCCAGAACTAGAGTTTTTTAATGACAATGCTGACACAGTTAACTATAAGAGGAGCTGGTGATGTTAAAAAAAGATAGGGGAAAGAAATAAAGAGAAAGAATTTGCTGGGTACTGTAAGTGTGTTTTCTGTTATGATACCTAGAAGCATAACCATTAAGCAAAACAAAGACAAATGGTGACATCACTGCTGATATCCTCCTTCATGGAAACTGATCGTGCTCTGGAAAAACTCCTCTGGATGTGGACAAAGTTATAACCTGAGCTCTCAAAGCACTGTTTTACCATGAGTGCCATTTGTTTCTTGGCAATGTACGGCTGCACCTCTTTTTTTCCTGAATGGAAAGGCAAGACATTGGTACTTTATTTGATGCTAATTATGTTATATTCCTATACATGCAAAAAAGCATCGGAAAACCTTCCAAACTTGCATAGACCCTACAGAGGGCAAACACAGAGAATTCTACCTAATAATGAACTTCATTTTCACTTAGGTATAGTCTGTTTTCCTGTACAAATATTGTGTGTGGGAAAACAACCACTGTAGAATGAAATGCATTAGAACAGTGTCAATCCTCTGTCAATACTCAATCCAGTGTCAATATTTTACAGAGCAAATCACTAATTGGGTTATTGTGCCAAGAATGCAGAGAATTCATTGAACTGGGACCATTCAAATAAAAACAAATTCACTTTCACCTCCTTCCTCCTTCATCAATCTTCATAGAGTGTTCCTTATGTGAACTAATGACAGATTCATTGCAGCCATTCTGTAATTGATTACTATAACTTTGCATATTTTACCAATGTATATTAAGAGGTAGTATTTAGACTCTCAGGATTAACAGATCTATGCTCTGAACTGCCTTTCATTTCCATTCAAAGTCCTTACAATCCTTTACAAGAGCTCTCCAAAAGAAGTTCTGCAAGAAATAAACCCAGAAAATTCACAGCAGATTAAAACTCAGCAGGGGTCAATTCATATGTGGCAAAGAAAGGAATTAAAATAAGAAAAAAAAGCTCCATTTCTACATTTTAAAAAAGCAGAGCAATCACGACCTTACAAGGATCATAATTCTTACAGCAACACAAAGTGAAGGCTGATTGTGTCTGTTAATCTGTCTATCTATAGACTAAAGGACCAAAATATATAGAGCCCACAGGTTGGTTCCAGTTCTCAATTGGAAGAAAATAATGGCGTGATTTAAGTTGGGGGGAACTTCTGGAAATCAGGTGACCCAAGACCACCCCATATGGCCTCTGAGCCCTCACTCCAGGGTTTCACTGTCCTCACTTGGGTCTGCTTTCCTGGTCTCTGATAGGAATTGCCCTTGTTGCAAGTTGTCTGTGGCCTCTTAAGAGCATGATAGAGCAAGCCTTTGTTTTAGGGATGGGTGGATGGGCGGAAATTTGGCACATTGTTCCAGCTGTGGCATCTTAACTGTTCAGTAGAGGGGAAGAAGTGCTTAAGCTCTAGGTACCACAGCTTATGGTCTGAGCAAGCATTGACACTGATGGTGCAAGAGCAGTTTATGCCACCAGGCCATACAGGTCCTTTTTCATAATTAATTTATATGTAAAAGGACAGTTAGTGGCACTAAATAACATCTCTAGCATGTTTTCTGTACTCATTGAAATTTCAGGACATTCTGAGATTGCCCTGGCATACCTGTTATACCATAAATATCCCTGAATTTTCCAACACTTTTTTTTTTCCTTTTTGGTGCACAGTACTTTAATTTTATGCTGTTCTGTAGTCATTTTATTGGAAATTGTTGATCCAGAACATCTTTAGATAACACATCTGGAGAAGTCCAGCTGGAGAAATAAATAATCCAGTGCCTTTCTCAGGCATCTGAAAGAGAAAATGAGAAATATTTCAGTAGGAGATAAGAAAAATGGGTGAATAACTGATGCCTCTCTGTATTCATTAAGTGCCAGTCTCTACTTTAAGTCTTAATGAACTGGAGTTCAAACCCAAATTCTTCAGCTGGGTGCGGTAATAATTTATCTAACGCCTGATATGTAATTGGCAAGCAGTTTTCTCTTAGCTCATCTCCTTGGATGAGCCTCTGTGATCCTAATCACTAGGAATGATCTTGAAATTCCTTCCAAAACAAGCAGCATCCCCTGCATATTGATACTACACTGGCAGCCCTTTAAATGGCTCTGTTCTGCTGTCTGATGAGGTTTCCACACCTTCCTGGATTCATCATCCTGCTCCCAGCTCCATTCTGCTCCAGCGTGTTCCCTTAACCACCGTGATCCCCTAGCACCTCCACCTTCCAGGTCCAGCCCTCTCTTCCAGCAGTTCCCAGTGCCAGCATCTGACAGCCATCAGTAATGTCCTAGCACTGGGAAAGAGGGTGAGGAGTTTGTGGGCATTTTCCCTTTTGGTTGCTTTCTTCCTGAAACATGAATCTTAGACTAAGTTTACCCAAGGACCCTTCCCACAAATCAGAATGAGAGGCAGAAGGAGGGTATGGAAAGGGAGGTCCTCACGTAGCATTTAATGATCCAGTGCTACATTTTTGCAAGGGTGGAAAGGTATGGTCCAGTCACTTAAGTTTTTCTCCTGCCCAGGAGTTTTAAGCGGGTGTTATGTTCTTATTCACTGAGCTGGTGTCATCTAACGCTGTCTCAAATTGTTAAACAGTTTCTGGTTCCTCTCTTCTGATGGATGAGGCAATTCTGTCTTTACATGATTCAGAGGAGCCACATGAGACTTAATTAATATTTATAAAGCATTCAGGATGCTCAGTTGAAAAGGGTGATGATATAAAAACTCTACAAAAACGCTCACAATTTTTCAGATCTTCTGATGCTGCAGGTCAAGTTAAAGTCTGTTTTTTCTACAGAAATTCTGTCCTCTCTGGGTTGTGAGGAACCAGCCATGCCCAGGAGCCAGCAGCACAGGGGATTCAGAGAGGATAACCTATTTATACTTGTGAAGGATGACACCCCACGAACATCAAAGCCAATCAAACATTGTTTCCTGTGAATTTGTGTCCTGTCTCCTCCAACCACCCCCTCGTGGTGCATCTCGCAGCCCTTTCATCTCCCGTGGGGCATGGGGCAGTGTGAGCAGTAGCTGACCTGACACCGCTGAGGCTCTGCTCCGCTGGCACAAGCTGTTCAGCTGCTGCATCTCCAACAGTGAGCAACCTGAACGGCCCAGTGATGGTACTACAGCTTGTTAGTACGTCTGTAATTACTCTGACTCCTTCAGGTTGGTTGAAATTGTCTGAAAAAGAAGACAGACATCCCAGCTGTCTGCAGAAACTCATTGCTTAAAATTGCTGAGCACAACCCTAAGCAGAGCAGACCAGACTGAGGCTCTCAAGGCCTCTTGATATCTCGTTTCTACTTATGCCACACTCTTTCAAACAGCTATTGGTGCCAGCAGAGACAGAAAAAAAACTCTTAGTTTGGGCTAGAACAGAATGGCAACAGTCCCACCCTGCTGCAGGGCAGTACCAGAGAGTTGCAGTAGGGATCACAGTGACAACAGCAAAGGCATTGGACTGGAAGGGATGTGTTACAGCTGGCAAACAAAAGCACCAGTTAGAGGAACAGCATAGCCCATAGGGAAACGTGCATGTTTATTTTTTCAGGTCTCATCTACCACACAGAGGAAAATTACAGAGAAAGAGAGTGTTTGTGTGTGTTTGTATCTCCACTCAACCATGCCAGAAAAGAGAAATCATCCAGAGCACAGATTTATCTAATGTGGGATGATTCAATGGCATGTGGCATAATTCAGTGACTAACCTGAGGCAACCTCCTCCTGCTGCAGCCCAGCAGTACCCTCATCCTCCCTCAGCCCCACGGGCAGGGCTCCTCAGAGATGCTGCTGCTTCTCCCCAGCAGATGCCTCCTGTTGCTTGATCCAAAGGCTGCTCCCAGCCCTCCTGGGGAGCTGAGGGGCGGCAGAGCAGGTGCTCCTGAGATGGAAAGCTGGAGTTGTTTTATTTCTTAACGTGCAATGCCTGCAACTGCTTTCCAGGGACACTGAAATGATCACACCCCTACTCTGTATCAAGTCAAGAGATGGCCAGGACTGAAGTTATGAACTCTGGTGCTGAGGCATCACACTCCTGTTGAAGTGCTGGCTCTCATGGGTTCACCTTGCCTTCCCTTTCCTGCCCTGGTGCCAGCCCCAGTGTGCTTCTGGTCCAGTGCTGGGCTATTTCAGCAGTGAGGCCTGGCAGACAAGTCCATGTTGTTTTGTTTTGGTGGGTTTGTCTTCACACACCCACCAAGTCTTGTCCTCTTTCTTGGTGCCTCCCTAGAACACCCCTTTCCTGCTGTGCTTGTAAAATCATGGCATCACATGAGTGCCCTGCCAGCCCCTCCACCAGTATCGCCCCGGTGTTGGTGACTGGTCTCACCAGCCAAACCTCTCTGCTGCAGTTGGCTCTGGCAGTTCAGCAACCCTTGCAGAAGAAGACCTTCACCACAGCATGCATGATGCAAGTGTCCCACTTTTCACTGGTGGGATGCACTCAGCCCCCTGAGGAGAAGCTTCAGAGCTGTAAAAGGCTTCTCATCCTGAGTACCCAAATTGCCCATCATGCCCAATGCCCTGTCGGTTCCAGAGCGAGCAGCTCTAGTAGGAGCCATGGGGAGACCTGGAGAGGACTGCAGTGGGGGGAAGAGGGGTGCTTTGTCCAAGCTGGTGTTAGCAGCAGCATTGTCTGGGCTGTGGCTGGCTGGCAGGTGAGCAAAGGGAGATGGGTGCTCAGAAAGCTGCTGGATTGAAAAATGATGGAGTGAAAGGAAAAGGAATATAAGAGAGCAGAAAGGAAATGTTTGCTGCAACAAGATAAAGCTGGAGTGAATCATTCTGGGACAGATTATGTGATACAAGGGCAGCTGTAAAAGTCACGGTGTAAAACTGACACGGTGGCTGTGTCAGTATGTGGAGACCTTGCCCAGGCTGGACCAGATGGTATTTCAGAAGTGGAGGAAATCCTTTTGGAGTTTTCCCTGTGGCAGAGGGATCACTCCTTTCACAAGAGGTTTAAGGCAGAACAATTGATTCCTTGTCATTTTGACTAAAGGAAACAAATTCTGATCCCAAAATGTTTAGTGGCATAAGAATAAAAATAGTGTTGCTGAAAGTGTCAGCAGGCCAGGCTGCAGAGGACAGCATCATGGAGATAAATGCAGCCTCTTCTAGCCCAGGGCATGCCTCTGGATTTATGATTTCTGGGTTGGCAGCCAGAAAGATCCACGCTCCTTCTCATTTTTAAAACATCTCTAAAGCAACTGCTTTACTTCTCAGATCCAGACCAAGGTATGAGCTCTGCCCTGCTCATCATCTGAGAGGAATGAAGGGACTTAAGGCACCTGTTGTTGTTGCTTCATTCCCTGCAACTTGCTTTTTGGGCTAGTTGGAAATTCCTGGAATTGCCACAGAAACTTAAAGCCTTAAGTGTAAGAGGCCCGGAAAAAATACTGGTGTAAGGTGTTCCTGCCCTCCTTTCAACCTCTCTGCATCATTTGTTCCTGTCCCCAGCTTGGATCCCTCCACTGTGCTGGCAGTGGCCAGTGGTGCTTTGCAAGGTGCCAATCTGGCTCTTCAAACCATGGGAAAAATAACCTGGAAGAAAAGGGGATGGAGGGTGAGGAAGCTGCAGACTTTCTCTCATCCGTGGCCTCAGCAAAGCCTCAAACCGGCCGTGTAGGAACAAGAGACATGGGGGTCTGGGAGGAATGGAGCAGGGTCAGGGAAGGGGAAATAGCAGGATTTGTCTCCAGCAGTGCTGTTGTCATGAAATGCACAGGAGCCACATCCCCACAAACCCATCTGGACATGGGGACAGAGGTGCTCAGCAGGGCCATGGCCATCTCCCTGTCCAGACCCCACACCCATGCTCCCACCATGTGGTGACTCCCCTGCCCTGAAGAATTTCTTAAACTCAGGGAATGGCTCAGTTTTTATTTAGGACAAGTTCAAATTTGCTTTGCACTGGTGGGGATGTTTTCGGGATGTTTTTCAGTAAGAAACAATGTGAACTGACAAATTAGGCTGTTTGCTGATCTTTTAATGACTCTTCTTCCCGGGACACCTTTGTTCAGAAGGTTATCCTCACAAGAGAGCCCTGCAGAATATTTTAAAATTAAATTAATGCTTGTAATGCTTTGCAGAATACTTAGGAGATGTAGTAATGCTGCGAGGACACCTTGTACCCACATTCAGCCAAGGTCTTGGAGTTGCCCTCCAGCATCAGAATCAAGTTTTCATATAGAGCAGGATAAGCTCAGCTGGCAGCCCTGCCAGATCTCCAAAACACCCCAAATACACAGCTTCTCCTTTCATCTACCTTAAAGAAGACCAAATTTTCTGCCTCTTCAGATGTAGAGGAGCATTGAGAAGGGAGGGTGAGGGGTCCACAACCCAGAAATCAGTTTTAGAGTCTGGGATACTTCCAAACTGAAACTTGCTCAGGTCTGGGCTTACACTCATGGCTTTGTTTCTTTAAAAATCCCTGTCCAGACCAGAGGCTGCAGGAGGAAGGTGAAGAGCTCCTCTCCTAATGCAAATTTTGTATGGAAGCAGCATAAACACCAGTCTGTGCCCACAGGCATTAAAGGTGGTCTTTCAAGGTGGTGGTGTCTGTGTCAGGTACCAAACACAGCCTGACTTCTGCAAGTTTAAAAATCAATCACAGGAACAGATAAAATCAGCTCCCAACTAAGTGTTTTCCATGTCAAGCAAATATTGCATCTGCCTGCCAAGGATACCATGTTTTGTTTCTAATGGACAGCCTGGGGGCTGAGGTGTGGGAACGGGGGTGTCCAGGCCCTGGTGGGAATTGCAGCTGTAGATGAAACTCCACCACCATCTGCTGGACACGTTGGAGATGGAGCTGGGCTCGTTCTTGTTTGTCTACTAGCAAAATCACAAAAGGAAAGAAAAAGGAAGGTTAAAAATGTCTGGACCACAGTCCTTAACCCCTTGTTTTTCAGCCATTGGGAACTTTTTTTTACCCATCAACATAAGTAGCAACTACACAACTCCCTGGGAAGTCTGGTTTTATTTCATTTCATTGTAGCCCTGATACATCTGAGAGGCAATTCTTACCTCACAAAGTACAGGCTGAATACAAAAGCAGGCAAACAGTGGGGAAAGAGCATTTTCTTAGCAATTTAAACAAAGAAACCAACCAAAAAAAAAACCCTGAAGTGGTTTACACAATAGGGAGAAGTCAGACTCAAAGTTAACCCATGTGTGATTTGGGAGATCAAATCACAGTACCAGAGCCCATGTGAGCAGTGGAAATGGCTACAGTCACATAGCAATAACAGGGAGAAATGAATTTTTTGCATTAAAGAAGAAAATCAGCCTGAGCTAGTGGGATTGGGAGTCTGACTGTGCCTCCCAGCTCCTTATTTATCCCTGCCTGCTGCTCGGTGGCTCTGACAGGTGCAATGAGGCTGAGGAAGGGTCTGGAGCACAAGTCCTACGAGGAGCAGCTGAGGGAGCTGGGGAAGGGTCTGGAGCACAAGTCCTACGAGGAGCAGCTGAGGGAGCTGGGGAAGGGTCTGGAGCACAAGTCCTACGAGGAGCAGCTGAGGGAGTTGGGGCTTCTTAACCTGGAGAAAAGGAGGCTGAGGGGAGACTTTATGGTGCTCTCTGCAAATACCTGCAAAGAGGGTGAATAGAGGTGGGGGTCGATCTCCTCTCTCAGGTAACAAGCGATGGGATAAGAGGAAATGGTTACAAACTGCACCAGGGGAGATTTCGGTTGGACATCAGGAAGAATTTCTTTACTGAAAGGGTTGCCAGACATTGGAACAGGCTGCCCAGGGGTGTGGGGGAGTCACCATCCCTGGAGGGATTTAAAAGTCAAATAAATGATGTGCTGAAGGACATGATCTAGAGGTGTACTAGGAAAGGTTAGGCTGTGCTTGGACTCTGATCTTAAAGGTCTCTTCCAACCCAAGTGATTCTGTGATTCAATGATTCTGTGACCCTGCACGGGTTGGCAGCCTCTGTGCATGCCACATGCTCCATCACTGCTGTGGAGCAGCCAAAGAGGTGCCACTTGTCCTGCTCAGGGGCAAGGATAGGGCAGAGGTGCCCAGTGCAGAGACCCACCTCGGGATTGCCAGCACAGTACGTCACAGCACCGTGCACATTGATACCTGTGGCACTGCAGAGTCCATCCTCCTGGGCACCACGCCATCACCTCCTGGGCACTGAAGGACTTCTTAACAAACATATGGCATTAAGGGGTCTTCCCAGGGTCACATTTTGTCAGTCTTTGCAAGCCAGGACCCAAGTATTGTATCTCCATGTATCAAAGCAAGATCACTCCAATCCTCTGGCGCACAGTCCTCTCAACTCTCCTGTCTCAGCTCCTCACCAGGACCCAAAATAACAGTCCCCAGGGAAGTGACCAGGCTCTCTCCAGGAGGTCCCTCATACCCATTTCCTGCACCAAACCTGACTTCCAACTTATCCCAAGTCTGCAACAGGGCACGGCAGGCTATTGCAACAGCAGTGTCTAAAGCCTTCCACATCATTCAGATCTGATTCTTTAATAAATGAAGAAGTGAGGCTTTAATAAGAGATAAGGGAGCCTCAGACTGCCTTGCTCAGACTAATCTTTTAATGGTTGAAAATGATAGACAAGCTGCTCCAATTCCTTATCTAGCATTTTGCTTTGAATTATTAATAACCAATTTGTACTTAATTTACTTAGTTCAGAAAATTAACTACATGTGTCACTGGTTCCAACATTTTTCATTTTTACTGCCTCCTGCATTGGCAAAGGGATAACTTCATATAAACCAATTAAAAGACAAAAGCACACACACAACCTCCTGCCCTGGTTTGCTCTCCTACCTCTCTGGAGTATATCCAAAAGTACCAGCTTCTGGTGGACTAATATTTCTACACTTCTTTGATTCAGACTTCTTGAAACAACAACCTGAGTTAATGATTACAGCTAGCAAGGAACAGCATTCTCCTAATATCTAAACCAGTTTCCCCAGACTCTTGGGCAAAAGGAACTACTGTGGGGTAAAAGGGACAGAATTTGTGGTTTTGAGGGAAGAACTGGAGTTCTAAAACCTAGCACTAGCATTAATTCAAATTATATATAAAGTACTACAAAAATGTAAACACCAGAGGTGTCTAAACTTCCCCATCTCTAAACTTCCCCATCTCTGAGAAGTAGGGAGCATTCCCTTTATTGCAGGTAATGATTTCTTTTAAAAATATCTCCAAGGAATGCATATTGTGATATGCTTTCCTCAAAAGATAATTTCTCTGCATAGAACATAATATTCTACAGCATAGCATTGAAGTTCATCTCTGAGTCAAAAATAACAAATAACATTTATTCAGGAAAACAAATAAGGAGATGAATGACATTTCAGCGACAGCTGCATGAAACGTCACAGACATTTCAAATCCAATGGTTTTGTTGAAAGTTTTTAGAGAAAAGTTTTTCAAGAAAAATCTTGTTCTATCTTCACTTTCAAAACACCAAACTGAACAAAGCCAATCCTTCAATGCAAAGCCTTTCTTCAAACACCAACAGTTCTTCCACAGGAATATTTCTTGTTTTTAACACATCAATTTTTAAGGAGTCAGGATCTCTCAACAGAGAAAAAAAAATAAATAAAAAAAAGACAAAAATCTCATTACTTTTAATTACTGTGTCTGGACTTATTTTTTGTATTCTGGGGTCTGTGTTTGAATGAGGAAGCCAAGTCACCCAGCCAAAGAGCTGCTGTAAGGGACAATGATTACCCCCTGGGTACAGGGACAAGCATGAGGATGATGAGTAGCTAAACTTGTGTCACACAGAAGAAGCAACTGGGGGCTATAAGTGGCCAGACAAACAAGGGGAGAGATTTGTAGGCAATGGTGTTGAATTCTGGTAATTCAGGAGCAGTATCAACAACGAAAAAGTGCTTTTACACCTTTCTGATGGGTAGAAGTTAAATTGGCCTTCTCCATCCTGAAGAGTCAAGAGGAAGGCTGATCCAAAAAGAAACCTAGCACCACTGCTAAATTAGAGCTTCAGATAATCTTAGAGAACATACATATTCACATAGCCACGAGATGAGCCTGTAAAACTTACCACAGATATGTAAAGTGCTTAACTGGGGAACAAAACCATCTGCCAGCCCTTCTTCAGCCTCATCTGAAGCAGGAGAACCAATCAAAGGTGAGAGGTTGGTTTTAGAAGGGCTCCAGCTAGCTTTTGACAGGCCATCTTGGGTATCCATTATCCAGCAGCTATCACACAGTACACAGCAGCACACGTGAAGAGGCTGCCTAAATATTCAGGGGGGTGGTCCTGGAAATCTTCCAAATTAAAGGCATTATGTGAAGGTAGTGCCACTGTCAGTCCTGTGTCATTTGTAAATGCTGTTGCTTCCTTTGGGTAGATACGATCACCAGAGCCTGAACTCCTGAGATAAAGCAATAGTCAAGGCAGAGATAAACCAAAAATCTCTAAAATATCATTTGACTTTCAGCCTTTCCAAAGCGGGGTCAGAGTTAAACTGTAATCTGTTAACAGATTACAGAGTTAATCTGTAATTTCTTTTTGTGATCTGCCAGGGACAGTCTGGAAGGTAAAAATGCCAGGGACAGGTTTCCTCAATCATTTTCCAGTCACCAAGGTTTTTTGGCTGGCTCCTACACATCTCCCCATCACATTGCTCTCACGATGCTTCATATGCAGAGCAGAGGCACAGTGCTGTTACCTGGGTTCTTCTCTGCTCCTTTCCCAGTCACTGCTGGCACTCCATCTGCTTTTTTACCAGCAGAGACTGATGCTAAGATAACATTTTTACAGAACAACCATTTCACATAACACCAGCACCTCCCCAGCCACCTATTTCAGTGCTTCGCTACGCTGACAGCAACAGGATTTTACAATATCTAACCTGACTCTTTTCACTGCAACTGAAAACTGAATTCACTACTCTTGTCCCACCTGGGTACCCCCATATCCAGGGGATAATCAAGATTCTGTTCTTTTTCTCCACAAGGAAAATAAAAGCCATTTCCACCCCTCCCTCCATCTTGCTCATATCATTGTTCCAACAGAGCTCCTCAGCCAGAACAGGGTATCCCAGCTGAGGCCTTACCAGTCCCTTCCCGGGAGGTTCCGCCCTGTTTGTCATTCATGTGGAGGCGTAAGGACCTTGTGCGCAACGTCTGCCCTTTCCAGAGCAGCATGTTGCTTTCAACTCCTGTTCTGCTTGTGATCTGCCAGTAAATTGGAGTTTTCTCCAATGAGTTGCTACCCAGCCAGTTTATTTCCTCGCCTGTGCATTTAGTTTTTTTTCTCTCTGTTGTAACACCTTGTATTTCCCCTGCTGAATTGCTTTCTTTTGGCCTCCAGCTCTTTACAAAATGGGGATCACCACAACCTCTGCTGTACTATCAGCCTCTCCCAGATCTTCTCTACAACTGTAAAGAGAAAACTCTCTTCCATTCCCCAGGTCATTAATGAAGATACTGAATAGATAAGACTCAGAACAGGTGGCAGTAGAATCATGTCCACTACTAACAGTTAATTCTTCCATTCTAACTGAATGCTGCTTTGAGGAAAAAAACCCAAGCCACTCTACACTTCCTCACACTACCATCCCTTGGTAATGAAAATACAAGATAGCATCAGAAGTGATGTGTAAATTAGGAGGAAAGAATCAGCTGGACAGTGTCACTGAACCAGCATGGCCTGACACATACTACTTGATCTCCATGTCTAGGTATCCTCCCTCACCTGTCAGACTGTTGCTCTGTAAAACACTTATTGCAATTACTACAAGTTTAAGAACCAATAGTATTTCCATGCTGGAGAACTCCCTTTTCATGCAGACTGCTCATAGCAATTATGCCATGCATCTTTTATTGAAATTTTGCATTCCGTTAACTGCACACAGCCATGTCTGTATAACTAATATAGAATTATTAAATAGCTTTTGTTCTGTAACTGTCAGTGCTTTGTGACAGATGAAATCTAAAATCTTTGGGGTTTCTGGTCTCTCAGGTCTGAATTCTGGCATAACACACATCCATGAACATTTCATACCTGTTACTTCTTAAAAAACAGAAAGCGCCTTATTCTTATGACAGCATCAACTACGATACCTTTTGGACAATTACATTAAAAAGGGGGAACTAATAAGGATGTTACTTCTCATCATCCAGCGAATGCAAAGAAAAGACTGAAAGGAGAATGTTTCAAGCAGCAATTCAGATCAATGTGGATCTCACCTTGAAAATACAGGGCTGCTGAAAACTTGGTGTACCATGAGAGAACAAAGCAGAGAGCTCAAATCAAGCGATCCTTCTAAATAAGCCTGACAAGCTTTTATTGCAAGAAAACTGAATTAAGCAAAAACCAGAGCCAAGTGCTTTGTCTGACATTTGGGATTTTA
This sequence comes from Heliornis fulica, assembly GCA_013399135.1. NCBI lineage: Eukaryota > Metazoa > Chordata > Aves > Gruiformes > Heliornithidae > Heliornis > Heliornis fulica. Next base: position 459,981 of record VXBZ01010969.1, on the reverse strand, counting down.
AAAGACTGAGAAATAGGAAGACGTTTACATAAAGAATAGCACGTAAGGTCATCACCAATAAGAATTGGGTTTTATTCAAGCTATTGACAATAATTGAATTTCAGTTTCCTGCCTCTGCCCAGACTTGTCAATTAATCGAGCCTCGCTTGCATGTGAACATTGCTAGAGGCTGCCTAAAGAACCAGCTGGTTACACTTTTTTCCTCCTGAAGGTTGAAAGAGCATCCCTCCTTCCCAATTTAAGTAACGATCATCTATGCAGGTGTTATTGTGTTAAAGCCCCACTCTAATTGATTTACAGTGTCCAGATGCTGTCAGAATGGCTGACAGGTGCTTACTGCACTCCAGGTCAGCTGGAAATCACCATGAGAAAGGACAGTCTGCAGCATCAGAGCATGCCAGGCTGCTCTACGACACTCCACCCCACTGTAAGGTGAGAACTTTTTAAGAGGAAGCCTGGTACAAAAGCCTTGCAGGGATGGGGAAACAGGGAAGAGAAATGGCATCTCTGCCTCACAAGAAAACAGTGACTCAGGCTTCAGGATGTCATCTCAGTCTGCTTTTTAAATGGTTCTGCTCCCATCCGTATGCTGGTAGACACTTCTACAATGAAAACTTTTCATTGTTTAGTTTCAGAAACTACCTGGAATGGGACAAAGTTACTGAATTAATTATCTGAGCAGATATATTTAAAAACAAACACAAAAAACCACTTGAGGAGCTTTTTAAATGTTGTATTAGCAAACAGTTTAATTTATTAAAATGACTCCAGTACACCTCTGTGTTTCTACAACAGACACAGCATGACATATAACAGGTAGAACGTGGTAACATTCTCAAGGAAGCAGTATCAGGCCCGTGAGCACAGAAACACAAGAGCAGCAACATCTTCCATCCCCTCCCACCTCAACCTTCCCCTACATGGTCATGTCGATACCTCTCTGGGGAGCAGGCAGTCAGCAGAATGCAGGTGTGTGATATGCTTCGAATCAGACAGTAGAACAAAGCCCTGCGATGGCCAGGGAAGGCCGATGTGCCTCCGGCGTCAGCGGGAGCACAAAGTAAACGTGTCAATAGGTCTGTGATCCCTGGGGGCCTGCACAGCCGTAGCGGCAAGGGAAGCGGAGCTCTGCATTTTCATCACTAAAAATGTGGTATCTACAGGATGCATATGGAGAGATTTCTCATATCAGGAAAGATCCTGGCCCCAAAAAAGACTAGCACACCTGAGTAATATGCTCGTAACAATTATGAGACTCATGTAAGTCTTTGTAAGAGGAGAGTCTTAAAATACTGTTGTGGTAATTCAGGGCCAGTCCCTCCTTTTCACCAAAAAAGAACCCAACCTGGCATTTGATCAGCCACAGAAACATGAGAGGTTAGTAAAACCAGAAGACACTGAAGGTGTAAATACAGTGCAAAAGTGTTGGGTTTAGGTTTTGACTGTTACAGCCTGATAATTTTTATTCTGTGCTTTATTTTCAGGGAAAAGCATAGTTGTGGTGTGTCACAATATACACGCTTGCATGTATATGTATGTATACCTACACACTTGCTGCAGAATGCAAAGGCTTCCAGTGGCATTTGATGTGTAGTGCTATCTTCTCACATGCAGGCTTTTTACCATACAAAACCAAGCCAGTTTTAGAGGTGCCCCCTCCCTCTGCATACTATATGTATTCATTAATGTGTATTCACATGCATTATTACCCTACCCACACAATGAATTATGTTAATCAGATTTTGTCTTTTTTTATTTTATTATCCTTAAGTTAAACCACAAGTTATCTTAGTCACAACACCTGGCCAGAACTCTCCAGTGACCACAGTACTCCTGGGTTTTATGGTAATTAATACATCAGTTGGCAGAACATTCTTAATAAAATATCCCAAGTTTTGTTTACTTCATATTGCTTCATTTTAAATTTTTTTTTTTTATGTACAATCCTCACTGTTAGTACATTTCAGATTTACTTAAGTTCAGTAAACTATGAGAGCTCGTTATTTGAAAGCACCCAGACTTTTTTTTTTATGTTAAATGGAAGCCATCAGCAACAACTGTTGTATGGAGCATTTGTCAGGTTAACGAACAGTGCACATTAGTGAGTATGAGATGAAACTGTTTCCTAAGTAGCTAGTAGACTTCATGAAACAAATTGTGTGTGATGTTGTCACTATCCTGCTGAGACAACAGAAGGACACAAGAAGAAAAGTGACTCTAGGGGTCAGTTTCTGTCTGCGTTAACGTAGCTTTGGTTCAGAAATTCTTTAAGTGTTGTAGAGCACCTGGTTTAGTGACAGAACACACGCGTCTCACAGTGCTAACAGTATAATGCTAATAAACTATAAACTGCAGGTTTCAAATATTAATAGCATTTAATAAAAAATTTACAGAAATATTCTTGTTGACAAATGTGCAGTACAAATGCAAGCTCCTTGGCCACAAACTCAAATTTCTGTGTGCATCAGTTTTGTGCTGGCGTAACAGTGCAAGTGCTGGGATTCAAGTATGCTCTTCTGGACTGATGTTAAGCGACAGAAACTACATGATCAAGTTTGGGGGGAAAGTTTCTGCTCACAAGGCCAAGATGATAGAACCAAGCGAAACACTGCAGTAATCAAAATGTTTGGTTTCCCTCAGATAGAGACCATCTAAAGGAGGAAAAACACATTTCACAAGCAAACTGGCTTCACATGCCACCAAGTTATTGCTTCAGCTAGATCAGCTGTACTAAAATACAGGACTGCAGCTTGCAATTAAATCTCCACTCACATGAAGAGAAGATGAAATCTACAGTGCAAGTCCTCCATGCAAATGGATCAAATTGCAAAAACAGAGTCCTGTTTCACAGGACAGAATTTATTCCTCATTCAGCTTTCATCTGTGAATTTGGTTTGGATAAGTCAGTGAGATCAGAGTCCAAAAGCACAATTTTATGGTATTTCTGTGCAATTTACATCTGCTCAGCAATGGATTACAACATGAATAATTGTTTCCAAAGAATTGCAGAAGTTATTGCTGAATTTTTTTAGGGCCAAAATTTAAAATTATTTCACCAAATCAACTCTTAAAAAAAAAAAAGGACAAAAAAGAAGATATCCTAATAATTAAAAACCCACCAAACCAACTTAATAGCTTTTTTTCAATTAAATAATAATCTCAAATATTACAAGATATTCACATTCAGGCAACTGTCTCCTGACTTTCATCTGGCTGAATGACAGATGCCACAATAAAAACAAGAACGCTACTCTCACATTCTTCATGACAGCAGTGATCAGTGCAATTGACCACTGCACGACACTGCTCCAACAGTGCAAGGTGTGCCTGATAACAATGTTTCTCACAATCATCTGCTACATGATCATTATTCTCAGATGTCTGCAACAGTTATAGGAATTTTGGCATTTATGTTAACCTTTATGAAAAACTATGGCTTTATCCATGAAATATATATCCTGCCTAAGCAAAAAGTTTTAATCATTTATTTTAAACAACAAAACTGAATTGGAATGAAAGTTATTTGTTTCTGCCATAAGCTGTGTTGCCACTAAACTCAAGATCTCAGGGTTAGCTGCAGATCACAAATATGTATATTTGTGCATCTGTTACAGTCCTTAAAAGTAGATTTAAAACATAACACTGATAAAACTTTGCTCTTCATTTTAAATCTAATTCTAATAATTTATCTTGTTTTTTTTGCAATGTGTTTTATTACTTGTATCCAAAGTGTCATCTGAGCATTGCTGTATTACAACAGGATTGGGATTGTAAGAAACCCATAAATGCATACATAAGAAGGCACTTGTCTTCCAGTAGTTCAAGTCAGAGGTGGCCTTACCCAGATAGTGGCACCTTACACTTTGAAGGATTAGCAAATGTCCCCAGGCTTTGACACAGTCTCAAAACCTGTCTTCCCATCCCTGGACAAAGGTGCTCTAAGCGGTCTATAATACCATGAAGCTCATGATGAATTCCAGTAGTTTTTGCCTGTTGCGCTGAGGTAGGAACGTAGTGCTTAGCTCCAAAATGGTGTCTCTCCTTTGCTTTGTCTGATTAAAGACCTAAAGCACAGCATGAATACATGTTAAGTATCACCAGGTTCAAGGAATTTCCTTTCTTTTGTGATTAGAAGTTTATGGTCTTTACTGAATTTGCCCTCATTTATAAGGCTTCCCCTCCCACCATGTCCTTTATGGAAGCCTTTAGATATCATCAGAATTCACTGAATGTTGCAGCCTTTCAAGCAGTACAGAAGAAGAGTAAATGAGAAACAAACACCACGTATGATAAACATCCAGCTTTCAACAGCAAGGGATAAATCATGCACTCAAGGGGCATCTGAACTGAAAGTGTAAACACTCTGACAACAAGAGTTCAGATGTTATGCTCTCAATGGATGCTCAGCAGGTGCTCTCTAGTTCCACTTTTCCAACAGCATATTAAACTAGAATTAAAATGATGGATTTGGTACATGCTTCCTTCACAGCTCTCAGTCTACAGGAAAACACCTTTACTATAGGCTTCACTACAAGCTAACTCACATTAGACTACTGAATGCAGCAGAACTCAAGGAGACACACTTCAGAACCCTCACCTAACAATACTTTACCTAAATGCCAGTTCTTTCAAAATTATAAAACTAAATCCCATCTGGAATTCAGGAAGCCATGCCATTCTGATGAAAGAAACTGTTCGTTTGCAAAATCAAGTCAGGCGATTTAAAATTTGAAATGATAAGAGGGGAAAGTGCAAAACTGATCAGTTATTTCAAAGATCTGTATCCTTGTGGTGGATACTGGAGGCCTATTAGGATGGTTCTGCTGGAGCACCAATCACTGATAAGCCAAATTCAGGCACTAATACCTCTGGAAGATTTAAGCACCCCTTCAAAGTTAGATTTAGCTGTCACTAAGCACAGAGCATGCTCTTGGCCCACCAACATTGTCATTGATGTCCGATAAGGACATGGTGTAGAGCAGAGAAACTTCATTTTCTGTGAATAAAAATATCTAGACACCTAGCTCTCATCTGGACAGGTTTTCTGGTGGGCAAGAACTGCCCTGTTCTGCAATGTGTACTCTTCTACAGCCCCGATTTGCACACATACATCCATGGATTTTACATTGACACTGTCTAGGTTCCTTGAATAGTCAAAATTGTGCTCACTGTTGAGACAAAATAACAGCCTCCAACTTTGCTCACTGAACACTTACCCCAATTTCCTTAAAGACCTTCACTGCATTTTTCACATGACTGTAAGTAGCACTCTCAGCTGCAAAAAAGAAAACCCAGAGATAAACAAACTTCCAACTGTGTGCTAGGAAGAACAGAATTAATCAAAACCAGTTCCAAAACTCATTTAACATACCATATACAGCAACATTCTTCTCTGTCCTGCTTATTAAGTGCCTGTGTAACTTTTGAAGGTATTCAGACTCCGAAACCGGTCCACTAAAATTGTGCACGAAGATGACAGCAGAGCTATATGCCTCCAGTAAAGGTCCCAACAACCTCTGCAGGAAGGTGATGTACTGCTGGTGCTCGTGAGACTGGCTTACCTAGGAGAGGGCAACAGGAACTTAACTGACAGAGACCAGTGGAAACAAGAAGTGACCTGCAACACAGCACACGGCAGCTGAAATAATTCTTAGTGCTGGGGTTTTCACAACACAGCACATTGTCGCTCTGCTTTCACAAAGCAGTGTACCAGGAGGGACTGGAAAGGCACTGCACATCCCAGATCAATGCTGTTTTTTTATTCCTCTAGCACATTAATAATTATTTTCCTAAGATAAAATTTAAGGCATCATACTGTTCTGCAGCCAGGAGTAGGGTTGCCATACATTCGCAGAGATGGACATAAGTTTCCAAGTGTTAGCAAGATATCCTGAAGAGTGTTTGTGCCAGCTCTGTGAGTAGTATGTCCAAAATCAACACAATCTATACAGTGAAATTTTGTCTGAAAAATACCAGCCAGATGTACCCCTTCCAGAGTGCCTGCCATCAGTAAAGAATAAAACATTTTGACACTAAGATAGTTGAGCCTTTACCGGTTTTCATGACACCATTGCCCTTCTGCCTCCCTAGAAGGCTATTTGATGTTTCTTTAGCTGTTTTCCCCCATGGGAATGAGAAAAAGGTGTTTTACTGACCTCAGCAATATACAACACACTAACACTGTGAACCAGCAAAATAAAACAGAAAAAAAATTAGGATTACCCTTCCCAAACTAGTGAAGTAGTTTGTATCTCTTGCAAGAGGCTGCAGCCCTAGGATAGTATTACCTTCAGGTAGCAATCTCTCTGCTCTTCTCCAAAATCGCTGTCTTCATCTTCCTCATCACTTCTCCAAGATAATGGTTCAGGGAGTTTTTTATCCCACTGCTGCTCTGTAAGGCTGGGGCTAACATCCTCCTGATCATCCTGCTTAAAATTGAAAGACAAACATGTAAATAGTTAAAAACACACAAATCCAGGCAAACAAAATTTCATAAACTTACCTGACTTACTCCATTTATTGACCAATAATGAAAGCAAGTGAAACCAAATTACAGACATGGGTGAGATAAGCAGACAGAATAGACATTTGGTGAAAAAAAGTGTTTTCTTTTAGTCTGCCTGTCACATACAATTGAAAGTAATCACAAGGGCTGCTGAAGCTTTCTAGCAGAAGCCATGCAGTCGCAGTTGCCAATAAAGTGTTTTCAATTGTGTTGAGATGCTCTGTGGGTATGGATGCTACTACCCTCTGTCACCCTAAAGACAGAGGGGTAAACTCTGTGTGATTATATTACAAAAGCTGAATTCTCAGCCAATGCAGAATGCCACAAGTTACCATTTGGAAAAGGCAATGTACTGCCTCTAATAATACTGTTCTTTTACTCATCCCCATGATAAAGGTTGGGAAAGAATGAGACATGTTTAAACACAAAGGCCCCAAATTGTTTAAACCTTGATTATGCTGAAACATTAAGACCACTCCGCCTGCTGCATCACAGCAGTTCCTTTGTGCTAATCACCCTTATAAGCAACATCCAAGTTTAGCCTAGAGTTTCCCTACAGTAATCCATCCCTGGAGCAGGATTTACACTTATGCCTATTGGCAGGTGGGTGTTTTAGGTAAGTATTTATCTCTTCAGGCTTTTGAGATAAGCGCATGACAGCTTTATTTTCCGTTATTTGTTTTGCTCAAAGTAGTATAACAAAAAGGTTCTTTAAAGGTCACCTGTGCTAAGTCACTGAGCAAAGACTCCCGTATCATTATTCCATTTAGAAATAGGAATTGGGCAAGATTAAAACCAGACATGTAACAGACACCTTATAGACATGATTAGCATCATAATATTCATGACAAAGAAAAAGGCCTCTACAGCAAATGAAGAATGACATCCTTCCAACCTTAACACTCTGATCAAATGTTCTGTATTTCATGAAGCAAAGGCCATGAAATAAGTTTTTTAAAAATTAGTGTTAGGAATACTTAGGTGTGGGAGCAGACACTAGAATCACAAGAAAATAACTTTAAAAAATTTTGAATCAATCAAGATCAACTTAATGGGAAATTATTAATTTGTTAATGTCAACAGTAAACTGAAATAATTAGAAGGGGCAGAAGCCTTTCTTAGGGACAATCTGTCCAAATCCAAGAAACAATTGTTTATAGTGTTTGCACTGAAAATACAAATTCTTAACATTTTAAAAGAAGTAAGCAGGTACAGAGATATTTGAAGTTTAAAGAAATTTACTGATAGACTATATCTTTTTAAGCATTCAGATGTTTCTACATAGGTGGTGTATAACAGATGAATATTTATATACTACCTAACAACTATCTATATCCCAGCTATAAATAGCAAAGCATCAGAGTCAGCAACAGAAAAAGTTACAGAAGAATCACGAAGGCAAGTTTCAGGCTTAAGTTGACAGACTATGTATTTCCTGCTTTACACACTTATTTTCATCATCTCTCTCCAGACACGGAACATACAGGATTCTTCCTGATCTTCTGATTAGCATCCATTTTTGATTCAACTAATAATGATTACCATCTAATGCATGACAATATGTCAGTATTGGAGATAAAAAGCAGAAACAACTCCAAAGAAGGAGAATGTTTAATAACCAGGTATATCATAATAACCAGTTATAATAACCTGGTAAAAATAACCAGTAATAACCAAGTATATATATGTTATAGCACCTATGGTTACATATATTGAAAAAAGAAGCATGGTTCAAAATGTGTGCAGCAAGGTTAGAGAAAAGCACAAATACACCAGGAGGCAGCTCCAGCCTCTTTGAAACTGCAGACCCACAAGAAGAAAGTAGTCAAATATGTATCTTTTCTTCATGTCCTCTTTAAATTTTGTTGCTTCCTCCTGGGTGCCAAGGTTTGTTCACTGAGCACACACAAAATGAGTCTGGGAAGCAAAGACACACTGAGCCTGCTATCTCCTGGTCCCCAGTTTTATTTAGTCTGTATGCCTCTGGCAGACTGTGCCACACAGCCACCCCAGCACAGAAACCCCCTGAAACTCCCAACTGTCCTAGCAAGGGAGGGTTACAATCATTTAGAGATCATACAGGAATCAAGAAATGTCAAGTGATCAGGACTGTTGACTACTGCAGAGCAGAAAGTAATCATCCATGTAGTCATGGTACAACTTAAGAGTACTCCAATAATACAATAAATCCCCAATTTTACAGGACAGTATAAAGTACATGTCCTCCTTAGCATGGAGGAGTACAATAAAATTACACAGAGGTATTCATAGCATCACAGGATGACTATACCCAAATGCTCGATGCTTATAAAAGTAAGGATGTAGTAGCAGCAGTCCCAGACCTGGTAAGCAGTTACAGGCTTTTAAGTAAAGAAAGATCTACAAGAAGACTCACAACTAAGCAGCATAAACTACCGATGGCTAAAGTAGAAGAAACAAAGCTTAAGTAGCATTTTTACCACCTTACCTCGGCCACCAGAAGAATGCCATACTGTATCAGCCTTTCCACAGATTCATGGCAAACTTGATATATCACCTGGCAAGGCTGCAGGGCATAAAAGAAATACACTGAAAAAAAATCATATCCATTACACCTATAACAGCAACACCACTCCCCGGTGCAGTGGAAGTGTTTTACATACAGCAGTGTTATTCTTTTTCAGCAAGTTATTAAACTTTCACCAGCATGATCCCAACATAAACCCTTAGGTATATCCTGGCAGACAAGCAGACATTAAAAAAATGACGGTCAAATAGAATATTTACCATTTACCCAAGCTTTTTCTTTAAGAAGTGATTATGCCGGTACAAAGCACCATAAAATATTCTCCTCTTTTAATCACCTCTAACCAAATTTTAATTTGTTAACAATTCTGGAATAAAAGCAATCATAAAACTAAAAGCATTGAGACTCATACCACTGAATTACTTGGAGTTTGAAGGAAAGTACAGTTTGAAACTGAGTAAAAAACCAGCCTCTGCTACATTGTTCATAATCACGCAGGAAACATTTTCTAAGTTAAAAACCGTCAATTATTAACTCTGAAAGAAGGAGGATACGATTAGTAAAGAACCCCACTATATGAGCTACATTACTGCCCAGACAAAAAGACTAAAATTGCTTGGTTTTAAAAGGTCCAAGTCAGAACCATGTGTGTGTGAACTTAAGAACTAACTCAAGAGTCTCTAGAATTTTAAGTAACTTATACATATTAAGAGAAAAAAAACAGCACTTATAACTGCAAATATACAGAGTGTAAGCATATGGAGTGTCTGAAAACAGAGATAACATCAGCTCTCCAGTGTTTTGTAACAAAACAAACTCATGTTTAAAATCGCCACTAAGTACTAGGTGTGGCACTCTGCGATTACTGCGCTCCTATGCAAATTAAGATGGTTTTCAGAATCGGAAGCCTTCATTCCCAGTATAATCTAAATCATCATGCAAGCTCCTATGAACTGGGTACTCTCAAAGACTTGTATCTGTTTAAGTGAAAACATATTTACGTAGTTGGGCAGGTGCAAATATAGTTGTGATGGTCGCATAAGCGACACAAAATCTGTCAGAAGGCATTGAAAAGCCCAACCTCAACTTGTGAGAGGCTGACTCAGAGGCTGAGCAGGTTTTTCTCATGAACAGCCTGCAGCCAGCAGAGCAACAAGACTGCAGGCTCACGCTAGCAGCACCCTCTTGGCACTTGCCTGAGCAACAGGCATGCACTCAGCATACTTCCCTGAAATCCAAACAATTGATTTTGTCATGACTTGCCCAGGAAAAAAGGTAGCAATAGGAGTTTGGCAAGTTAATTCCTGCTATCTTAGGCCAGACATCTTTTGGACAAATGATGCTGATGAACTACGTTCATTGAAATGTTCAGACGCTTCCTCGAAGCAAAAGGGAACGATGCTATCTTCCTTTTCCAAATTATATTTGACTTTTTGCTAACTATTACTGTCAGACTGTACTTACAGTGTATGTAACAGAACTGTGACACGTGAAAAAAGCATTAATTCATTTCAAAGCAACATAGGCAGTTACAAGCACAACAGAAATTTGAAACACAGACAATTAATGCAATTACTTACCAAAGACACAGTGAATTCGTTAGAAAGCAAGTAACACAAGCTGGCAGCTTTTCGGACCAGGTGCTCTTGACTAATCAAACTGGGAGAAGCACCATTGATACCATTTCTGTACCTCCTACTCTGAACTGCATGAAGACTGCAGGCTAGAGCAGAAACAAACATAAGCAAAGTTTATTTGCAAAAGAGCTTTATAGCAAAGGAAACTTAAAACTTCTGTTTTGTCTATTTCCAGACCCTAAAAGCAAACACTACACATGCAACTGCTGAATAAAGACAGAATTCACTGCTATTCCATTTGTATCCAATTAATGTCAGATTAAAACAAATCTCATGAAATTTTAGTGAGCAGAGCACAGGTTTTACCATGTTGGCTCAAAACTCTGATAATGCCTTGACCACAGCAGTGACCAACACAGAAATACTTCCAAGAAAGACAAAGGATGATCAGAAACAATGAGTGGAAACTTCCCACAAATTACAACCAAGTTCACTTTAAAACAGCTTTTCTTGGTGTAACTGTGGGCTGAAGCATGAAGGGAAATGGGGTTGTGGGGCCGTTTAGATACTTCGACTTCATCAGTCACAACAAAGTCACTGCCTGGTAAGCTCCAACACATACCAATAATGGCCTCTTTAATGAACACATGAAGTACTCCGTTGCTGTAGAAGTTGAGTTCAAAGACAGCAGGTATCGTTGTGCTGGGAGTGATGAAGAACTCATTGTTTCGGCTAGTGTTTGTGATGGTTACGCAGTTCCCCAACAAGTGGATGGCATGCATGACAACATCATCCGAGTTCCCTGAAAATCCCAAGTCGAAGTCACGGGCCAAGACCTCTTCCTTCATGGAAAAGAAATCTTCTACCAACCTGGAAAGGTCAGTTCCCTAGAAATAAAAATCAGAATCACAAAGTGAAACAGACTTCTCTGCACAGAAGTTTATCCACATATCGCATAAGCCTAAACAAGCCATTAATTTAAAGAAAATCCAAAGCACAACAGGAGCACTAGAAAGCCTTGCTTTCACAGAGATACTGCTAAAATAGTCCACAGGGTTTGATTTATATGCTATTATATTTTAAAACCATGACACTATTTCAGAATCCACATTTTGTTTGCTGCTTGGTTTATTTCACAACCCGCAGAGACCAGAGTTGTTCGTTATGAACATGTTAGAGATATCATATTTCCATTTACTAGGCTATAAAATTAATAATCGGTTATCTGGGAACACTGTAATAAGCGAAACTTCTCTTCTGGGAAGACTGGACTGACAGGAATAGTGATACTGTCCTTGACTAGGGAGAGTACAGTATCTGACAAATCAAAAACAAATTGAAAAATATGAATGTTCAATAAAAGTTTCAGATTAGAGGCAGATAGAATTTCAGAAGAAATGCTAAACACGCTTGTAGGAGAACAAATATTTCCTTCCATGCCCCATACGCAAGACTTAGGTTAAATATTAGTATCATTTTGACATGGGGGTATAATATTTTAGTACCAGAAGAACAGGAAAACTTATTTAAATATTAACAGAGGAGTGGCCAGTATATTGAATAGTGAATGTGTTAAATACCTAAAAACCAATCTCAATACAATGAACCTAAACATTTTTAATTACAAAAATGTATTTCCACACGAGTATTTATTATCATCCCATCAATAACAGTTTATCTTCAAGCAGCCAGTACTAACTAAAATATTAGCACGCAGACTACCTGAAATCTACTTTAAGTGTAACTTTCTTCTTTCACTAATAAATCCTACAGTAGTAAGATGCACACTATTTAAATAACAAGGCTGAAGTAATGTTTGGCTATTTAAGCAGCATGGAAGCCTTACCTCCCTGTGTCTGTACAGCAGCAAACAGGCAACAATGTGGGTAGACATCACAGCACAGGACTTGTTAGCAGCTAGAGATAAACAAGATAAACAGCTTAAGCATATGAGAAGTTCATAACATTGGTACAAGGGTACCCACTTAAAAAAAAAAATAGTACTAGTGACATTCATTCAGAAGGTACTGTTCTGTTCCAAAGTGTATTATGTCCATATAGTAGCAAAATTAAACAAATGAAAGTAACCTGAACTAAGGTGGAGGAGTAAAGTTGAAATGTTTACTAATCCAAGTACCATTTTGTATGCATCTCACACCACAAACCACAGATATACAGACTGAAGCAGACACCACATAACCTATAAAGCCTGGCAATACTGGGCTATGCAGCTGGATGAGTTCATGTGAATACAATCTTAAATAATGCCACTAAGAAACTTCAATAACCTCTTACATGAAATGGTAAGAAATCAGTGTATGAATATATAGCAAGTTCAGTAGTCCAAGGAATACCAAAGTTAACAAAAAGGGGGAAAGAAGATTGAATTTAAATCATAAAAGGAGTTTATTAAACTCTGAAAACGAGGGAGGCAAAGGATGGAGAATTGTCAAAGACAGCATTTGAAGTCATGGTCACCTTGATGGTATTTAGTATCCCTGTCCCCTCTAAGTTAGTTCATGCAACCAGCAAATGAAAACAGGTAGCTGATAGTGACACCAGAACACTTACTGAACAAAATATGCTCAGCCAAGTTGGATATCAGCTCTCTTCTGAAGGGTTCACTGGTGATATCCCTGGAGTTGGGCAGTGAGGCCTCTGCACCTTCATCCACAGTATCATTAGGTCTGAATACAAAAATCAAATGATATTTTTTAGTTATTTTAAAAAATAAACTCAGTATGACGTTTAGATTTTGATCAAAATATAAAATAATTAGATTGATTTTAAACTGAAATGTTTGTGAGGTTTAATGAAAAATTAAGGATTTGCTTTTAAGTGTTATTTTTTTGCTAAGTTATTCCACAAAATTTAAAGTTAAAACCAACAGAGGTCACTAAAATTAAACAAAAAATCCAGGCCAAAAGAAAACCTTCCTGTGATTATTCAAACAGAGCTTCCCAGACAGACTGCAACTCTCCCAATAAATGGCACAGTTACAACTACATAAGTTCTTAATTTTTCTATACACGCTCAAATTGCCCTTTGGGAGCTCAAGCACTGCCTGGAATGCAATGCTAAAGAGAGAAAGCAAAAAACCCCAACCTGTCCTCCCTCTCCCCAACACCCAAAATATTTCTACCTTGATGGAAGGATAGCTGGTAACAAAGCTTGTTCCAGAGAAAGAGGAGCAGGCACAGGTTTTTGGCTTTGGCTGTTTACATATTCACTTTAAGAGAAGACTTGTTATTTTTTGTATCTTTTCCACCTTATTCTTGCATTAATCTGATAACATTATACGAAAAATGCAATTATTCAAACATGCAACTCTGACTTAAAGGTAGCTCACACTATGAGAGCAGTAATAAGGTCACAGAAATATGAAGTTTTCAACAGTTTATTCGCTTCTGATTTTATTTTATGCAAAGGCAAACTTTCCACAGCAAGGAAACCACACTTCATTAAAAAACACTGCAACAAACCCAACACAGCCCCTGTCACCACCCTGCTGGGAACAACTCCTTTGAAGCTAGCTTCTCCTTGATTAAATTAATGAGAACTGTCTTCATTAACACGAATGAGAGCAAAGTCTAATACCCTTTCAGAACCAACACAGAGGCGGTAATTATTGCTTGCTGCTGCCTTCCTGGATGCCAGCATGGGGAACTGCTCTGTAGGTGAACATCACTGCAGAAGCTCCACTTCCAAGACCCCTCACACCGCCACAAACTAAAGCGCAGGGAAGCAGGCAGGGTACCACATGCTTGGGATTCTTGAATCCCAAATTTCTCAAAAGCCAGGCACCTCTCTCCTTACAGGTCACCACTTCCATTACTCTGTTTTCAGGACACTCTGTTCTTTCTGTTTCTATGAAGACTAATGTGGGAAACTAAAGAGCCACTTAACCTGCTGGTCAGGAAAAGAGTTCCCACCCAGGAAAGCTGCTTAAAAGACTTTCACAGCCAGCTCACTCTTCTGCTTCTAAGCCTGCACTCTCAGAACTGCAGATGCCCAAAATTAACCCCAAAAGCTCACCTCCTTCAGAAAAACCTGCAGTGACATACACATCTACACCAATTTAAAAGCAAGTTACACTCTGCAAATCTTGGTTAAAGCATACGTAAACAACTCATGTCATGCTTTTAGCCTTCTGGAGTAAAAATAAATACAAAATGAACACACATACATATGAGACCTGACAGAGGTTGCTAGGAAGGTACAGAGTGATTAGTATTTCACTAGATTAAGAGGGCAGATAACCTTCTTTTCCTTACACTGATCCAAGAACAATCGTTAACTCCCTACCAAGAATAGCCTGGAAGTGACCCAAGCCTTCCCTTTGGAAGTGAATTAATATCTTTCCCTACTATGCTAATTATAATGTGGTGCAGACGGTCACAATAATTTCATGCTGTGGTAATTGAACCCTCAAAGCTCTCCAACCTACTGCTTTTTGGAAAGAAGTAGGGCAGAAAGAAGAACACCTAATTAATTTGAACAATGTTCTAGTAGGTTGTTGTTACAGTAGTTAATCTTATTAAAGTCACACTAAAAATAAGGTATTCTGTAGCAAAATACATTTTAGCAAAATGCAGATAAATTAGGTACAGTACTAGCAGATTCTGCCAACACATCAGAGAAAATTTAAAAAGTGAAAGCAGCTAGTACTGCACCACCCCTTCCCTGGGAAACTACACAGCAGTACTTAGTGAACTAGTATAGGTAGTAATTGTAAAGTAGTTATAAATTATGACATTCTGAGAATATGCAGATTTATATGATATATGATCCATACTTCTACAGCTACTACTTTGCTTGTGAGTTTTTTAATGTCCTGTAAGATAAATGCCCTTCCAAAAGCAGACACCTTTCAATTACTCAAATTGGAGCACAGGACTCAGTTTCCTTCAACCTCAAATGTCTACAACTTAAAACATGCTACAAGGATCATTTTAAAGACTGCTTGTTCAAACAAAACAAAGAACCCCAGTGAGAATACTTGGACCATTTCAAACCTAACACAACCCTTGTTATCAACTCACACTATTTCAGCTCAACACAAACACATCTGAAGACTCATGCCTTCAGCAAAACAAGGATACTTATGTCCCACTGGATCAGATTTCAGCTAAGGCTGATTACCCACAAAGAGAAAAGTCAAAACAAATGCATCCCACTGTGTAAACATAAAAAAATGTCAAACCTTCTGAAGGATCTTCAAAATATCAAACTTACCTTTAAGGAAAATGGTTGTGCAAAATCTACTCTGACACACCCATAATTCTTCCGCAGCATCCTGAAGACTCCTCTAGCTATACTCCAAAGGCTTTCATTCTTCTTAGGCTTGCCCTGGAAAACACAGGTGGATGGTTTGGGTTTTTTCCAACTTGCAATTAAAAGCTTATTTTGAAAATTAAAATACATGCAGCAGCAGAAAAAACAAGGATGAATCTTTTGACACACCTTATAACTTCAAGTGTATCTAGAGAACTATTGCTTTTCATATATATCCACTTGAACTTTTTATTTGTTATGCCATGAATTTGCATTTCTAAGTATATTACCCATACATGCTGAGAGGTTGTCATTCATGGCTCTACTCTCTCCAACACCAGCGCCAAGTACATGTGACAGAGGACTACTAGCACATACTTTAACTACGTAAAACATTTTCCTGCACATAAACAGAAAATCCCCTAGGCAAAATAAGTTGTTCAATTGCTCTTACCAGCTGTTCACTGTTATAGTGACCTTCAATTATGCGATCATAGGAGATTCCCACGGGTATAATTAGGACATCAGGAGTAGCATTTGAGAAGAGAGCATCCACCACCACAGATAAAAGACCTGCTCTAGCTCCAGATGTCTTTCCACTTCGAGACCGTGTACCTTCCAAGAATATTTCTAAAAACTGCTGCTGTCTCAACAATTCTTCTATGTGCTGAATACAAAGATTAGAAAAGAGGGAAATCTAATTATACTGGTAAATTCACATCTGAAATATATTGCCAGCAACCACCTCCTTTTAAAACCATCAGAAGATCATGAGCTGGCATAAATCCGTGTGAAAAAAAACAAAAGCAGTAATTTATGCTTGACAAACCCAGAACTGCAGTCAAATTTGCATGAATCCACAAACAATATAATGACATTTGTTGAAGAACAGCATCTTTAGTAACAGCTGACCTAGATGGTTTGTGGAAATCTCTTCTGGTCCCCCAGTACATACCATCTTCCAAGATGCAAATACAGATGTTTTATTAAATGGCAAAGGATTACATCAACCCATCATCAACATGCTTCCATTATGTTCACAGAATCAGTGTACATATACTTGCCCAGGACAAATCAGAGAAGCAAGGCTTTAGCTTAGCATTAATTCAGAGAGTATTAACTTCATTTTCTTTAATAAGAAAGTTTATTCAAAGTAAAAATTTCATCCTCAAAGGTGCTGGGCATTCAAGTCTCTTATTTCAGACATTCAATGCTTGCCACAAAAATGTATCCTGGTTTTGCCACATGAAACTCCAGACAAATTCAAAGCTACATCCCCAGAGTGATGGAACTTCACTTCCCACTTGCCACCCAACCAAAACGATGCCTACAGCAACGAAGACAAGAAATACATACCACATAGAGCAAAGCTCTGTAGAGGAAGTCCTTACGACCATCAGGACTCTGATCTAACTTCCGACGAATGAAAAACCCTCCCAGCTTGCGGATTAATGTGCTACATAAGGGAGAAGAATTGTACTCATTGATTTCAGTTTGCAGAAACCTACTACACACCTAGTAGGGAATCCATTGCACAACACAGGGACTGCAATTACAGAAACACGTTACACTATTCGCACATGACAGTGCCACACAAATGTTCTATTTAAATAAACAAACAGGCTTCTCTACGCTGTCTTGCTGCATTTTGCTCCCTTGATCACACCAACCTTCTGCACTGACCACTGTACACTGAGAGGTTGGTGACCCACACAACAGTTAACCCGACTTGGCCCAAGCCTGCGTTGTGCCACACGCAAGGCATGGCTGTCGTATATACCCGTCTTGTACCGCACATATCCTGGCTTCAGGATCAGCCCGGCCAGCTGCCTGCAGGAAGCCCTCACTTGGCACCAGCCATTGTACCACTGGTGTGGCCTTGCCTTTATCTAACAGTGCCACAAGAAGACATAAGATATACTGAGCACTGGATCACCTGAAGATCCCCCCACCTGAGTTTCTCAAATCAGAGGAGGTCATTACCTGAAGATGGGGATGTTGAGGTTGTTCCCTGCGGCAATGTACGGTGCTTTGATATTGTGGCAGAAAAGAATGAACGTGAGGAGCAGGTAATCAATGTGGGATTTGTGAACAGGCAAGAAAATAAGAGGCAAATTCATCTGTGGTGGTGAGAAAAGGAAAAAAAAAGGAGAAAACAGCTGGTAAGAAATGTGGAATATTACTCCTCTTCTAAAAGTCAATCATTCAGATTGCTAGCATCATACTACTAAAACTGATGTATCTATAAATAGTGGGGGTTCCCTAACACAGAAGATAACAGAAAATATTAGGAACACTGTTCGTTTGTTTTGTTCATTAGTTCCATATTTCTAAGTTAAACCATGCTAAAAGAATAGATTCCTGTAAAGCTGTAAAGCAAATGGCAGGATTTAGGAGCTATTTTGATCAATTTCAATAAATATCAAAGGACTGGAAACAGAGTATTAGTAAGAAATAGGAAACGCTTATTTCTTAAAGACTGTTACTGCAAATTAAGGGTGAAAAATCTTAAATAGACCTATTAATTTTTTACTGGCTTCCTCAACACAAAAAGAGAAATCATGGAGGAGGCAGATTCTCTGAGATAATCATTCAGCCTGGTAGTTAAAATTTCATCCTGAAACAAAGTTCAAACCAAAGTTCACATGGTATTTTAAGTTACACAACTCAAAAAGCCTTATATTTAATTAAAATCACTATTTCACAGATATGAGACAGTTCTTGCCTATGATCTGGTATCAGACAGACTTAGCAGAACTCTCCTAAACAAGAGAAAGTGCTGTAAGCAGTAATAAACTACATCAGAAATCTGCATTACTAGCTTCTTTCCCACACTCCCTTACCTCTGTTGCTGCTTTGACCATTTCTATTTGACCTCTGTGGATCTGAATATTCCAGAAAAAGCTGTTAAACAACTTCAGTAACACCCAGCCAGTCAACCTGAAGGAAGAACAAACACAACCGTAAAAAAGCTCCATTAGTTTCTGCCTGTTTTATATTGCTCCTATGCGACTAAAGGCAAAGCCATAAAATCCGATTATAGTCAAACAAAATTACTAAGAAATCCAATTACTTAGAAAGTTTTTGCTATCAGCCTAGACATGGTTAGTAGCCACTTTTCACCCTCCTGCAATTACAACACAAAGCTACAAAACCTGTTAGCATCAACCTTGGTCAAGTCTGTTCAAAGGGCAGAGACCACTTTAGGTACAGGACAAGTTAACAGGAGTCCTAAGATCAATTACTACAACTAACCTAGTTAGGTGACTGCATGTATCTGGTCTTGTGGCAGAACTTAATTATAGTTACAAAAAATACAGGGTTTGCATTACAAAAGTCAGTGAAGAGGACTAGGAACACAACAGAGACGAATGCATCCTTTGTGGTAAAGGTAGAGACTGCAGTTGAAGACTAAGGTAAGACCTGTATTTATAACCACATGCTATGATATTCAACAGACTACTGGAAAACAGATCGTCTACAGTCTAAGATGCTGCAGCCAGCTCCTCTCACCCCTATCAGCCTGAAACAAGGGGCACTAAACTGGCCTAAGTGTTAGCACCAGACCTTATTTCAGGAGGGGAAAAAAAAACCGCCAAAAGTCTGTATTCAATCTTGTCATAAGATTTATCTCTTGAAAAGGTGTAGTATTTCTGCTGTATCTGAAATTGAAGAATATCTATCATTTCATTAATTAAAATGAGATAAGGAATTTTTATGAATAATGCATTTCTTCTAGAGTAATTATTCATTATTTATGAATAATGTGTTACCAGTTCTGCTGGCCATTCTTCTACCCAAATACTGCTGAGCCCTTCTTACCTGATTAAAGCAGGTGACACATTTGCTACCATTTCCTGCAGAATTTTCCTAGCTTTTTTCTTCACTTTGCTGATAGCTTTAGGATCCGTCTGAGCAAAACTACCCGGAGCACTTGATTCAGAAGCTTCATCTACAATGGCCTTCTGGACTCTAACATTAAAAAAAACCAAAACTTATGAAGCAGTCCCATAACAGAAGAGTTCAAGACACAGAAAACAACTACTGTAGGCATCAAAGACCTCACACTCTGAAGTCCTGTCTATGGCACTAAATATAATTCAGTAGTTTTCTAAGATCAGACAGGTGGATGATGAATGAATGTGCTCAGAGCTGACCACGTTAAACCATATGCACTCGGTTCACATGTACTGCTGTTAGTCAATTGCCAATGGCTAATAGGGTTAAAATGCAAAAAGAACAGTTGAAATCTCCTTTTTGTTACAGTTTTCTTTAACCTGCCATAGAATTTTCACTTACCTCATTAAACAGATTTACACAGTTACTATTTTGCACTTCTGCATTATCTTCCCCCTTGAATTCTCAGTTTTACAAAGCATAACTAAAGGCTGTTTTCCCCATTTAAAACATACCTAAGAGAGATTAAGTGGTTTAACACACTGTAACTGTGGCACAATGCAGTCTGGTTTGCTTTTCAAAAGCAACACTATCATCTTCAGATGGGACTTGAACATTAAAAATTCAGGAGAGTTAGGAACACTAATGTAGGCAGTGTGTGGCCTCCAACACAAATAGATTCAAGGAGTGGGTATGCGGTTGAATTTCTTTGCGTGCAGGGAAAACCGACACCTTAATAGCTAATCAGGGGCTCAACATGCCATTTCAAATGCAATATATGCAAGAGAAAACAAGCTACACAAAGTAAAGGGTGGGTGTTTCGTTTTGATACACTTTCCAGCTTTGCATCACACTCTCAGTGTTCACTCTGGGTACCCTGCAATGCTGCTTTCCTAATATTTCTGAAACACTGACAACTTCTGATGACTGCAGTACAGCTTCAGTGGTAATGATTTACATGATTAGATAAACAAATGCTTGAAGAGCTACCATGTAGCAATTCATTTTTCTGTGTACTGTCTGCTGTCCACCCACTATACATAATTCATTTGGAGATTTATAATTCCTAATCTCTCCTCTTTTATTACTCAAACAGAAAGTGCAATCTACAGTCCTGAAGGGTTATGCTGAAGATATTGTCTCTTCTAACATTTTTAATAGTCTGGTTTTTCAAAACCCGTGGCATCCAAATTCTTGAATCATATTATAATAATCACACAATAATTATAACATATCTATCATATAAAAATGAGTTCATTTTGTATTATCTTACCTGCTGTTGTTCAGCACATTTTCTGTCAGGTTCTTGGCAAACATACCCTTATGAACATCCCTCTCTTGCACAAAAAGGACATAACAAATGCGTCTTGCAAGCCATCCTCTGTACCTACAAAAATATGAAGCATAATTAAGTGTAACCATCAAAATATTTCACTAAAAAAAAAGAATTTTTAAAATATCTAAGCACATAATTAAGAAGCAAAAGCAAATTTTTTAGTAAGGGCTAGCTAAAAGCTTCTGCATTGCCTGGTAGATGTTAATGTTACAGATAAAATAACTAATGTATGTAGCACATAGTATCTGGGCAAAAGAGGTCTGCATTACTTCAACTGAGGGTGATACTGGCCTTAGAACATCCACAGTATCAAAAGAAAGTAGCTACAAACCAGCATACACATTTTGTCTGTCCACTAGAACTGACTCCCCAGCTCAGTGAGGAGCAAAGACAATTTAGTGTGTGTTTCCAACCAGTGACTTTCCATCATGGAATGTAAATGCCCAGCAAAGAGGTTTGTCAACTCCAAGAAACACTGAGCCTCTGGGGAAGGCTGCTCACACTGTCTGCACAGGGTAAAACTCTCACAGGCACTTTTGAAAATACCCTTGCAAGAGCCAACAATAAACTCACTTCTTCTGGCAATCGTTTCTTCCTATCCAGTGTTTTCAAGCACCCAGTCCTGTGTGCCTCCTACGTACCTTCACCTTCCAAGTTTTATCAGCGGTAGAACCTCTAGAACACTCAACCATTTAAGGAGGGCAACATAGGCAACATAGCCTATGGAGCCAGACTCTCTCCCAGTCCTCTACTCTCTGGATCACAGAGATCAATCATCTGTGAAAATTTTTATCTTGGAACAGTTTTTCTACCATCACAGAAGATGCACATGACACAGGAAGGGGTAGAAGCCAGTCCCCAGCAGTGAACACTCATTACTATTTTCACTCCTCACCACCCTCACTCTCCAGGACAGGGCTGGAGAAGCCACCACTGATGGCTGGAACCCCCAAAGAGCAGAGCCAATGTGATGGGGCCGGAAGAAATTAAACTCCGGCCATTCCTAAGACCGGACCACTCAGTATTAGCAGACAAACCCCTGTCCTGCATGCTGCCGGTGCAATGCACAGCTGATGCTCCAGTGAGTGTCCCAGACCAAACTGTGGGTGATGACACTCATGGTGGTTTCCATGCTGGAGTGCTGCCAAGGCCTTGCTCCTCGTTTCCACTGGAGTTACCGCTCTTGGCTGCTAAAGCTCCCTACCACGTTTCCACCCACGTGTTAAAACCAGTTAGGAAAGATGAGAAGGAACTTTGACACTGAAGAGGCCAAACCATGAAGCACAGAGACCACTCACACTGTAACTGACAGGCGCACATGCACCATCCATCAGTATAGTCTGATGTGTAGTAGTTATACAAGTATTCAGACCATCCTGAATGACAAAGAATTTTGCTATTCATGCTGTCAGGGAAGTAGACCAGTGACTCTGAGTCTTACTGATTTTTCGAGAAAGCAAAGTTAAGGAGAGATGCTTCTTTCTGACAACAGTTTTGGTAACTGTGAACATCAGAACAGCATACAGCTGTACTGTCAAAGTATAAAGGCTTCTACATTAGTTTTACAGCTCAGACACAACATTGTACAATTAGAAAGATCTTTTTTCTCATAATGTAGCAATGACAGAAGCCACAAACCAGACAGGACAGATTCAGTCAACATATTATAAAACTGACATATTCACATCTCAGGACAAGCTGTGGTGCTGTCTCCATACAGGTCCAGTATGTTAGCAGATCATGAGAATCCCTCCTGTTTTCTAACACCTAGAAACTGTGTCTACATAACCCCCTGGGACCTCAGAACTTCATTAAAATTTTCAATTTTCAGACTATAATAATGTTCTGAGCTAAAGGCATTCTATTTCGGAATGATTCATTAACCCATATTTTGTGGCCCTTATATTCCTAATTTAAGCCACTCTGGCCATTCAGAAACATTCAAGCATTAGACTACTGAAACTTTTTTTGTTGTTGTTTAAGCTAAAATTAAACCCCATTTCTGTTATTTTTCTGTATTCTAAACTACAAGCTCAACTCTTAAAAACCTATAATAAATCAAAATCAAAGAAAGAACAGCCTCTAACATTAGCTTCCTCCCTCTCAAGCAGTGCACAAAGCTGCCTTTCTTCCACTCAGACACTCTGGCTCATTTTTTTCAGACTGCCGGCCTCTCTTTGTTTGTTCTGACTCTGCAACAAACACTGCAGGATCTGCTTATGCTAATTACTGTAAAACCCTTAGCAAGCATTACTAACTTTACAAAGAACAAAATAGAGATTTTTGTGTACTTCCAGTGTGTACATCCCAGAAAACAAGATATATTTCCAACAGCAAAAAGATACATCACTATTTTTAGGCTACATTTACCACTGTTCATGAGCTGAGCTCTGTCACTGAGGCAGAGGGAGACTGTGGAAGCATGGGAATAAAACAGCTCCTCTCAGCATTATGCTACGGATGCTGGTGTTTGCACTGAAGGAGAAAGGATTTAAACATGCTCTGGCTTTTGTGAAACAGGTTTGACCCTTACACTCCTTCCCTATAACCTCCAAAGGACTTTGCCCAGGTACCAAACACACAGCAGCTTTAACAAGCACATTACTTTCCTGAAGTCAGCACCAATTCCTGCCTTTTAGGACTGCAATATATATTCACTCAGTCTTGACTATGCTAGAGACTTCCCTGCCCTAAGATGAGAACACACTGAATTTTAAAAGCAAAAGAAAAGCTTGCTACATTACCTTGTGTGCGTCTCATTGATATATATGACATTACGTAGACCCAAGGAAGGAATACTAGCATTGAAGAAGTTATCCTGTAAAACCAAGGGGAAGAAAAGAAAGATTGGTGGACTATTTCATTAGATAATT
The DNA here is from genome assembly GCA_013399135.1 of Heliornis fulica. NCBI lineage: Eukaryota > Metazoa > Chordata > Aves > Gruiformes > Heliornithidae > Heliornis > Heliornis fulica. The sequence continues at coordinate 436,013 of VXBZ01010969.1, read as the reverse complement.
GTCATGTCTTTACATTCATCTTAACATTTAAGATAACACAATGGTTTTCACCTCTATTACAAACAAGAACTAAAGCAGAGTAGTGATGAACTTGCTTATAAAGTAACTCTGAAATGAATGAAATTTAGAAAGTCACTATTCCCAACTCTGGTACTTTCAAGGCACTCTCTAGGCTTTACTGCATGGAGAAATGGTTGCACTTTTCAAGCCAGAATATTTTGTCATATTTGGATGTAAATAGAACTTGACATAATGCAGAACTCATCTTTGAGACAGAACTTTATTAAGCCACATTCAGCATCAGTATAGTCACGAGCCTTCTAACACTCCACTTTGCCAGCAGGTCTGGCATGCTGCAATGGCAGCCCAAGGGTTGGGATATCCATCCGTGGTAAGGTGGCCAATCTCCAGATGCCTGTTCTGCCCGAACAACAATCTCAATCCAGCCTCCTACATCCCTGGTACAGGCTCCACATGCCTGGCTAACAACTGTTCTCTGATGAGCCTGGAAGCAGTTCCAATTTGGATAGACAAATATTCCCTGGCAGGAAGACACAAACTTTAATATTCCATATTCCAAGTAAGTACCTTAACTGAGAAGATGGTTTCTTTCTGCCCAAATAATATTTAATTATAAATCTAGTACCACACCAACAAAGAATTACAGCTAAAGCCAAGGGGACTGTGCATGCCAAGGAAGGCAAAAACACAACAGTGAAGTAGAAAGCTTGATTACCGGCAACAGTGTACCTGCAGATCAGCTTCACCACTAATTCTGCAATGGGAGTCAGGTAAGAGTCCCATTTGTTTGTATTTTATTTAGGACACACCATGTGCCACAAATAAAAATACATGAGTGCCCTATGCCATCTGAAAGTCAGGTCAAAACCATGTGCCACAGTGGGAACACACAGCATCACATTTAAGCCACACTGTGTAGTACATAAAATCAGCACATTACTGCTCTAGGCTCTTAAAAGGAAACTGCAAGGTCATACTGATTTCTTTGACCATTCACTAATATTTTTGGCGGATCTGAAAGCTAGGTGAAATGTTTTGGCAAAGAGAAGTGAAATTACTCATTCTGTGTCTCCCAAAAAATCACCAACAAAGTACCACTGAACGCTCAAGTCCACTCCAAGGCTTTAACTACTGGGTTATAACCTCACACCAAGAAATTCATTCTCCAGGTGTACTGTCACACCTTAGCTTCTCCTTCTTTAACTTCTCCATGATCCTGTGTCGAGATGTGGTTCTGCGAGACCAACCGAGCTGATACAGCACCTCCCTGCTGTGGCCGGAGAGAAGCCCAGCTCCCACCACCATATCCTGCCCTTTCCCGCTAAACACTGTTCCCTGCCTCCCAGCTTACACCACCTCTCACACTCATCACACACCTTCATGAGACATCTTCATCCAGGCAAGGCAGAAAACTAAGACAGCCAGACTAAATAAATAAATTATCATTTTCTGCTTCGTTAGTAAACTTGATCAGCTCCCAGGGGAGCACGAAGGAACAGAAGAGGGAGAAGAGAGACCTCCCACTCCCTGCACAAGCACTCAAGGAATTCTGTCTCCTTTGTCCATCCTTTTTCCTTAAGGGAATTACTGAAACAGGCAGCTTAAAGCAAAACATCTAGAGTCTGATGAGAGGATCTGGTTTGGTATCATCTGCTCCAAGGACAGTATTTTTCTCCTTGCAGCTAAAGACAATAAAGGGCTTAATCGGGTCACGCCCCTTCCCTAAGTGGGATCTCAGGGCAAGTAATTAATTTCTTTTTAAACAAATAAAATATGGAACAAGATTTTTCTTCCTAAAACTCTGTTTCCAACTTGAGAAGAACAGCCTAATTACTAAATACATAAAAGCCTAAGCTGAGGTTGGCTACACACCTTTTCACAAGTCAAACCCCTTAAGAGCCTGTTCAAAGCAGTCTGGGTTTATCTAACTGCTTCTCTTGCTCCCCATTATCACAGGTAGCCTTCACAGCACATTTGGATTTATAGCCACATCTGTATGTCACTGCTGCAATTTTCTCTTCTGTCAGAAGGAAGGAATTAAATAACAACTTTTCCTCAGTCAAAGAAACAAGCAAATTTTTGGTCTAGTCCAGCCAATCATGGAGCTCAGCAAAGTGTAACCAAGTGCAATTTAAAGCCTGGGGTGTACACAGTCAGATTACATGATTAACTGGTTGCAAACTGTATTGTGCCATTTATCAGCATCCTGCACGTGCAGCTTACAGAAAGCCTGCACAACACAGTTCAATAAAGTTTGCATTGTAAATCAGCTTGTGCAAACTCTCCAGAGCCACCATCTCAACACTGTTCCCAGCAGACCAAGATCCCTGCTGTCCTGACTCTCCCCTTGTTTCCAGGCCAGGCAGAGAAGTCAGCAATCAGCCAGGTGTAAAACACCAGCCTGCCTTCTCAAGCACTGCTCTTGAACTCTGAGGAGAAGCATATTGCTTTACTCTGAAAGCTGTACTTTGTGATTAGAGAATTATGGGTCCTAAAAAGTAAGCCTCAACACTTTCAAAAGCACCAAATTCCCCACTGTTAACCTAGCAGAAGTGGTTATTTTTTCCATACAATTCCCAGTGCTAACTCTGAAGAGCTGGAAAGTTTTGTACAAGGAGTAAGTCCACACAAGGAGTTAAATCCATACGGAAAAGCAAAAGACAAAGTACCACAGTTGGTCTGTGTCATCTCTTAATTCCATGGCAAAGAAAGTATAACCGCAAACAAAGGAGAAAAACTATAACCCTTTACAAAGGAAGAACATTGTGGCCTTAATTCTGAAAGGAAGAAAACTACTGAAACTTTAACACACTGCAACTATGTGTTATTGTCAAACATAATCCAGTCCATAATCTTCTTACCCTGCTCTGGGGAGTGCATACGTAGCAACATCGTCCCACAAATGGCCTTTTTTTGTTCAACAGAGTTTCTTTCCATTTTAAAGTGGCAGATCGGAAGAGAGTGGGCCTAGAGTTACATTCCCCCTGTGGAACAAGAGACCACCATGTAAATATTCAGAATACGAGTTTCACTGGATATGTGAAAACTTTGAATAAGAGGCTATGCCTGACACACCAAAAAATAAAAAAAAATTCCCCCCAAAATTATGTAAAACTAATAGAATTTTATCCAATGATTTTCCCAAAATAAACTATATTCTCTCCAGATAACGTGATTTTTAGAAAATAAAAGCAAAATCCCAGTGTTGTTGGTATATATCTTAAACACTGCAGCATTTGTTGACACAATTTTAAATAAATAATAACTCTAATAAGAAATAGTGACAAAACTGACAGCTGAGAAAAGTGGTAGAAATTAACAGTAAATTACACTTTCAATAACATAAGGGATCATACTTGTAATAAAGGCTACATACTCATAATGTGAGTAATGTATCTTTTGCTTTAACTGGACACTACCCTGTAAAATTGCAGGAACACTGAATATACACAAAACATTAACTCGTTTGACTCTATAGGCTCATTCTCGGCAGTTTCATGCAAAGCAATAAGAAAAAGGAACCACTCTGCCTTCTCTAATGTTCAGCTGCCTTTTTGAAGATATCAGAAGCAAAAAAAAAAAAAAAAAAAATCCAGTAATTGCATTCACAGAACACTGTCTCTATGCTAGAACATAATGAAAATATCCTTAACCACAAGTTTTAAAAAGACACTGATTGTTCCCACCAACTGCTTGCTTGAGCACTGGATTGACCCATACATTCTCGGTTTTCAATAATAGGGAAGTTACAGAAGCAAAACAATGACAAGATAAACTGAAGCATGTTTAAAATAGCACATTTAAGTAGAAGAGAAGCAGGGTGAAACCGCGATCTTCAACCACCATAAGGTTTAGGAAACAAATAGAGACCATCAAATACCCAGCTAGAAAGCCAGCCCAGGGAGCAACAACCAGAAAGTCAAAAGCAAAACTGAAGATGACTGAAAACTAAGATGTGCCTATATCACTTTTGGCAAGTGATATGAATTGGCAATTATTGCAAGGCAAGTCTTCTACCTGAAATAAACAGTCATGAAGACATTAAGCCTGGTCCAACCCCATCTCTATCACCTTCTGTAATGCTAACTCTACCTTTACCCCATACTCTCACAGATCTCCCCATTAGGACAGTTGTAGTCCAATGTGTCCTACACCTGGCTGCACAGAAAAGCCAGCTACCAGGACAGCTGTCCTTTTCCTCAACTCTGACCATATCTCCAGCTCTTCCCTGTATCAAGTACAAACTCCTCATCTCCAGAGCTGTGTCTAATTCCTCCTACCCTACACTTCTCAACCAACCAGCCCCAGCCTGGTCCCTCTGTGGCTCTTTCCCAGCCAGCTATCCCCACTCTGCCATTCACTGTCCCCTTTGTATCTTCCAAATCCCAGCATTCACTCAACAGAGGACACAGCCTTTTAATAGGGTTCTTATTTATAGCCACCAAATTTTCTCTGCCTCCTGTATTGCATGAGTAACTCCAGCTGTAACAGCTACATGACCTTGCATCTTTAACACCAGGCTCCTTTTCACTCATGCCTTTCAAACCAGCAACAAGCTTTCATTCGGATGTTCTTTTTTTACCTCAGTCTGTTACAAGGTGGCATTCTGCATATTAACTTGTATATGAAACAATTAGTAACATCACCCCAGGAGACCATAAGACAAGGTTTGATGATTTTCCTTTCTAGCAATGTTAAGTTTTTGGCCCAGTACCAATAATGGTTCATCCTTTTGTTTCAAATTAAATTACAGTCAAACTGTATCATGCATGAGAGATGATGCCTTATCTTTGTTTATTCTTTATAACAAATAGAAAACATGCACCTTCAACTTGAAGAAAAAAATAAGGTAAGCATGGCCAGCCACCTTCACAGTTTGTACTTACCCATTCTTCACTGGAATGCTTACATCTACTGATACTGCATTCTGCTGAAGTGGACAAGTAGGAAACATCTATTGTTCCAAGGGACAAAGTAGTTTCATCCATGACACACAAGTTGAACTGAAGATCAGAAGCTGCAAAATAATGATATACACAACATTACATATATGCAAATACATGCAAAATATTATATACACATACACAAACCCACATATGCACACAGTCTCAGCAATAGGTGTCTAACACTAAGTTAGCAAACTGGTCTTTTTGAACCCTTCAGCAAAGTTACATTCTAAAGACGTTTCATTGCAGTCACAAGTTGGCAGGNCCCATTTGATTTCCATGAGCACAGCACACCAAGCAGCTACATGCAAGTTCTTCCCTCCCTGCTCCTCTTCCCATTACCGGCCAGTACAGTCCCTTTATGCTTTTCCAGTGTTCTTCATGGCATGGTTTAAACCATTCGGGAACAAGAATACATGTTTCAGCCACTTGCAAAAGTTTACTATTCTCTTGCACTACCTGACCTTACTGTTTCATCATTTGCTTCTCAAGGACACCTACTTATCTGAAAAAAAAAAAAGGCATTAACACTCTCTCCCAGCCCTATCTCACGGTGTATTTTACATGTCTCATCTAGCCGTAGTCAAACCAGTTTGCAATCCCCTGGGAGGATGGAGTGCTCTACACATAAACACACCCCTAAATGTGCTGCTAATTTACGGGCTTGCGGGATTAAAAAGCTGCCAAGAAGCCTAAATTTGCGCTATTAGTTTAAAGGGGAAGGTTTATAGCTCGGATAAGCACAGCAAAGCTTCCTCAGCCAAGTGAAAAAGAAAAGCGGCCAAATCTATCAAAGTAACTTAAGGTTGCATCGCCAAAAGACAGCAAATGACGCTGCTTCGTTGGGGAGAGCCACGATAGGAACCCCGGCATCTCCCTCTGGACACCCTTTAAAGTGGCAACGCCGCCTTCTCCATCTGTTACCGCAAAGAAACTTGCGCTGCGGGCACGGAGCGGCCACCAGGACCGCGGCTGCTGCCCACCCACGTTTGCAAGAGCGAGGCCCGAAACTTCGCCCCATCGGTGCCCTGCGCACCCCGCACCGCGCTCCCGCACCGGCTGCTGAGAGCTCAGCGGGGCACGTAACCTGCCCTTTTTTTTTTTTCTTTCTGCTGGTTCTTACGCTCGATTTGCCTTTATTTTTAATTACTGCTCAGGCAAATTAGTATCTAAACCACTCCACAAACACCAAGAAAAAAGGCTCCCGAGCACCTGAACGGTGAAGGCTTCAACGCGTCCGCCGACCGCGCTCAAGGTGACCTTGGCCGCGGCGGCACACGGAGAAGATGAACTTTTTAAAAACCACCTCAATTAAAATTCATCCCTGCCCGAGCGACGGCAACTTCATACGAACCTCTCACAATTCGTGCCCCGCCGAGTGCGCGCTGCCCGCCGCGGCGCTCCCGCCGTTCACCTGCCGCGACACGCCATCCTCACGGCTCCAAAGGCGCCCCGGCAGCCCGCCCGCTCCCCGGATCTGCTATAAATAAAAACACGGCGGCTGAGCGCGGCTATCGGGTGTGGAGCGTCCCCGGGCACCGCCGCCACCGCTGCCAAGGGGCCGGTCCTGCGCGCAACGCGGCCGCCGTGAGGGGCGGGCGCCCGCTCCGGCAGGGCCCTGANGCAGCACCGCCGGACGCGGACCCGGAGCCGTACCGGGAGCGGGTTCCGGCTGCCGCGCCGGCTTCTACCAGCACCGCAGGCTCCGCTGCCCGCCGGGCCTGACGCGACTTCCTGAGCGCCCGTCGCCATGGCGCGGGCCCGCCGCCTCCCGCCCAGCCCCGCCGGCTGCGGCCCGGGGCCACGGCGCTGCCCTCCCGCTCCTCTGCGACGCCTTTACCTCTCCTTACCCACCCCACCACACCCTCTCCCCCCGCGGTGAGGCCGGCGGCCGCGCTTCCCCGAGAACCAACGGCCGGCCGGCCCGGCGTCCAGCCGCAGCCCAGCGCGGCCTCTTTCCCTCTCGGAGCCGGGTGGCCTGCAGCCACCACGGGTGCAGGGACATCGTCAAACGGACGCTGGCACCGCCAAACCGCCTCCCCAGCCCGCTCCTTCTGGCGGCGGGACGGACTAACAGTTATTTTGCTCTCAGAGCTGCTAAAAAGGAAAGAAGGAAAATAAATAAATAAATAAATAGATAACCCGCTGGGAAAGCGATGTAAAACCGTCTGTGTGTGGGTTTACAGCAGCTCTCGACCTGCAGCTGAGTTGCTGTTGCAATGAGAACAATTGCAGAAAATTCGGGACAGGTATCGATCTGCCCGGCTGGCCTTGCAGCAGTGCCAGTTTGCCTTCTACTGAGCGCAAAAGCAAATGTTGATCGAGATTGCCGCATACAAACAAACATGGACCGAGAGTATTTTCTGGCTTTGGCAGTCTCGAGCTATTTAAGGATCGCCTTTGTGCGTCTCAGGCTGGGTTATGGAAAGGCTAGCTCCTACATTTCTCCCCCAGTTGTCCAAGCCTTCATGCTAATGCCAGCATTCTGCTTATAAATTTAACCCAAGTATGCATTCTCCTTCTGGTGGTCTCGCTTCTAGATAGCCTTTTTAATTTATTACAAATGAAAACTGTTAAGTAAGAATTACAAATGGTTTTCAAACAAATTGCAGAAGATGTGGCAGACAAAATCCAAAGTGCTACGTGCATCTGGGAATTGTCCTGCTTCCCACAGCGGAGTGCCCAAAGGAATCACTGGGGTATCAGAGCTGACACTTTACCGAGAGTGTCCTGTGGTTTATTGGTCAGGAGAGATTTTGAATCTGAATTTTGACAAGAATAGATACCCTGTTTTGTTGTGAGGTAGACTTTGGAATGTAAGGTGTCCACTTTTCAAATAATAAAAAGTAGAATAAGATGTGATCTACTGAAAGGTACATCTCCTAACAAGTTTTTATCTCTGCATAATATGCACTGCAGCATTTCTGTACGGAAAATTGCTGTTTTCTATGGCATCATATTTTGTGCAGAGAAAGGAGAATCCCCAACTGACTTTCTTACAGCACATTCACATACTAAATGTTTCTCCCAGTTTTCTCATAATCTGGGCCAAGAATTTCTGTTTTTTTTCAGTTCTAGTGAGGGGGAGTAGGTTGAAATAGTGACAAACACCCATTTTCCAGTTTTAGCCTCAAGAAGCAACTCAGCGAAAATCTCTGGCCACTTCTGAAATAGGAACCTGTAACCATGCAGCTTTATAACAAAGATTTTGACTTGATACCAACTTTTTCTTGAATTGACTTACTGAAGGTCAGCTGGGAATGAAGGGTCAGATTCTTCTTTCATTGGGGGCTACTGCAGCTAAGTGGATTTGTAACTGCTATGCCATCAGCTGCAGCCAACAAAATGGAAAGAAAACATAAACAGGTTTCACCAGCAACAGAGTCATGGTGCTACTGTCAGATTTGTGCGATCTGAGTTATTACATCCTCAGCTTCACTTGCATAATGAGCAACTCTTGACTTGGCAAGGTGTGGAGGCCAGAGAAAGAGATGGCTGTCTCTGGTCCTGTGTCCCAGTAGATCAGCAGAGCCACATCCCAGGATAACATGGAAATTGTCTTACGAGCATCAGGAAAGCATCAGAAGGGGAAAGTGAAATCCATTCAGAAAAGTGAAATCCAGTGTTAGTTCATGTTTTTTTATAACTCCTTTTTTTGACAACAGTCAAAGCCCTGGTATCATGATCATCACCCCACATCTTGATCATCACTGCGAGCACGGATCTGTGAAATGGGGGAAGCCAGAGCTGTGACTAAAGTGGCAGAATTTTCTCAGAAATCACGTTGAAGGAGGTGATTCAGCAACTGAATTACATGAAAACTGACTAACAGAGATGGCAGTGAATGGTTACATCTCAAAAAATGCATGAAATGTTAGGCACTTGGAATTCTTATTAGTGTTGTCTAATAATTCATTGCTCCATTACATGTGTATTGTTACTTTGGAGGTACTTTATATTATAAAGGACCATCAATATTCCTTGCACACAGCTTTACTTTCTCTACAGAATCACTATGATTCCCCCGCTCCTGCCCCCCTTTCACACAGAGGATTGAACAGTGCATTCCGTTTCAGCGTGTTACAATGCCACTCAGAGCAAACTCCCAGCCACCAAGTGTAAACTAAGCTTGTCTGCTTTGCTTCCCTCTATGAAAGATGAACTCTGGCACATCCAGAACCTTATATGGCTCTTTCGGCATGTTTTTTTTTCCTTGCACGCTTTTACACTGGTATATTTTTCAGGTTGCAAAGTAGTTATTTCTGTGATATAAGTAACATAAAAATCACAATAAAAGCTTCAGCAGCTTTATCATAATTTTATGCAGTCTCTGGGGTCTAGTTTTGGTGTAATTTGTAAGAAAACTGCTTAGGCTATTCTCTACAGTGATTTGAAAATAAATACTAAATAGACAGTGTTTTACTCAAACATAGCGATTCCATTTAATCAAAAAACTTGTTGTGGTATGATTGTAAAGCAGTTTTCTTGTTTTCCTAACCTTTGAAAATTCTTGGCTTATTGTAAAGTAAATCCAGAGGTAATTTTGTCACTCATCTGAAAAGGACACAGAACTAGCCTAATGTCAATTGCAGCTCAGGGAGATCTTTTTGCAGGATACACTTGTATAAATCCTCAGGCTTAGTAGTAAAATCTCATTTCAGTGTTGAGAGTTTGGTGGTGATGTTGTGTTGCCATGGAATCAAGCGAATGGGAAAAATTTTGGAATGCCCTAAAGGAACAGATTTTGAGAGCTGCAAGTGCTCCAAAGAGCTCAAATACCGCTGGGTCTCAATTCCAGAAAAAGAGACTCTATCCTGCTTCCATTGAAGTCAATGGGAGGCTTGCCACTGATCTCAGTAGGAGCAGAAGCATGCCTAAGTTTTGCAAAGAAGTTTAAACTTCTAAACCCGAGGTGTTTCCCGTGCCAGTGAGTCCAGGGAGGTGATTTACATAGGAAGGCAAATCAGCAGAGCCCTGGCTTTGTGTGAATAAGCTGCTGACCACATCACGTGTAGCAGCCTGCAAATAAGAAAGAGCTGGCAGGGATCCTTATTATTTTAAATAATTGTTAGTCCTTCCTATGTTTAAATTCCTCATGAAGCTTCCAACAGAGTTCAACAAAGTACCTGTTTGCTAGACAATGCTGTGAGGAGGAGGAGGGAGAAGGGATGCGGGGGGGCTTCTTTTTACATCGCCTCTACCCTGGGTCTACGCTCCCAGCGATTCCCATGATGTCACTTTCAGTAATGGACACATGATTACAAAAGGGTACACAGCATCCTCTTTTAGAAAGGAACTTTCAAACCCGGGGAATGCTACAAAAGTTAGGAAACCAAAAACTGCGTGAGGAGGGAGTAAAGACCAAGACAAAGGTTCTTTGTTTGCAGTGACCGAACTCGACCTCACATGACTATGAACAATAATGAATATACAATTTGGCAGTTGCAGAACTCCATGTCAGCAGTATTGCCTCTGGTACACAAGGTTTTAAGAGCATCTGAGAATGGCAAGTGGCCATGAAATGGATTGATAAGGTTTTACACAGAAATGGTTTGAGCATACTTTATATCTCCTTTCAAGAGAAATGGTTTCTTCTCTTATATTTCACCTCCCTTATCTCGAGAACAAATGCAAAATTCATTAAGAGTGTGGTGACTCTCTTCTGTGCAAAATACAGCACTTTGTGTTTCTGTAATTTCTTCTCATTCAAATATCATATTTATTACTGTAAGGAAAAGATAAGGGCATTTCAGCCCAAGCTGCTCCTAGCTTTCCCCTTGAACTTGTTATTACTCTCTTTAGAACAAAAAAGGCTTTTGTTCTAACAGAAAGCACTACTGGGTTAAAACCAGTAAATCTAACTCTTACACTTGCAAACTTACCACCATTTATCTATTAAGCAATTACACACATTGTATTGCACAGACATCAGAAAATCTTAACTATCCAAAGGAACTTGCCAGCATTTTTAATTTAGGAATGCCAAGTGACAGAATTTGGAACAGGATTCTCCCATACTCAGACCTCAAGTGATTATCGCCCATAACAATACAAGCTTCTCCGTGCCTGCCAATAACAAAGGGTACCTTTTCTAAAGCTGGTTATTACAGTTCTCTGCTTTTGTTTGTTGAGGGCATTTACAAAGCTGATGTTTTATTTAAGAAATTGTCTTAAAAACAACACAGATTAAACAACTCATTTACTGTATATGGGCCCTAAATACTGTTGGATGCCTCAAAGATATTATTAAAAGTCAACATGTGCAGGGAAATTCCGGTTAAAGGATAAATCTAGGTTTGTGTTTGCAGATATTTCTAGTTTCACTAATGACTTTATATCAAGATCAATGGATTTCTACTTGTTGCTAACCTCCCCACAGAAGGGTTTCTTTCCATCTAGTTTCCTCTCCAGGAATGCAAAGCTGCTCACTATCCCTCCAAACTAGCAACCAAGGAATAGAAATACAGAAATCTGGGAGCTGAGGGCAGTGTGGACCGTTCATTAAAAAATCACAATATTATCAAACTTGCTGTGATTCATCCTTTAGCAATCATAATTTTTATATAATAACACAACTCCTAATTATTATGAGATGCTAAGCAAGTCTTTCGTCAGTATCTTAAACAGAGGAGGCTTTCACCACTCTGGTTTGCTCCAGTGGACAATTGTTGGCTTTAGAAGGACTTGTCATATCTTATAATGTAAAACACTTTAGATATTAGCAATTGGGCTGAGAGACAGCTCTTTCAGCTGCCAGTCAGTGCATGAGAGTCTTTGCAACAGATTATAGGATTCAGGTGTTGAATTGCATGCTGTCCCACCCCTCTCCTCTACTGCAGGTATTTAGGATCATAATGAAGTTGCTGCTGTGTGTAAGAGTCTCAATGCTTTTGATCTGGAAGATGTATGACCTGTTGGTTGGGAAGTTTTCTCTGAATTTTGGAGGAATCTTTTCGCAAGCACCTTGGGAAGGTTAGGAGAGCGTTGGGGCATCTGTTCTGACCTGATGCAGACTGCCATATATTCCAGTGAAGGCTTTACAACCCAAACAATCTGATTATCTCTTCAGCAGATGAACAGAGAGCCATCTCTAAAGGGCAACACACCCCACCCCAATTTACCCAGGCAAACAAAGTGGATTTGCTGATTTTAGGTTTTGCAGAAAGCAAACAGGAAGTAAAACTTCCCACAGGTATCTAGATTTATTTTTTTTTAAGTCAGCCTGACTAAAAAATTGTAAGGTCTCCAGGCTTAATTATAGATGTATATAATGAACTTCATGTAACTGAAATTTTATCTGTGGATACAATCAACCAAAAGTAAACAATACATTTTGTTCCAGCACTACAAAATTAACTGAGAACCCTGACAAAAGCCACATTTTTTTGCCTTTGGCCCTCTCTTTGCACTCATCAGCCTACACCAGTTGTTACACTTCACTTCTGACTTCCAAATCATGTTGAGCAATTTTTCCCACAGTGTTTCACAAACAAAAGCATTTTTTTTCCCACTCCCTCTTATGTGTCTCTTGGATCTGGGAATTACAGAATATCCTTGTTTAAGACCTGAGACCCAGCCAACAATTGTATCCCAGTGTGCTAGATTTCTTAGACTTTCAGTGATCATTTGAGCAAAATGATACCAATTGACCTGTCAAAAGCATAGCTTTTAGTTATTAAATAACAGATATTCAACTTACAGCATAAAATCTTTCTTAGGTTTTGGTTAATTTGGTTTTTTTTTAACCTAAATCTTTCTTAAGCACCTTATAACTTTGTGAGAGTAGAAATATTCTCAGATGTATACCCTAAAACTATTAGATTGCTTAATTATTCCAGGATAGTCACCAGGAATGGCAGACATCTGGAAAAGGAGATCATAGAATCATAGAATCATAGAATTTTAAGGCTGGAAATGACCCCTAAGATCATCCAGTCCAACCATTAACCTACCGCCACCAAGTCTACCCTTAGACCATGTCCTCAAGCACCGCATCTCCCCGTCTGTTAAACACCTCAAGAGATGGGGACTCAACCACCTCCCTGGGTAGACTGTTCCAGTGCTTGATGACTCTTTCAGTAAAGAAGTTCTTTCTAATATCCAACCTAAATTTTCCCTGGCGCAACTTGAGNATGTGTATATATATACATATAAATGTGTTTGCAGCTCTGGCCTTTCCCCTTTATAAAAGCACAGTGCGTATTAGTAGCTTGGTATTTCACCCACGACCACCCATTGCTTCAGGAAAATTGCATGGGGCACAGCATGACAGGCTGGTTTCATAAAGCTGTTTGTGGGCTCAGGACTGAGTCACTCCACAGCTCTTTCAGATTTTGGATAATGCAGGATCATACATGCCCTGTATTTCTGACTGCGCTTTTCCCCTCCCATTCTCTCCATAAGAGGGGTAAAGCAACACTGGTTTCTGGAGGGTTACTGTTTGTTTTACCTTTACCTGCAGTGAGAGATTACACATTCACTACAGCAAAGTACCCTAGGCTGTGGGGGAGAGGTGTTTTGAGCCAGGCCTTTTGGGGAACAGAAATGATTGGTGCCTTTCATTAGGACCTAATCAACTTAACCTATGGTACCAGAGAAGGTTCTATCAGCTGTTGCCTTTAAACTGTGTGTGTTTCTGAGGCACAGTTACAAAAACACCATTTCACCCAGCACAGAAAATGGGGCAAATTAGAGCACCTGTCAGCATAATTTACTGTGAAAGTGTCACAGTAGTTCAGGTAAAATAAAGCTGGCATAGAATTCTGGTGGAAAGGCAAGTTGAGAAGCCTCTTGAAGAATGTGTCTTCTGAGGAGCTGGAAAAACAACCCTAGTAAATTATAAATTCCACTTCTGCATTTTGTGATTGAACTTTTTAATTTTCAGTGATATGGTTTGACTACACCAGCCTGATTTTATGAAATACAAAAAGTAGTGAGCAGGCCACTGCACTCTGAATGTGCTTTAGGGGTCAGAATATGCTGGGCATGCATCTGCCTCACGGTCTTCCTTGCAAAACGTTTTCCTCTCATTTTCTATCTGTGCTACTGTAGTGTCTCCAAGGTGAAACTGAGCTTCACCACTCAAGCTGACTGGTGTTTGCTCACCAGCTTTTTTCATAAAAGAACTTTCTGTGCATTTCACCTTTGACATTTCATAGATGTTTTTGTGGGTAGTTAGTATTTAGTATTTTGCATATGACAAAAGTGAGGTATGTGCTAATTGAGCTAATGAATTAAAAAAACCCCAAACACTTGGGAAGCACTGGCCAGAATGGAAGCTGGAAAAGGTTCCTGAGCAGTTAAGAATTAACTTCCCAAACAGCCTTGAGAGAGGACTATGGGACCAATATCAGCCTCAAGTCCAACCTACATTGTGGATAAGCCTGATTTTTCTGGTCATTCCTCATTCATTTTCAGCTCCTCTGGTAGATCTTTAGTACATATAGGCCAGGAGGTACCATCAGTAATCTAGTATGATGAAAGATGGATCAAAATTTCATAACTTGTTTACACTAGGAACACTTGTTGCTAAAAATGTCTTAGTTACTATATTTTAACTAATATTTCAAGCACTAGCATAGATATGTTATCTGTTCCTGATCAGCCCTCAAAGTGAGAGCCAATATATTTTGAAACATGATTTCTTTTCTATCAGGACCTGTTGAATCTCATAAAACCTAGGTCAGGCAGATCTGGAGAAAAAGTCATCCATATCTCTGAACTTGCAAAATTTGGAAGCAGAACAATGCATGATCAAAGAGTCCAAATGTCATTTTGCAACTTTGTAGTCAGTAGCATGATCCACTCTTTCTGTTCCTCTGTTAAATCTATATAAGATGGTTTCTGACCACAGATGTGCCACATATTGTCAGCTGATATTTGGAATTGAGTCCCCCTGCATTTAGTGCAACGTCCAGGACACCTTTAGATTCTCTTTCCCCAGCACAAATCCCGACTTAGCCTAACTAAAATTACATTAAATACAAGAAAAATTGCTACCACAGTAGATGTAACTTGTTACTGTTGACTAAGTCTTTTTCCGATATCTTCTCTGTCTATGTGTTATGTTCTAGCTGATACAGGCTGAGAACTTTGGGGTACAAACACTCAGAACAGAAAATCTGCATCACACTTGTATATACCACTTTTTGGTAATTAGATAACTTTATATATGGTTCAGCTATCATGTAACTTATATATAGGGCAACCACAGCTACATATACTCTGAGCCCTATTTGAACTTACACTGTGCACATCTGTATTAATCAAGTACTTATGGACAGAGAATTTTAATTAAAGTAAAATTAATTTATGACCGAGAGTAACCTGTGAAACCATGCTTACATTATCAGTTGAGATTTGTGCAGGATACCTCATGAAGCTGCAATCTATGCATCCTTACGTAACAGGCATTAAGAAGGAGTTACACAACTTAATGCAAACACCACTGACAGGTGAAAACCCATGGTACAGACAGGATCTTGAGTAATCATCAGAGCAGTGCCAGAAAGCAAATTCTACCTGCAGAAAACACTTTTTTTTTTCCCCATGTTGAATGCATTTCAGGGGATGCTCTGCAATTTGGTTGCTGGCAGGTGGATCATACTTTTCCAAGCCTGTCTGCCACAAAGTGGCTTTCTATTGTAAACTTTTATCCTTCAAAACCTGTTAATACAAACTTTGACCAACACTGCCCCAAAAGGTGTGTGCAATTCAACTCGTATCTTTACTGACTGCAATAATAAACTTTTGGTCTAAAACAAACAGGTCATTAGCAAACAAATACTTTTGTGCACTGTGGTTTATTTGGGCCCCCTCCTGTCATCCCCTTTTTCACTCACTGTTCACATGCTTGGAGTCTGATGTCTGAGTACATCTTCACGATGCCTGGGCCTTGCAGCTTTCCCAAACTTAGTGCTGGTGAAGAACATACTCCATTTCTCTGCACACAAAGTTTATTAGCGCCTTTTCATTATAGCTGTTAATTCAGGCAATACTGTCATCTCAGGTGTTATCTCATGGCACAGGACATGTCTAAATTCAGGCAGCCATGCCTGTAGATACATGTATTCGAATTTCAAGAAATGTTATCCAATTAACTCTGTGATTGTTTCAAAATATTTTTGTAAGTTGATGTCATTTCTTGATAACTGTATTCCATTTCATGCAAAAAGAGCATTCTGAGACCCCTTTTAGATATTTTATATTGCAGACCTTGAAGTGCTATACAGACTATTTTGTGGGACAGATTCTGATCACTTTTACATCAATTGAAATTGGGATGACTCCAAATGTCTACTGGGGTAACATACAGATTTTTTTTTCCCCTCAGCCATTACAAAAGACTCACACACACACCAAGATGTAACGGTGTGGTCAGACATACTTTTTGAAAGATGTGTAGTTTATCACAGCTTAACTGCATTACATCTTCAGAAAACACTCTTTTAGGCTTTCCTTTTACACAGCATCAGGCCTGGAAGAAAACACAATGTTGTTTTTTAATCTGCGGCATTGCCTGCTTCCTTGGTGGGGGTGCTCCCAATGGTTTAAGAGGTAACTAAATATATTCCAACAGCAGTAAAACAGTGGATGACTAGGGTGCACAGAATGGGGTTGTATTCAGAGAGACAGGAATGCTGAAAGAAAGGTAAGTTTGGTTTTGCCTTTTTCACAGCCTGATAAGAATCCAGCCTAACAACTTTACTTCTAACTGGCTAGACTAAGGAGGCATATTGTTTCCCCTTTTAATACTACTCTTCTCAGGCTTCCATCTCTCCAAACACAACTTATTGAAAACACTTAAATACATTAATTCAGTCTCTGACAAACCTACTCAACATCACTTAAAAACCTGAGCCCTCCTGATTCACTATTTCAAATATTTTTCCCTCTTAGAATCATAGAATTATAGAATCATAGAATGTCTAGAGTTGGAAGGGACTCCCAGAGGTCATCTAGTCCAAACCCCCTGCAAGAAGCAAAGACACCCTCTTCTCTCAAGAGAAACAAAATACATCATGCCTTTGGGATATTTTTGGTTAAAAACTTGTTAATGACAAAACATATCCCTCAGCTGAGAGGTCTGCAGTGAGCTAGCTGGGGGAAACAATCCACCTGAAAAATAAGTCATCAAAACCATCATTCTGGTCCAACCGTTGAGCTGTCAGAAGGGTGGGAGGAATAACAGAGGGAGGGGCAGGGGCTGCACAAAGTGGCAGGGCCATTAAAAGACATGCCTGTGAAGTGGTGCTCAGAGTCACATCCCACTGCCTCTAAGGAATAGTGTTGTTTCCTGTTATTGAATGAGAATGTAAACATGGCGGAGGCAGAGCCTCCTTCCCCAGGAGGAAAACAGACTTCACAGAGAATAAGGTTAAATCACAGCTTTAAAATGTACATTCTTTACATGATTATCCAGGCTAAGGCTTAGTTTTGTTTTCTGGGGTGTGTTGAGGAAGAGTGGAAAATAATTTAAATACTTTTAACTTGCCTTTTCCCTCATTTAAAATCGCTCGTATGCTTGTAGGCTGACTACTCAATTTACCAGAATATATTTGTAATCATTCCTCTATTAAAGCTAAATTCCATTTGTCAAAGCCCTCAATAGCACAGTGGTGTCCATGGGATCAACCACCACAGCATGAACAAACTTGAACAAGGTGCTTTCCTCAGTGTGATGTTTTGCTACAAGTTACATCCAATTCAGCCATGCTTGAAAACACTAATTATATTGGTCAGGAACATAATTTTTGTCTTTATGAAACAAGTTTCTAAAGTGGTTTCTGACACCTACAGTTTGGACACTAGTATACTGTCATATATGGCCACCCAAAGTGCCATTTTATCTCTATATGCATGGCTTAGTTAAAACCTCTGCATACAAACAGAAGATCTATGAGTACAAAATAATCTGAGAAATGTGATGAAGTATTTATTTACTATCCTCTGAATTCCTTTTACCTTCATCTCTAATTTTTTAAATGCTTCTTTGTATTGGTTATTCCAGAATTGTCTGTCATCTACAACATCCTAACTGTACAGCTTTAACTAATAGATAAGTACAAAAAATCATTCCACAGACATATTTTTAATTGCAGATTTTTCTTCTTTGATTAAAAATAACAATAAAGGAATACACAAATAGATAACTATAAGGTAGGCAGCGATTCTGAAATAAATTAATCTGCTCTGCCCTAAATAATTCAGTTCACTTTGCCTACTGTAAGACACCTGAGAACCATGTATTTCCTACTCTTCCCTCTGCCTATGAGTATTCTGAGCACTGTATAGGCACCTCATTTTCAGTTTTCTTTTCCTTTTATGCAAAAAAAATAATGACAAAATAACCAGTGTCTTACACATCCAGCCAATGCTGTTAAACACATGGTCATGAACAAGGACACAAATAAATTCTGCCTGGATGAAGCATGATTCATATTTAGAGGAGAGGTACCAGGAGTTGTGCCAGGGATGATCTCTGTCCCCTGCTATTTTATCTGTCTTGCTACGGCATTTACATGGCTCCCATTACTATGATGCCAGGGTATATGGGAACATACGGCTATTCTTACAACACTCAAATAGGGTGGCCAGATTACATGGGTTATCCCAGGTCATAAGTTTGAAGCAGAACAGATCATTACACAAGCTTCACAAGGTCTTGATCAGCATAAGGTGCTTATAGACCATTTCTGTATAAATTGAGACCTAGCCCCAAGTATCGACATGTTTTTCAAGGATTTGTGCTAAAACAGTCAAGAGGCCCCATCATGAAGGTTTCATTGGACACAAACCAATGTTGAAATGAACCAGTGTTAGACTTATATCAGCTTCTTTTGATGCCCACCAAATGCTCTTGATGTATGGCTGTGGAGATAAAAGTATTTCATAACAAGCCTTCTAATTTCTATTTTAGTCAATCATTTTAATCATAGAGTGCCCAGTAAAACTATATTTCCCCTATTTCCCATGTGGTCTTAAAATCGAGTTCATTTCCATGAGATGAAGATGTCACTAACTTACCTTTAGGTTTTCAAAATTAGACTATCAGAACATGCTTTAAAGCAGTGTTACACTTGAAATTGATTTGGAAGAAAAATAAAACCTCTTTACGTGCATCAGGAAGTTATTCCCAAGATATAAATGCATAAATATGATCCTAATCAATTTACTGAAGCCTGCAGTCAGACTTCTGCATAGGGCACAGACATGTTAATGTCTACTGCGAGACATTCATATTCAAGCTGATGGATGGATGTCACCCAGAAGCTTCTCCTGCAGATGTACCCATTGCTAGCTGTCTGAGTAACACATTGTACACCCCTCAGTTCATAAGCTCTATAACCTCCTTTGGAACAAATGGAGGAATAAAGCCCTTTTATTTGCTCTTTTATGATTACCACATGATACCCTACAGTCGGAAAGTGTTAACATGTTCATAATTCTTGTTATTTTAAAAGGATAAAATACTTACCCACCTGATAGGATGTTGGGAAAGATAATTAACTAACATTTGGAGAAGCTCTTAAGACTGCTGAATGCTTAATCCTGCAAGAGAAAGAAATATATGATCCACTGACACTTGCTTAACACACCCCCATGTCATCACCGACACAGATTTTGTGGCTTCATAGGCCTTGGTAGCCAAAAGAAATAACCAAGGCTAGATTGCTCAAATTAATAATGGGTTTGGACAAGACTCGGTAATAAACAATAATGTGTTCAGTATGTTGATATCTTTTCCTTTAAAACACCTAAAATTCTGGTTTAATCTAAATATTTTTCAACTACCATCCTTCTAACATGATACCTTACCATATCTTCCATCATTTTACTACTACCAGGATGTGTACATACTCAGTAAGCTTCAGATTTCATTAGGAAAATGTTGGGTTTTTTTTAAATTTTTATTTTATAAACCAACTTCTATTTTTTTACTCTGTTTTTAAGTCACAAGGATATATTGTAATTATCCAGACAAAATCCTCATGATAGAAAACCAAAGGAAATTCCAGATGCCAATGACACCTACTCCAGCAGGACCACTGCAGCAATGTAATGAAGTTATCATTTAATACATTTCTACTTTTAGTGGTGACAATTTTAGCTTAGTAACATCAGAGGGTTTGGACTGGAATTGGTGGCAACAACGCTAGAGAGTTTCACACACTGCAGCCATTTGAATGACTTTGGGAAGTTACGGTTCATATCTTTCAAATATCATTGGGACTATTCCAGGTGTAACCAATGTGAGCTTTAAGGTTAATTTAATACATTAACCTTAATATGGTGTGCCAGATGTAAGAGCCAAGGAATTCTAAAATGTTTTAAATGTGTTTTAATAATGCCATGCACTAGAGCTCATAGGATATTCCTGCATGAAAGAATGGATGGCAAATATTGCATGAAGTTAGTCTTTATGGGATTTTTTTTGTTGATATTCAGCTCTTGATTCATCCAAAAATATAAGTAAGCTTGACCCAGTCACTCGCTGATAAATGAAGATGTTAGCTCAGAAATACTGCAACACTGTAGTGTAGTTGCATTTCAGCAGAGATATGGTTCAAATGCTTCCTGACTTCTTTCTCCTCCCTGTGTTGGGATCCTTGCCTAGGTTATGTGTTCTGCAACATCTGCCCTGGCATAGTGCATCTAGAGAGACTTTGTTGGAGATAGAAGTTCATGCACTGAAGTGCATCTCTCCAGGTCTCTGCAGCGATTGGACAAGAATTTCAGTTTTCCCTCTCAGAAATCTTCAGACAAACCTATGAACAGACACTGAGTTTGTTGTGTTCTCTTTACAGAGACAGCATTGCACATACACATGACAAGTAAGTTTAGCCATGCAGTTTTGCAGCAGATCAGCATTCATAGATAACATGGCTATAAATTCTGTCCAGCCCCTCAAACACTTGTTCAGCTGAACGGTCCCCTCTCAGGAGAGGAATCTCAGTGATGCTGAAGAGGCCTGTGACATACATATGACTCATAAGAGCCCTGGTGCAAGACTGGAAGTTAATTTCCAACTCATTATGCATGTATGGTTTCAGTTCTCTTAATGGCAGGCTTACACAGCTACATACATTGCAAGCACACAGCAGTGGGAGTGACAACATCTGTAAGCATTCAACCTAAACATAACAGTAATATACTGCAGCAGACACCTCTTGACAGCAGCTGGGATGAGCTGAGGGCTGTTCAGTGCCGTACTTCAACCCAGCACTTCCCATGGAGAAGAAGTAGGGCAAAAGGAAGGCTAAGAGCAGTTCTCACATGTTTGCACCACAATGTTTATATGTTCATTACAGGACTTCAGAATTTCCATTTCAACACCTGGATATGCATATTGGAGAGAATAAAATTCAAGATGCAAGGACCATAAAAAGCAATAAGAAAGAATTCTGTGTGTAAATAAGGGGAAGGACAATTAGGCTCACTATTGAGTGGAGATGGACATCTATGGGTGGATGATGCTGAGAAGGCTGAAGCATGTTGTGTCTTTTCATTTTCACAACTACCACAGAGAACTAACAATTCAGTGACTGCTTTTGCTAATTCCTCAAACATCCTAGGGCATTTGTTTCAGATACTGGTTCTCTCTATACATATGCTTTAAAATATTCTTTAAGCTGTCTTTTCTGTTGTGTTGGTTGTTTTTTTTGGTTTTGTTTTTTTTTTACTTAAACTCCTACCACACAGTTAGAATTAATTTTGCTGAGCTTCTAACTTTCAGATTGAAAACCTTGAATAATTTCATTTTCTTATCATCGGTTATTTGAACTGCTTCCATGTTAAGTAGTAAAATTCTAACTTCCCTTTGTCTTTCCTTCACACTTCATTCAAAGAATCTTTTCTTCTTGTTTTTTATATACCTTCCAAATGTTTCAGTTTAGCCTTCCTGAATTTAGACCCATGTTCTTGACCTTTATCATCATCCTCAGATACGTCTCTTTGCTTCTACCTTTTATACACATTTCATTTTGATATTTAAGTCACGAAAGTGATCCTCATGCAGCTCGGCCAGTTCTGGGGGGAGGGTGTCACTCAGCTCACTCCAAAACAGAAGATTCAGTTTTTAGTCTTTTTAAATATATCCCTACAAGAAATTAGATTACTAGATGCCAGTAACAAGGAAAATCCAGCTGCTGATATGATATGAGTAGTAGATATTCAGATGAATGAAAACAGATTTGGTGCTAATCAGGTAGGAAAGCCTGAAATAGCAACACAGAAAACCATTGCGGGTTCTTAATCCAGAGGAGTTAACCATCCTGGACAACATTGCATATATCACAACCACAACACTGTAATGCCAGCCCTACCCCAAGGGGAGCTGTGATTCCATCTCCCTGGCCATGTGCTAAACCTGCAAGATCAGTGATGTAGCAGGTTTAGCTCTAGCCCACTCAGAAGAGATGCTAATATGGTTTTTAGAAAAGCATTAATAATGTGAAACTGGAGTGGATTTCCAGGTCCAAAAATGTTACATAAATGATTTGCCACAGCTGGATTAATTCTCTGCTTCCTCTGTGCCTCCTGCCACATAGAAAAATGATCCCAAGTTCTGCTTAGTGCTGCTAATACTGAGAGCTGAACTGGATTGAAGGGCAAACATACTGGGTGAGTTTTATCCAGCTAAGCACAGGCATCTATATTTGTATCTCACTCTGGAAAGAAACATTCATTTCTAGGGTACAGTTCATCTAATCCAAAAGCAGATGCCTCAAACATTCAGATGCATTGCTCTGAAGGACCCTGCTTCTCTGCTCGGAACGCAAAATTAGTTTAAGGTCACTACCCTAAATACAGTCAAACTACCAACTTCTGGTGACGGGCAGAGTAAACTCCATCCCAGTTTCCAAGCCTTGATAGTACAGTACAAAGCAAATAAAAAAGAGTTTATACAAATGCACAGGACTGACATGAAGCCCTGAGATGTTTGTAGTTACCCACTGGAACAACTCAAGGGAATCAAAGTCTGGACTTTGAAATATGAAACTATAAACAACTTCAGACTGATCATCAAAGGCTTGAACCAGCTCGCATCTGCTCCAGCAGTCCTTCACAGCTGGGCCCCCATCTTCCCTGCAGGGTTGCTTCAGTCCGTGGAGTAGACATTATGCTCCCAATGAAGATCTCCAAGGATCTAACTGTGTGGAGTTAATTGTAGGTAATCTGTATGATTAAATATGCTTGCTAGCACAATTCCAGGTTGAGTGATATGCTCTGCCACACCATGCAAAAGGATCTGATACTGAGCAGGAATAAATAGCAGCTCAGACTGCAGGGGATCAGTGATTTGAAGCACCTGTTGAGTGACAGAGACATCCAAGCTTGGATGCCAGTTCAAACAAACTCCCTTAAACAAGGATGCCTTGTCATACAGGGTAGGAAATACAATTCGTCCTTAATCATAATTAAGGAATAATTTTTCGATATTTACTTTTTACTACAGACCAGAGGAGGAGTGGGCAGAACTGCTAATCCACCCACTGTGCTACATGCCCTACAAATATAGTAAGGAGAGACAATTCTTCCAGTAAGGAGACTGGAAGCTAAAAATACAAGGCAGAGGCTGAAGGGCAGCCAAAGTCACAGGGTGATACCCCATGTCTGGAATCACACGGCTGGTCTGTGCCCAGGGACTGTCCTCTGTGCCCATGGCACTGCTTAAATACAGCCCAGACAGTGACGGTGGGAATGAGAAGCCTCTGGAGAACGTAGGAAAAAGGTTTGAAGGGAGTGATGCCTTTCAGACTGTCCTTAGTGTGAAGCCAAAGCTCCCAGTCAGTGCAAGGCTGCATGAGTTGCTGGCTGCTCCTCTGTAAAACAGGCAGCACAATCTGCTTCTAAGTGACTGACCCTCCCAGCACTGCCTGAGGACTGATGAAACCAGTAGTGGGATTTGATTATGAGTAGTCTCAGATTGGATTAGAACACTGTTTTACAGGGCATATCATGGCGTAAGCCTTAGGAGAGGTCCAAGGCTCAGCAGGAATCCTGTCTGAACTGAACTCGCAGGCCTGTGAAGGGGTTTTGCTCTACACCAAAGTTCACAGAATGCCTTCAGTCTAAGCACAAGAGGCTGCAAGAAACAGGATTATGTTCTACACAGTAATGCATGGTGATTCTGTCTTCCACACCTAACAAAACATAACTGGTACAAAAATAAACCTACCTTAACTGCTGAATCCTGGTGGGAAAGTCAAGGTGAAACTACGTCCTGCCAAAAGTTTGTGCCACTATCCAAGGCTCCCAGAACTCAAAAATACACAAGAGACCCCCCCCTCAGTTTGCATGTTGAGCTTCAGAACAAAGTAAAAAATGTTCTGTTCAAGTCACTTCTTAAAAGTTGCCCTCAAAAATGAAGCAGCCAAGTGACAGAGAAAAACCAAACCCCCCAAAATGCATCAAAAAACTTGTAAGATAATATGAAAATTCCAAAGAGACTACACTTAACTTCTGATTCCCTGTGCCAGCACTAGCACGGGCCTTGTATGTACTCAAATGTAACAGGATTTATTCCTATCCATGGACTACTTGTATTTATGTTTGGGATTGATCTGTTGCACAATGCAATGAATAACACAGTAATAACAGAGACTAAATTGGTTTCCTTGGCACCAGGTTCTCAACAGTAATAATATGCAAATACCATATGACTCATTGGCAATTCCTTTTTGTATGCATATTTAAATGGAACTATATTGAAATTTATGAATTTATGAATTTATGCCCATACATTCAGCTATATCCTGTTGGCCATGGGGTATATTGTCCACTAACCAGGGTCTTGAGCCAAAGAATATTAGCAAAAGAGGTTACACGAGAATGATGAACATAAGTGGTATCTTTGTTACATCTATAACGAAACAACAGCTGTCAAATAAAAGCAGAGCATAAGCTAGGAGTGAAACAGCTACCCATTCTGCAGGTGGGAGAGAATTAGCACTTTCCAAAACAGAAGGTGTCAGACAATTTGTTTTGGAAACAATCAATGCCTTCAATGTAAAGCTCATAAAGCTTAAACCACCACCATGAGTTGTTTTGACAAGAGCAGAGGACATGCCACCACATCACAGGAGAAGTCCTGGCCTCCTTGACATTCAGCCAAGAAATAGCTCTGCTGAGTCTTGCTTTTTAATCCTGTTTGGGTCTGGAAGAACAGCACAGGGAGAAATTCAGCACAGGGGAGACAGGTGGTGAACACAACACGCTTCCAAACACTGCATCATCAATTACAGCCCTGGAATCACACTCAGTTGATAGTGTGGGCCAAATAGAGTCTTTGATTTTTAATTGCTTGTTGCTCTACTGATATTATTTTTATAGTGATCAGAAAAGATATGACTCAGAAATGAAGTGACAAACATTTCAGAGTAGAAAGAAATGTGCTGGTCTTTCCTGATGTAGGTGCACCAGGTGGTGAGGCGGTGATAATGAAAGGGAATCTTAAAGCAGATAAAATATTTCACTTAGCCCGTGCATGTTATTAAAAACCTATTAGACATGAGTAGCATAGTCTTGTGGGGAAACAAAATCTATGAAGCCAGGCCCACCAGGCAAGTGGTTCAGAATGATCAGACCTTCTGCTAATGGGTGTACTCACACCCACAGCTGAACACACACATGCTGGCAGCCACACACTCTGTCCAGACCCTGGATAACATATCTCCACAGCCTCATACACTGAAGAAAAGCCCACATCCCTCCATGGTAATTTTCATGTCTATGCTAAGGGCATATCACCCACACTGCCTTGTGCTAATCTGAGCTCCCATCCTATTTCTTTTTTTCTCATTCACTTACCTGCTCGCATTTCTCTTGCCTTTTGGTGTTTTTAAAAACCAAATGAATGCTACACAAAAACTGTGTTAGTGCAATGTTTACCTGGCAAGGTCAGGAAGATGGCAACAGCTATCTGGCAGACAAAGATGGGAGAGAAGCACAAACAAGAGTTGTCATGCCAGGCACTTTTAGAAGCGTAGCCAAAGGCAGGGTCAGAGAGACCAGAACTGTTAAAACGAGTCAAAATGTCCTATCCTGAGCACTGCAGCAGTACACAGGACATACTCATGGAAATCATCACCATCTCAAGAGACGCAAAATATGGTTAAATTTTCCTTTGCTCCATGTAAGAAAAATGTTTTCACATCAGAAGTGGGTATTTCCTCACAGAAGACTTTTGACCACGAAACATTGACTAGGTCTACCTCCTAAAGATCTCTCACTTTAAGGCAGAAATAAAAGCAGGATGCAGAGGGTGACTGTTCTTCCGCTCTCTACCAGCTGCTAGTTGGCTATTTAAAAACTCATTAACTTCCTCAACAGACCTTGGCCCTAATTAGTACCTGGAGTGATCAGCCTGCCCCTTTCTCCTTCACCTCTGCCTCTCAGAGCCTTCCATGATGATTAAAAGGAACTGCACTCCTTTGGTACAATTTTAAAACCGGAAATTTTTGAGTTATCAGGGTCTAGTTGCAACTTGAATTCAGTTCTGCCTCGGAGCTTACCAGACCAACCCAGAATTATCCAGCTTGCTTTGACAGCCCAATTCTTCATATGTACATGTAACAAATCATTCTCTAAACCTGGTTCTGTCATTTCCTCTCCTTTGTCTTTCGTACAACCAAATCTGCTTTAACTGAGATTGAAGTGTCACCAGAGCCATTCAGCCAACTGCAATGTGGATGCCAACACTGCAGTCTCTTCTAACAGAGGGAAATGTACAAAAAAAAAAAGGACTCATTCTATCTTCCAAAATTATAATGTGGAAGTTATGTAGATATGCACCTGTATGCTCCATAAGGGTGACAAAAAGAATGTACTGATATAATAAAAAAAAGCAGGGGGCTCCTCACTTTTATTTCTGCCTGAATGGATGCAGTTAAGAGTGTTAAGTTCGGTCAGTACGTGAATTGAAATGTAACCTAAATGTAAAAAGCAAAATGAGAGAAGTTTTGATTGCAAAGCACAAGCACAGCCCTACTCAGGCCCAGTTTAATGCATGTGGCCAGCATGCAAAATGTTTTTTTTTATTTCCTGCATTTCTCTGAAACATGTTTCACATTCAACATGTCTCAACAACAAAATAAATGCTGCTGTGCCCTGAAAATGGGATTTTTGGATGACTGGATGTTGGTTCCAGTGCTGCACAGCCACAGGTGCCCTCACAGTCCGGCTAAAGACATCCTCTTCCCAGGTAACCGTGAGAGTCCTTACTCACCAAAATAAGGGGAAGTATTGTCCTTGCACATAGATTATCAAAATAGTCGGTCCAAGGGCTATAAAGCAGTAATACTAACCCATCATCTCTCTAATTAATATAATTACTGTAAATAACTCATAAAGACTCATCTTATTTTGGATACACACACAGATCTTCCATTGGCATTGCAGGAAGGCAAACTGAAGCCATTGCAATTCATTACCATAATTAAATATTAATGATAACCCTAGACTTTTTTCCAAAACAATTTCTGAAAAACATCATCACTACAGCAACAGAAATCCCAGCAGGAGTGCAGATAGTAATCTCCTGAAGGGTAACCTACCTGTAGCAATTAAATTAAATTGTAATCAAGAGATTTCTCATCTCAAAGACATGTTTTAATGAAACATGATACCGTGACACCCAAGGAATATCCTAACATTATCCCTATGAGAGGTACGAAACTACAAGGCCCATTTAGAATGAAAGTCAATAGCCTGTTAAAAATGTTTCTGTTCTGGCATCCTTGAGTAGTCACTTATTTACCTAGTTTGAGCTGCAGGATTGGTTAAGGCATGGATTAAATATTTCCTGAATTCTACTGCTGTTTTCCTGAGGATTCTATATGTATGTACCCAAACCATTCACCACATTGCTTTCTCACATTCTTATACACAAACTTCCAATTCTGTGTCAACTGTCCTTTGTATTCAAACATAATTTCCTTCACACACTAATCCATTCTCAACTTCTTACAGACCACACTGAGTGAGAAGACATTTCTCACTACCTTTCCCACGTAAAAAATTCAGTCTATATAAGTCCTGGGAGAAAAGACTTCTGTTTCTGAGAATTCTGGAGGACACAAAACTTTCCCAAAGAAGAGGTTTGTAATCAGTTGTTCAATATTCAGAATACCCACCCTGAAGAACACTGCAATATTTTCACAGTAATCCCCTGCAGAATTTGGATGAAAATTTGAAATCACAAACTCTGTGCAAATACTGATATATCCTATAGATACACTCTCCCCACAGAACAGGGCATTATCTCCTTACCAGCTCTCATTTTCAAATAACTAATAGGCAACAGACCATCTTCAGAGCGAACGCTGCTTTTCCAGATCACTCTGCCAGCATTTTCAGGGCAATGAAACTAAATTGTCCTAGAAAATGATGGAAGTTCCCTATACTTGCAAGATGAACACCAGTCTGAAGAGTACACAACAGTGACACACGATAGTGTCACTGCAGCCAAAGTAGCTTCAGGGGAAAAGGTACTTTGTGAGAAATAGTTAATTTTTTTAAAAGCTGTTCTGCACAAAACAAAGTGCAGTACATTTCTCTGGCAGATATAAAGAAGCTTCCAGTGCTAAATAAAAATGGCAAGAGGACCATCAGTTTTGCAGTCCTGAAAATCACTAGATTTAGATTTTCTAAATAATTTCTTTTGAAAATATTAGACATCTAAATCAAATAATTTTTGGGGGGAAGGTATTTAGGTGCCAAGTACCCCTAGAATTAAGGTATTTGACCATAAACACTAAGGTTTGAATAGTGTATCTATCTAATTTTTTAAAAAAAACATCTAAATTAAAGCACACTGGCCAAGCAGAAAAATCTGTTACCAGAAAAAGCTGTTACCGTCACAGTAATCAACCACATAAATAAATCATCAGCATGATTGATCTCAGTGGCCTTTAATCCCAATGGCTCTTTTCCCAGGCTACCTAGGACACTGTGTCCAATATGTTAAATCTAAAAGAGAATAACTATTGTCGATAAAGACTATATAAAGTATTTATATATAAATATCAGGGCATGTCCCTCTACAAGACCTATATTGTCGACGAGTCAGGATGCCCCCAACTTTGGCATGGGTGTACAAATAAAAGATAAGAGGACAAGAGGAGCTGCCCCTGCTTGTGTGATCTGTGCAAAATGAGAGGCAAGGACAGTCCACACGTTTGGGAAGGCTGGGGCAGGTCCTCTTGCACAGCGAGCCATGGAGACCTCCCTGAAGAAGGCAGAGCAATGAAATACCAAGGTACAGTTTCACCCTTTTTCCTTTGAGTTTCTGGGGCCACTGAGCAGCAAACTCGGGCTGTGCTTGGCCTCCTCACTTCGACAGCCCAGTTAGACTGAGACTAAAGAATCCAGGCTGGCTGTGACTGCAGTCACACAGGCAGCACAAGAGACTTTATTTCCTTCTCTTTGGCTGGTAATGATTAAAATAGCTGATAAAATGCAAACCCATGCATGAATAACCTGGGATCTTACCAACAGCCTGGTGCCAAGGAGCTGTGTTAGCTGGCCACCAACTGACTGTCCAACACCAGCTGCTGTCTCCCTGCCTGCAGAGCCCTTTCTGGCTGATGGCACTCAGTGGTGAGAGGAGAAAAGGCAGAGAGCAAGGAGGAAACCACCAATGAAACCCTGCTCGAAGTGAGGGAGCGTTGGAAGGAAAGGTTTATAAACAGAATCTCACACAGAAGGTTTTGAGGTAGCACACGCAGCCACGAAGTGAAGGAGACCGTGCGAGCATCCTTGTTGGCTGAGCTCAATGAAAGTGGTAACTGCACAGAAGGGTGGTGGGAGAGGAAACACTAAAGGAGGTGTGAAGATGAGAAGCCAGCCCACAGTCCCAGAAGGTGGCATTACATAGTAACAACTGCAGATGATGTGCGTTTAGTGGGTATTCAACAAACCGTAAGGGTTGCAACTGTCAGAGGAAAATGAAGACTAAAACGTGAAGAAAGGAGCTGGCACAGGGGTTAATAAAGCTGATAGAAAAGGAGACTAGTTTGAGGCCACTCTACAACTAGGGGTCTTAGCTCCTCTAGGAGCTGAAGGAAGGGAACATGCGGCTGAACTTCTTTCACTCACATCTCCTATTCCTGAGCGATGGAGGCTTTGATCTATTCTATTTTAAACAACCAGATAATAAATTGTCTATGTTATTCATTAATTAATGTATCCCCAAAGATCCAAGAGAATTGCTTTGGCCTTCCTATTGTTGCTTGCTTGCATGTTGAAACAGCAATACTGAGTAATAATTATTATGGATAAAGCAGATAATCAGAACTGGCCAATGAAAGCTCCAAGAGATGAGGCAGCACTCAGATAAGGGTGAGATGTCTTCACCAGATTTTGTAGGAGTGACTGAGTCACCTTGCTTTTCTGTGTCATGTGTTGTCTGTTTATAGTACGCCACTATCACCATCTCCTGGCCAGTTGGTGTCTCGAGTCAAATCTCTCTAAAGGTGTCTGGCAGCCTGTAATGAAAGGTACTGCAAACCCAGAAAATGCTACCTGTGCCACATCTTATACACATTCAAATTCACTGACTCTACATGTGCCAAAATAATACACAGGATGAAAGAGAGAGAATTAGATGTAGAGTGCAGACATTTCAACTGCTTTTTTTTTTTCCAAAGGGTTTCCAGCAAGGTGTATCAGAATACCCTAAAATCACCTTGCATTTTCAGAACTGACCATTAGTTTGATTATATTTTATTTTGGGGCCCACTGAGAAGACCGAAACTAAAATGAAGGAAAAGCCTGTGAAAAACAGGCCCTTTGCAGCACTTCAGACCTTTCACACTTTCTGAAACATCATTAATATATCTTCATGACCAATTGCTGTCAAAAGATTCAGTATTCCCTGATCTTTTTACTATTTTTTTTTAGATATAAAGGCCATCCAGAGATGCAAAGAATAACTTCTCAACTGTGTGTGCTTTTGGTACAGACAACCACTAAACAGACCACAGTCTGTCCAGTTAACACATGCTGAATTTATCCATCTGCTTTCAAGCATTTAAGACAAGGCTTTGACACCTTCTTGATCTTTCCAAATCTTAAATCTGTAGATGTCCAGCAAAGCATGTTACCTCAGAAATAGCCCAGGGGTTATTTGGCACATATATTAACTGTCCCAGACAACTTTCATTTCAAAATTATTTTAGAACATACTCGCAGCTCAAGCAAGATACCTTCTGAGCTTTGGCTTTAGAGGCTGCAGTTCAGAAAAATGAACAGAATCACTAACTTGCTTTTTTGCCTTTAAATTAATTCAGGAACACAGGGTCAACTTCTAATTTTATCTAATCCCAGAATAAACAAACAGCAGCAGAGCTTCCTGCGTCATTAACTGCATAATCAATCTAGAGTCTTCAGCACAGTCTGTCCTAGAGAACCAAGTTCTTGAGCTATAGTAGGTTTCTGAGGAAAGCAACCATCTGAATCCCTTGGAAGGTAATCAGTTTTATTCCAGAGGGATTGTCATAGATGGAAACTGCAGTGTCATACTTTCTGGAATAGCCTGTAAGAAATATTATACAAATGCCTCTGGTGTATTATAATTGCAGACATTTTGCAGATGACCACAACGCTCTGTTCAGCAAGCTGAGATTGAGATGATTGCTTTCTGGGGAGTGCATATTTCACCCCAGTACACTGATGTGAGCCACACTAGAAGACAGAAACAGTAATTCTAAAAGCTAGCAAATAGTACTTAGGATCATCATTCAAGAGGGTAAAATTGAGTGAATCAATGCAACACCAGCTACAGCCCAGCAGAAAGAAAAGCAAAGGTATCAACTTCTTGAGACTTGGCTATCAGAAGAAGCTTTACCTGGGCAGCAACACAGTCATCTTTTCCACTTGGTGCTTCAGTGATTCTACAAGAAATCCTATCTTCAAACAGCCAACTAAAAAAAAAGGAATATCTGTTTTTTATTTGTGATTGGTTGAGTCATAGACAAGAAGTATATGAATATCAACTGAGTGCTTGAAGCCTCTAGACTTGATTGCTTTGCTTCATCCCACTACATGGAGCCTGTGACATCTCTCTACTGCTATAAAGCATGGTGAATTGAAAGAAGCATCTCAATGCATTATCATCATTAGTGGGATGGTGCAATTTGAAGAAAACCATGTCCTTTAATTGGTCTAAAATGTGGTCTGTTATCTACGAGAAGTCTCAGAAAGTGACCTTTTTGGAGGCTGAATGCACTAACAGCTATGTCTTGACAAAGTGAGAAAAACAATTTGGTTTATGGCATCAGAAGAGAAAACTTCACTGAGACACTTAACTGGTGATGGTTTGTGAGTCATCAAGTCATTGTTAATAAGCCATAATGAATACCAGTGTGAATGGTAAACTGACAAGCAGGGGGAGTTTAGTACTTTAGGTGGTAAGAGTCTCAGATAAGTGGGAGCCCTCTGTTCCAGAAGACATGGCCTGACAGTGCAGCCAATCATCTTGCAGTTTCACAGAAAGCTTTTCTAATTCACAGGACAGAGCCATCCACAGTTAGCTGGGATAGCTTCTCCTCCAAGCTGCTTACTGTTTCAGCGGCACTGGGGAAATAAGAGCAGTATGGGCAGCTCGAGAGCCCTTCACTGGGCTTTGCCTTTCCATGGCTCAGTTCCATTATCTGCAAAACAGATAGTGGTACTAAGATTGTGATAAGCATTATTATGATCACTTTACAAGCACAGCACAAGCTAATTAATACAGGTAAGTTTGATACATGTAGCTCTCAAAGCCACATAATTGTTTATAACAAACAGATCCCTTTCACAGCAAGGAGACTGTCTCCAAGCATGATGCTATCAGCCTGCTGAAAAATCCCAAACTTTTAAAAATGGGGACAACACTAGTATAATGGATACAGTGTACTAAGAAAAGTAGGTCTAAGAACAAACTAGCAGGATTATGTAGCTCAGGAAACCAGAATGGTGATTCTAATCATCAGCTGGTATTGATAGAAGTGCAGAGGTTAGTGTTTGATTTGAGAGGGCAGCACTAGAGATACTGAAAGATTATTTCATAGGGAAAATGACTGGATCTTACCTCTTCAAATGATAGAAATTATGGGGAGCATTCTAGAACCTGATTTTTACCAGTCCTTCATGTGTGCCACCCTACCCGGATCCCACAAAGCAGGTTTATAATTCAGCTGGCTCAGACCACCGGTTAATAAGGACATTGAAAACAGGCTCTGCAGCTCAGGTAAGGGTAGGGGTGTTATGGAGAGAGCAGTGTACTCTCAGTTCCCAGGACAATATAGATTGCAAATCTGACCAAAGGTTTCTAGGCTTGGGAATGTGAATGGATAGAGGCACTTCCAAGCTAGGTGGCAATCAAGTCATTTATTTTAATTCTGCATTCCTCCTGCTTCCAAAATTTCTTTATCATTTTGCCTCTGCTTTTGCTTTGCTTTGTTTTTTCTTACTTAACCATATTTTTTAAATAAGCAGCATACATTTAAAGCAAGTTCCTCAGCAGAAATTTGCCTTTAATATATCTTTAATGCCTCACTGCGCTGCAGTCATTTTTTTGTCAGCTCTTCTGCAGAAAAACATGTAGGCTGTGTGAGCAGCATTATTTATGGCCAATGCATCAGAGGGCCAAAGAGCTACTACAGACTCTCTCAAAGTTGTAGTGATACAACCCAACCCAAGCTGAGAAACATCATATTGTTGCAACCTTCCCAGTGCTAGCAGGATAATGTTCAGAAAAAAAGAGCATTACTGGAGTGAGAAGAGCCAGGGTTACAAAGTCAGCTGCCAACCTAGGAGATTAAACTCATGAATGACACAAAGAGTCCATTCTACCTCCTTTCTCACCTACATCTAAAAATCTCCCTCCCTATCTGCCACCCCACACTGCCAAGACATCAAGACTTGTTGAGATAACGAGAACTAAAAGGTTTACAAGGTGTTATACAGGATGACATGGTTGAGATCCAAAAAAACACTTAAGCACCTAAGAAGTCATTTTGGCCACATCCAGGTGATTTCAGACTGCTATTCCCTAGCAACATAACTCCACGTCCAAACACTTAATCCATGTATTCTCCACAGAAAATGCCAGACGTTCCACTGTGGCACATACCAAGTGAGACAGCTGAGCCCACCAGCCACTGCCACGCTCTCTTCAAAGGAGGAGACAGGCCTGATGGACAGAAATGATGCTCAGGACTACAGGAGACACAGACTCAACTCTGCAGAGTTACAAGTTATTTTTTTCCCCAGAAGTGCTCTAGCCTTGGGCACACAATGAACAATTTGAGGGTGCCATAATGACTGGAGCAGGCTCAGACGTGTGTGCCACAGAGCATGCAGGGGTGCTTAGACTTCCAAGGCAAACAAAAAATTAATGTCAAGCCAGACAGAGCAGTGTGACTGATTGGTCTCAATTCAGATGCTTTCACACAGACATCCAGTGTCATTTAAGATGTCCTCAAATATCCTGCCTGGCCTCCAGATCCCACTTCAAAAGCACATGAGGTCCTACAGGTCCTGTGTCACATCTGCAGGTATCCTGGGCACTTTACAGTACCTGCTAATGCCAGATATGCCTCGTTTAGGCAAATGAATCAAGTGCCTGGCAAGTTCAGGCATCTCCAAAAGGTGGCAGCCCAAGGACGCCTCTGGTCTCATGTGACCCATCTAAGTCATCAGTTCTGGTCTCACATGACCTGATGTACATGTCTCATGCCTTATTTAAATCAAGCCCCAATTCCTTATCCTGCATAACTAGCTAGCTCCTGTAAAGCAGCCTGTGAAGAAATATGCCAAACAAAATACTTACCGACACAGGGGCTTCAGGAAAACTCAGCTGGAAACCGATGGTTTGTTCCAACAGCAGTGAACTCCAGGCAGAACTTTGCTGGAGACGCTTCCAAAGAATACGAGTACGCTGGCAAAGCTAAGCAGCAACAGGACGAGGCATTCAAATGAAGATGAAATGCGATTATCTACTTCATCCAAAATTCGGTGCTCAGTGAGATTTGCTGTTGTAAATGTCTGTGTGAATGCTTTGGACAGCAGAAAAGTCAAGAGAATGCTTCTTCTGCTGAGCGTCTGTGCTCACCCACACCCCAGGGAGTGCATGTTCCAAGAGCAGCACTGTCTTGCCAAGCATATGGCTGCAGGTGATTGCTGAAAAATTATGATTCAGAGTTGCGTAGTTATACAGACAGACAGGTGATGCATGAGGAAGTTTGGAGCAGAAGACTGTCTCTTCTGGTGGCCTGAACCTCCATCTCCGGTTTTCATGTGATGCCTTCTTTCACAAACACAATTTCCTCTAATTTCCCCTGCTTCTGGCTTGTTTTGTGCAGTTCTTGAAGACTCTAAGCCACCCAAGGATTTAGGGTGCAGAGTATCTGTGGGTCACCTTCGTGGTTCTATCATCTGCTCACAAATCACATCAGAGAATAGCATCATGGAATCATTTAGGTTGGAAAAGACCTAAAAGCCTTTAAGATTGAGTCTGACTGTAAACCTAATGCTGCCAAGTCCACCACTAAACCACATCCCTAAGTGCCACATCTACACATCTTTTAAATACCTCCAGGGATGGTGACTCAATCATGTGCTGAAGTAAGTGACCAACCACGTGCCAAGAGTAACTAACTATTGGAAAGGTATTTATTCTATAAAAGGCAAAACAATACTGAAATCCATAAGGCATTTATGACTCAAGGAAATGAGTCTACACAGCACTGCCCATTGTAGACGTATGATCCAGGACAGGTTTGACACTATGAATTCATTTCCAACAGGACCCATGAAGTCACATCAGGGCCAATATAAATGCAGTTACTATGCTTCCAGACATGGATGTCTCCACATGTCTCCTGAGCTAAATACATTCCTTATTTCAGACAAAACTGACTATGCCAGACTTTGGTGGGTGGCTGGAAACACCATCATCAATACATAGCAGCCTCTAGGAGAATGTCACAGATCTCACTCCTCCTAGAATCGCTGTCTCCACTGATCCTCATTACCCCATAAAGTCCTCCCATATAACTAACAGGGTCTTCAGGCTTATTGTCTTACTCAAAACAATGAAAACCCTAAGACACAATATCCCTTGCAGATTGAAACAGCACAACCTGTTTTCTTCAGGTAAGAACCAGACAGTAGATATTTGCACAGATTTCCATCACAATGCCAAGAACAAAGCTGGAGAGACAAGCTGCCCTTGTAGGTGAAATTTACAATAAGGCCTTCATTTGCTCTTTGTCACTATCTTTACGGATACTTAGATCGCTGAGATTATTCAGTGGACTTGGAAAGAGTCAGGGAAATGCAACAAACCTCAATGGTCTGCTCTGCAATTTAATGGCTTTCCTTTTTCTGTGTGTGCAATTACTGAGAGAAACCTAACCCTTCTCAGACCTTCACCTTTGATCAGAGCAGGTATCAAATGCTGGTTGGCTTAGGTACATTTTGTGCTCGTTTCTTATGCAAATGTAAACTACCATACACCAGCTGGCACTTTTGCCAAATTTGTTTCATGGATTTCATCCTGTTTTCTACCTTTTACCTAAAAGGGGTATTATGTACCTTGGGATTACTTTTCTGTGAGAAGATAGCAAGGGATTTATTTTCTTTCAAATATTATGGGACTAAATCCATCTTGGAGTAATTCCACTGAAACCTGTAGCCTTACACCAATGATTATTTAATTATGGTATTTACTAAAATTATCAGAACAAAGCTCATCTGTGTTCAAGTGCTTTGTTAATGTTACAGGAGGACTGACCACTTACACCATTTCTAGCAATGCATTTACACTAAGCCTAATCACAGTTAGCCAAATATCTTATGCTCCAAATCAGCCCAGTGAGGGCAGACCTGAGAGACCAAGTCCAACACCAGGTCTATATCTGATCCCTTGAACTTGAGCTGGTTTGTACAAGCTCATGAGACCTTTCTCATGCCCAAACTCACAAGCTTTCTGCAAACTCTCCCCTTGTCTCTGGGCTGTATATAACTGACAACAGTTATATATTGTCTCACCAGTCCCTGATTTCAGGTTCCAGATCAAATATGCACTCACACACACAGAAAGCCAAAAATAAGTGAATAATTACACAGGCAGAGTTGGGCTTTGGAAATAAAATTTTGGCGTCAGAGCCTGCAGAAGGACTTGGGGTGAGGATATACAACTGACACCTGGACTTAAATCTTCCTTATTTTAGGATTTCCAATGAGGATAATCCCTAGTTAGGTCACATCAAATCATTTATGAGCTTTGGTTCTTGTTCAGTGGATTATTTGATAATTCAATTAAAGTAACAACAAACCCTGACCAATGGATTTTGTCTATGTGTACATCTTAAAGTAATCTCATTTAAATCCAAATGTGATGGTTTACAGGAGTTGGCTCACAAGAATAGTGAGAGCAGCCTATTTAACATTATGTGCTCTCTACTGCAATCCTTAGGAAGCTTCAGGTTTATGATTTAAACTAAACACATAACTTCACAGGCTTTTGAATCTTTCTTTAGAGCGTTGCATTAGTTTGCAAGAAGCAGAAGTCTCCCTAATTATTTATAAACATTTTCATATCATTGTAGATTCACCCTCATACCACCATTGCTGGATGAGAGCTAGCATCCCTTACAAAACACAGTGTAGTCATGGACATGCTTCACTAATGCCATCTGTCTTAGGCACTCCTTGTAGTCTGGATTTAGAACACTGAATGTTCTCCCTAAGGTGGGTCCATAAATCTCACCCACAGCAGCACAGAAGAGCTTCAAATACCTTACCCAGCATACCAAGTTCACGTCAGGGCCACTGTGCTCTTCCATCCTGCTCCTTCCTTCCTCAAAACCACCAGACAAATGACAATTAGAACTACCCCATGTGCCAGAACCTGCTTGAGGGAGGCAATGAATAGGGAAGAATGAGACTACCTACTGGAATAACTGCTCAGGACACATCCTATTCATCTCTGAGGATACCCACAGAGCTGGGTCACAAAGGTAAGGTCAGCAAGATCTTCTCTAATTTGTGGCTCAAGCCAGAGATCAGAGCATGTCTAACTCAACAGCACTCAGATCTGGGTGGATACACACGTGCCCAGAGTTGAGGTCACTCCAGTTGCATGCCAAAGCTGTTCATGGCTCACATTTTTTTATGGAGGCATGTAAAATAGCAGTAGCATATCCAAGTCCTTTCTATGGGTCTATCACTAAAAGCTAAACCAAACAGGATGTCACAGGTCACCAGAAAATTTTACTAGCTGACTAAGACTGTTATATAGCAACCACATGACTGCCAAAATTTGTTTAATTTTTTTTTTCAAATGGTAAATTTTACAAAATCTATAGTGTAATATTTAATGTATATTACATAGTCTTATACACACATAGTATTATGTGTTATAATTATATAGCATGATGTTTATGCTTATGGCAGATCCTACCTAAAATTTGACTATATGCTTGTGAACTTTTAGAAGAACTAAATAAACACCCCCAAAGGTGCTATATCATCTGTGGAAATTAATTTTGTCCACTTGATGTTGTCAAGAAGCCATTCAAGACAGGCACCTAATTCTTGTAAATAAATTCCTGTAAATACATTTTCACTTAGTTCTAGGAAGCAGCTGTTGTTTTACCTCTTCTGAAATTCTCTATTTCCCTAATTAGTTTGTAAACCAAAGCATTTCTACCAGTTATATACCTTCAGCAGGTCTCTGTTCAGTTCTTTTCACTAACTGTAAAAAGCAAAGGAAGATTTTTTAAAAATCAAAATGCAGCAATACAGACCCATCTAGGGGAAGAGAACTGCTTTTCTAGAACACTTTTTTTTCCTCCCACACTGGACAATACCAGTGGGTTGAGATTTAACCAGAGATGGGCTCCTTTTACAAGATTGCTTATATAAAGCGAAGATAACGCCAGCCGAGTTCATTTGAAAGAGGACATCTTGGGAAGAGCCGACAGCGCAGCTATTGGAATAAGACTGCAATGAAAATCTGAAATACTTAGCCTCTTCCTGTCTTGTAGGTATTATACTTATTTTTTGTAGAATACATAGGAATATAATTAGAAAGAATTGTCACTAAAATGTACTATATGAACCTTTTATAGATATATAATTTTGAATAGAGGCTGAGTGATAATGTTGAAGTTGATAATCTTTGTTGGAAATACTTAATTGGGAAGATTTTTTTTTCCTTTAGCTAAATGATATGTGCTACTTCTGACAGTCTGCTCAGTGATATGTATATGAGGCCAGGGACTGAAGACTCTCTACAAAGGGAAAACATAAGAACTCCAGTCCCAAACCCACAGGCTGTGCTTCTCCCTGTGGGAAACAGCTTGAAGGTTTAGGGCCTGAAGTGGAAATGTAAATTACTGCTCTGTAGGTTGTCCTGAAAATGCAACAGTTAGCAGTAAGGGAGGAAACACATTATTTACCAAAACCAAGAGACATGAATTTAAGATTATATCCATCAGGATCGCCATCAGCACAGAGAAGTTTCAGCATTACATTTAAAAGCACAGTATGTATATTATTGCATCATATTTCTTCAAGTAATTTCCATTCCCTCTTTTTTCAGATCCCATTGTTTCAGTTTCATTTGGTTATACTAACAGTTTAGGTTTAGACTCTTTTCAAGAATGAAGAAACCTAGAATAATTTAAAGCTACTAAACTGAAATAGTGAAATTGTTTCAGTAGTGACCCAGTGATAATAATGGTCTTGGAATTATTTATCCTGTAGATGCAATTAAGTTTGGGTGACAGGATATCAGTAATGTCATTTGTTTTGCTCTGCAAGAAGAACATGTTTAACAATAGCTACGATTTTAGGTCTGCAGCCAATGCCTTTTTTTAATAAAAAAAATCCGATTTTAAAGGCAATTTCAGCTTTTATTTCCTGTGTCCTCAGATCATTGCAAGAAATGGTGACTCTTACTATTTGTCTGCTGGTCATCTTGGCTAAAGCTCTTGCAGGGCCATGCATTCCAAATAAAGCAGGTAAAATAACTTAAGTTTCCTATGATCTTTTCCTGTAATTAAGATGACAAGGGGTTGGGTTTTTTCTATGTAAACATGGAAAGGTTTTTCTTCAGAAAATTAAACTATGGATTCTGGAGAGTTAATCCTTACATTTATTTTATTGATCTCAGTAAACCAAGCACCATTAAAGTTCTAGCACCACAGAGGATTAGGCATATGCCTAACTGTGCAATAATCACAGTGCTATAAAGTTAAGTAAAAACAGCATTCAGGCATAAACCAGCAAAGAAAACAACAGCAATTAGTTTATCTGCAGTAGCACAGGCTAGATACAGCACATCTATGCTGTGCAAGCTGGGCTTGTCCCACTGACTGCAGTCAAATGACTAGTGATGAACGAATGTGCTGGACTGAACCCCTGAACCACACTAAATATTAAACAAGAAAAAACAAATACCATTGATGCTAAGGCCCTAATTGCATGCTGATTTCTTCCTAGAAACTCATATGATCTGGTGCCAGACAGACCTGTAATGTAGAATTCACTATAATTAAGAAATGTGCTTTAGAAATGCACTGGAGTATGTCTCGGTATAGAGCGTTTATCTCAGTATGTGCATGATGGTTGTCAGTCTACTGCCAGTATGTTCATGGTGTATCTGAAGTATTTTGGCCCTCTAGCCATTTATTTAATATCTTAATTTGTATAAGCAGTTTCTCTGATCTGCAGGAATTTTCTTAGCTAGAAAGTTGACAGAATTACAGAAGCGATCATCACCACAAGCAGAATCAGCCTACGTGTGCTAAAGATTTGTTGATCAGAAAGAAGTGAGTTGTTAAGGTCCCTATTTGACTTTCACTGTGTGTTCCCTAACCTTCTGCAGACATGGAAAGGTGCAAAATCAGGTTTTTATCATAAAAATGAGAGTGTCAAGGGCTTTAAAAGAAATAATTGAATAATTCCAGGTCAAGTGCCTTTTTTTTTTTTTCTGACTTGTAGTAATTGAAAGTCTTTCTCCATTTTCAGGTCACTCAGGGTTAGTCAGTATTTGCCCTTTAAATTCCCTCCAGACATTCAAATTCACACTGCCTTATTCTCTTTGAAAAATGTCCAATTCTGCTGTCACAAAGCAATCGGTCTGCAAGTTATGCCGGTCACTCCTCATGGTTGTATTAGCAATCACCACGGCTGTATTAGCAAGTGTTTGGAAACATTCCCCTGCTCACAGAAGTATAGTCTCAAATGCAAGTAGCTGTGCAGACCTGCATCTTTGAAATAAAAGCACCACTGAGTATCACTCTAGGTGTATTACTTCTCTTTCAGATGCAATTCTGGTGTACTGCTATCCTAAAACCATCATTACCAAAATTCCGGAGTGTCCTTATGGATGGGAGGTTAATCAGCTGGCACTTGGAGGCATTTGCTACAACGGGATCCATGATTCCGGATATTACCAGTTCACAATCCCAGACCTGTCACCTAAAAACAAATCATACTGTGGGACTCAGTCAGAGGTAAGACTGTCAAGGTCAGTGTTCCTCAGCTGGACTCAGAAATTGACTGGACTCACTTGAGAGAGAGTCCTGTTTGCTTCAGCTTTAAGTACTGAAGGGAAGAGGAGACTAACTCCAGTATAAGGGAGAAGGAAGAATCAAATAGTCACATTTTGCATCTGCAGGCAAAATACTCACAGGCTTAGTGGTATTAGCCTGGGTGTAGGTCACCCATTTGTACTAACCTGGGTGTAGGTCACCCATTTATACCTGTATGGCACAGAAATTCTATGCATAGTAAGGCACAGGTAGCACAGCATATGAAGAGCTACAAAACCATGTTTTCTTGGGGATGGTGTTTTATCACTAGATAGAGTCTTCATGTTTCAAAGTACAAAGTTGTACCTGATGCCTCCAAGACACAGTACTGCCTGTATTTCTCTGTCTTACCATCCACAGTTCAAGAACCCCATTTATCACTTCTACAACTCCATTGTCTCCAATGACTCCTCAGTAATTGTGAAGAGCCAGCCTGTGAATTACTCATTCACTTGCACATACAATGCCAACTACCTGGTGAACCAGGCTGCCTTTGACCAAAGGTATGTCCTCTTCTGGGAGTGCACCTCACACCGCTTTTATCACCAGGTCTCACTTGTACAGAAACTTCTGTTATGTCTCCAGGGTGGCCACCGTCCACGTGAAGAATGGAAGCTCCGGCTCATTTGAAAGCCAGTTGTCCCTCAACTTCTATTCTGTAAGTGTTCTTTGATGCCCAGCTTTGTGCCTTCACCTTCCACAGGCTTCAGCCTAGAAGCTGGAAGAAAAGGCTGCTGCTCCCGACTTTCATGTGTTGTGGAGCACATTACTAGCCTGGAACAGATAATTACAGTGGGGTTTGCCGGGGTCCTTCTTTCTGCTGCTTAACAGGGTTACTTAAACTGAACAGAGCAGACACATACCAAGTGCTGTTTCAATCCCTCTGAATCAGGTAGATGTTTATGCTGAGAGGTACATTCCTGACATGCTGATAGGTTATGCTTCCTGTACCCATTTCCTCATCCAGAAGCAGCACCCAAGCTGCAGTGTATCCCAATAGAAGTGCTTTGGTGTTACCTGCCCTCTAACAGCAAAGCTCATGATGCAGCATGGGTGGGAGCTGGAGCCAGAATGGATCTCTGACCTTCAACACTGAAATTTGTGAAGGAAAAATAGATAGCACCCTAAAATAATGTGGAGTGATAGAGTTTGGAAAAAGAAGCACCATACCAGTTTCAACTCATTTTAGCACAAAGACTGATAAGTTTTGTGGCAGTAGTTCTGTAAGTTCTCTCCTTTTGGAGAAATCTTTGGCTAAATGAGAATTTCTCAGGTCACTTAAAAGCCACAGATCACTCATCTAAACACAGCCTTGAGCCCTGACTTCAGTGCATCCAACCTATTGGATGTTGCAGTGGGAATACTGTAGTGCCTCAGACCCACCTCACCGTGCAGGGAAGGAGCCGTACCAAAGAAAATCTGTACCGGGGACCTGAGTAAGCAATCAAGGAAAGATACTTCAACAGCTCCAGGACCTGAATCCTGCTGTGCAGATTTAATTATGCAAACCAACACCATGACTGAACATGTTGCTCTTTATATAGTTCTGGTTATAGTTTTGTTATGATCTTATGCAATGAAAAGCAGCAGGATTTAAGGCAAGTAATTCTTCGATACAGTTTGCAACCAACCTGTCACCTGAGCCCCTCACACTGCACTGCTTTGAGCAGATAGGCTTTTTAGTGGATGAATTAGTATAGCTGCATGATTTCTGCATGCTTGTGCCCCCTCAGCTCTCACCATGTCAGCCACCACATGTATAAATCACAGAGAGCTGAACCTTTGCATTTCTGCTTGTCTTCATCTCTTTTCTCTCACACGTGGCC
The DNA here is from genome assembly GCA_013399135.1 of Heliornis fulica. Classification (NCBI taxonomy): domain Eukaryota; kingdom Metazoa; phylum Chordata; class Aves; order Gruiformes; family Heliornithidae; genus Heliornis; species Heliornis fulica. The sequence continues at coordinate 392,630 of VXBZ01010969.1, read as the reverse complement.
ATCCCCCAGCCCCATTCCCATTCCATAGTCATCTCCAGTCTCTTAACACCCACTAGCTTCCCCCACCAACCCTGGTGTTCCAGAAGCAACAGCACGCATGCTTCCCACCCATAACATACCATAGTCCAATAGCATCAAATCTCTCATTATGATTGTAACAAAAGAAAATTTAAACATCATCTTGAACTTGCAATAGTCCTACTACTAGGTGTAGAGTTTGAAGCTTTCAGGTAGTAAGAAATCAGACTTTTGGAGTCCATCTCACCAGAGCTGTGTGAAGTTGCCACGTGCCTTTGCTTTGCACATTACTAGTAATATACGACATTTTTCTCTTTGTCTGTCACAGAATGCCAAGTTCTCAAGTATAAAAGAAGCCCCGTTCATTGTTGAAACTTCAGAAATTGGTTCTGACATATTTGCTGGAGTGGAAGCTAAGGGCTTAAGTGACAGGTAGGCAAAGGAAGTAATAATTAATAAGGTGGTAATCAGGACATTCCTTCCTAATCTAGGGCTTGTGTCTCCCCAGGTTCAAAGTTGTTCTCAACAACTGCTGGGCAACTCCCTCCTCAGAGTATTTCTACCAGGTCCACTGGCCTCTGATCACCAAGGGGTAGGTGCTGGCGGGGCAGCCCAGACCTGAGCAGGGCACAAAGCTGGGGGATGAGGGGGCAAAAGAGAAACTGGCCCCTAGGAGGGCAAATGCATCCATCGGACTGCAACCTCAGGAGATGTTTCTCCGAAGCCGTGTAGGCTTGAACACTGTTTCTCCACACACTCACTACACAGGTGTGCCACGGACAGCTCCATCCTCATACACGAGAACGGGAAAACAAGCCGGGCGACATTCCAGTTCAATGCCTTCCGCTTCCGTAACATCCCCAAGCTGTCCAAGGTCTGGCTGCACTGTGAGACCCACGTGTGCGACAGCGAGAAGTTCTCCTGCCCGGTGGTAAGGAGAAACACGGTGCTACGTGCGGGCAGGGCATGTCTGGCAGCCAGGGCCAGAGCTCTCGGTAGATGGAGCCAGCGCCGTGCGTGAGGCTGAGGCCAGCCCTGGGCCTCCACCCCTGTCATGCCACCGCAACGTTGGGCAACTTGTTTAAATTCATTGAGAAACAACGCAGCACTTTAAAAAGGCGGTTCTTGTCAATAACCCAGACGACAGGCCTGTGTGCCACACAGCTACAGTTAAACACAAGCCTGGGAAAAGGGAGAAAGCTGAGCTTTATCCATTTTACTGAATACATCGGTGCTGAGGGCACTTGGGGGCAGCGGGTCAAGCTGGCTCAAACAAACCTCCCAGCCCCCTACTCAGGGACTGTCCTCTCTGCTATCCTGCTGCAAGTTACTGCTCTTGCAGCCATCCTGTTCTGCCTGGAATATATAAACTGTCACTGGAGCAGGAACCGAGGTCGAGGAGTAGGTTCCTGTGAGCTTAGGGGGGAATGAGGTGAAGGTGCTGTGCAGGTCTGTTATTTGGCATGGGGAGGTGCACTCTCCTTGCACCAACTGATGCAAGGGTGAGGGTAACTAAAGGGTCTTTCTCCCACCTTCATGAAGTCAGAGCTTCACCATCCTCTCATGCAATGAATGTGCCCTTGCTATAAAATGAAGCCAAATTTTATTTCACCTGAAATGAAAGCCCAAAATAGCCCTTGTCTGACATCTTGTTGTTTCAGAAAAAAACATTTTTTGCTGGGGAAGAGAAAGCACCACTCCTGGTGAAAACAACTTTTCTTTCTAAACCCTTTCTCAGTCCAGGAGCCAAAATATCATGGGGGTTCTACCACCCAGCCTCAGCACTAAGCAGGGGGCACCGATTTGTGCAAAACTTGCATGTCTGAAAAAAATGCATTGTTAGAAGTTGTACATTTGGAAGGCAAAAGAAAAGCTCTGGGCTTAGATTTTGTTGTTGGTTTTTAAAGATTTCTGCAACTTTTTACCCACTCGCAGGCCTGAGTTAAAAGAGAACACAGACCCAGTACTTCATACCTGCTTTTCTGACAGCACTGCCAAACATCTGCATTTTTCAGGGACAGGAGGGGATTCCCTCCTCTCTATCATAGGACAACTGCTTGTTCAGGCTAACATCCCTCAAGTGCCCTTCCAACACTGAAATGCAGCTGGTGTCTGCTGAATTAGGGCTGAACCAAACTGAGGGGTTCATGCTTACAAGCAACCCATAAACAGAAATACCGTATGTTGAGCTTATAAAAAAATATTTTATAAATGCCCACAGCTGGGGATCTGCAAGGATCAGGGGACAGACAAGGATCTTTAATCTGTAGAGCACTGTCTCCAGTCCAGACCTTGTCAGCTGTGACACTCATTAATGTCAGGCATCATACAATCTATATGGAAGGGATTTGGTTCTTCCTGTTTCCATCCAACAGAAAACAATTATAGTTAGCAATAAACAACAACAGGAGCCTTCACAGAGGTCACAGGTTAAACAGATGGAGCTCAGCTTCTACCTTCCTTCTTGGCAGGAGATATTTTAAGGAAGGGTGGAAAGGGCATCCCAGGAGGACCTGTGATTAGCAAGCAGACACCCATCAGGGCTCCTGCCATCTCAAAATGAAAAGGGCACTTACACCGACAGCCAGCCACTCTAAGGGCTGTGGCACACCAAAATCCTCACAAATTCAGACCCTTCTTAAATATCACCTCCTCCAACCCCGCCACTCCCCGCCAATAATTACAGGAGAAAAATAAATATCTAGAAAATATGCAGCAATAGTGATATGCATACAATTTCTTTGGTTGGAAGCATGAGATTAGGGTTTGAATTTTTTAATTATTTTTAATTGTTTTGGTATACATGGCTTTCTCTCTGATCTGTTGAGACATGTGATAAACGGAAACAGCGCATGGAACAAACCGGAGGTGTTTTAGTGGCGGAGATCTCTGTACGCAGTAAGTGACTGGGTTTCTGGGCTGTTTCTCCCTTTGGGAAGCAATGCAGTTGGGAGCTATGCGTGGCTTGTGGCACAGGAGCAAGCAGAGAGCTGAAGCCCTCTGCCAGAGCCCTTTCCCCCATAGCAGGAGTCTAGGACTGACATTGGTCACCTCCGGGCTCAAGGCTCTGGCAGAAGAGCTTAGTGAAACTCTCATTTACAAAATGAGCCAAGTCACCCATTTTGGCATTAATGACAAGTGGCCAAACCACTTACACACCAAGTTAACTATGTAAACTCTGCTCACCGGATTTTTGACGCCAGCAGCAGCCCAGACAAGCTCCAATAGATTGCCCAAGTGAGAGACTGGTCAGGCTGAGGAGCAGCAGCAGGAAAACTTTTCTTCACACTGTGGGGTGGTACTTCAGCATACCTATAACCCTGGTAGGTAAAACCTTGGTGCCTATCCCTCCTGATACAGAAATTGAACTGCCATCTGGTTTTCCCATTACAAAACAGCTCCGTTTTCTGTAACCACTGCCTCCTGGAGGCACTAGGAATTTCTCCCTGAGTTGGTTTAATTCTGCAGATCCAGCACATTTTTGAAACAGGTCCTTGGAACAAGGGATTCCTAAATCATGTTTTCACTAAAGCCTTCTATACTACTTTGTCAGCTACATCCACACCAACCCGAAAGCCAATTAAAAATACACATAGAGCTGTATAATTACAATTCAGTCTGTTGCACCAATAAAATTCCATCAAGTTTAGAAGAGAACTGAGGATTCTTTTACAACTTCAGTCAGTAAAGCCAAGAGGAAGAAATAAACAGAATATTAGTGACGAACATCTACTGTTCTACTTTTACAAAGCACACTGGAGCACTTGGCCCTATGTTAAACATGCCACCCTAATGTTATCTTTTTCTCTTATTTTATACAGGCAAAGGTTTATCCAGATTTTGCACACTCTCAGGTAAATAGCAAAGTATGGCAACGAGAAAAGCAATCCTAAATAGGGATTTTGAGTGACTCTGTCAACATAAAACCCATAGCTCAAAGAAAGAGCTCAAAAATCTATTAAATTTGACAGAAATGGAAAATTTTTAAAATAAAATTTTATTTCTCAACATTTTACACATCCCTCACTCTGGACAAAAATAAATAAATAAAGACAACTAGCTTCTAATATTGGACACTACTTTCTCCTATTTTCTTCTCAAAAAAGGAACAAGCATGTTTCACTGGGTTAACCCAGTGAGATATCTGAAAACATTTCTGTTTGGAGAAGGTTTGAAAAAGTGCCTTCAAAGCCTAGTTCTTAAAACTTGATATGGTGACAGAGCCACATCAGGGGCATACAATTGCACTGATGGAGTGGGAGGAGAACATGAAAAGCAGCTGATACAGAAGTACTCACATTTAGCCTGTGTTTCTTTTGCAGAGATCATCTTCCACCTACTCTTTGTGACTGGATTTTGTGCTGTTTTATTATAAAACTCAGCCCAGCTGTGTTTCTCAACTATTCTAAATCCTGTTTGGACCTCGACTTCTTTACTAAATACGTTTATTTTACAGAGGAAAAATGAAAGTCACAAAAAACTTGTGCACCATTTTCCAGATAAATAAAACATTCCATGAGCGTTGTGCCTCAAATGCTGGAGAATCCCAAAGAAGATTTTCCTTTCTGCAGGCATTTTTAGCTAGTGAAAACCCAATGGTTATGTATTCTACCACTGCCAGCTTTTAAAGAGTGGTGATGTCAATAGTACTTGTTTCTATAAGGAACACAGGGATATGCAAACAGCCTTTTTCAACACCAAATTTACCTTCAGGGTCCCCCTTCCCTGTCAGTCTCAGTGAACTAAACTCCTCTCTAAGCCTGGTCTTGATCTATGAAGCCTTTGAGCAAGACGGAAACTAACATAACATGCCAAGGATGGGAGAAAAAGCAGCTTTTTAGGTAGCAATATTTAGCAGGTCCTCAGTATTAGTGATCTGACATTTCTTTCCTGCTTCTCAACATTGTTAGTATTGATTGCTTGGATTAGGTAGAGTATGACATGCTGCAGTAAGTACAACACTGTTAGGAGCAGGATGTCTTGCTGACTGTACTGATTCGGTGCTGGATAACTATGTGGTGTGGAGTCAAATGAAGCACATTTGAGGCTGGAAAACAAGCTAATGAGCTTTACACTTCCTTGGAGATGTAGCTGGTATCAAATACAACAGTGTCCAGGTGTTAGCTCTGAACCTAACAACAGCTCACAAACAGCAACAAGGAATAACTAGAAAGGGAAACCATGATTTCTAAAGAGCAGGAAACACCAGGGCATGAGATAATTTCCCAGCAAGAGTGATGGGAGGTTATCTACTTCCAGTAATTACTAAAACAATATTGAAAAAGCCTCTTGAAAGTGTAAAAAAAAAGTTTCCTAGGCCTTTTCCATGAAGCTTCCAGCATCCTAAATGTGAAAGAACAGTTAAACTTCCCATTAATTAACATGAAGGGTGTACCTGTGTCTATACATACTACAGCATAAGCACATTCTAGAATTTTGCTGTTGTCTGTAGAGAGGAAACCTCCTGAGTAACTCAAATTAAGGATGTTAATCTCCCTGTTCTTTTTCAAACCTCGCTGTTATGAAGATAATGCAGAACTAGAGCACACATACATTACAGCCACAGTTTGCAAACACATAAGGATCTCCTTTACCAAGGACTGTTTGCTACTCCACGTGTAACCTTGGTCCCTACGTGTTTGTGAGTAATTGAGTAAAATAAAGTGGTTTAGAAGCTGAAATGACAGCAGACAGCACCCACGCTGACAGCCTGCAGAAAAGCACCCGCTGTGCTGGCATAGATTCAGCCACTGCACACCACAAGGCACTCTCCCAGCAGAACTGTCCAACCCAGACAGACCAGAGTTACATCTGTCACTTCCAAGTATGGATTGGTGGTACAAGTTTCTAAACCAGAGCACAGCTATTCAATGCTTTGTGCACCACAGGATATTTTGATAAGAGATAATGACCCTGCAGGTTTTCTACCCCCATGCAGTTTGTTGCTAATGCCTCCCTGTCTCCTTCCCTCCTCCCACTAACACCACAAGTTTCATCATCTGCTTTACCTTCTCAAATTCTTGTCCACACCAAATGAGATGAACACACCTGCTTCTGCTCCAAAGCCTGCTTCTTTTGTCTTGCCTTTGTAACAGTCACTGCTCTCTTACCATGGCTTGTGTGTGTGTGTGTGCAGAAAACCTTGAACTGAGTTTCCTTGGTTCAGTGATTAATTTTCTTCCTGATTATGCAATAAGTGTTGCTTTGGGACGAACACTGCAGGATTGCAGCAGCTGTGAAGTGTGCCTGCAAGTTCCCAGGCTGTCTCCCTGCCCACTGTGGGATGGAGCCTCTGGCCATATGTATCTCCTGTATGGGTTACTGTGCTGTTGTGGGGCTCATGCAGCCAGCAAGCGTGGTTGCAGGATGGTCAAATCCCTATTACTAATCCAAGTCTGGATCTGTGTCTCCCTACAGTACAGATACATTTTATTGTTAAAAACAAACAAAACACAATGGAGAAAACAGCTCCCAGAAGTGACTGTGGAAAGGTCTATCTGCTAGAGATAGGGCCAAGCAGGAGCCCACCATGGAGCAGGCGGCCCTGACAGCACCTGCAGCCCATGGAGAGAGATAAGAGGGGAGTGATAGAGCAACTTTGGTGGGAGTCTGGCCTCCAGCCAGGGCCAAACCACCACAAAGCAGCAACATATAAACAGGTTTCAGCTCAACCAGAACTGTTATTTAAGAAAGCACAAGCTCTTCATCCTAAATAGCTTGCATAAAAAATATGGACTATAACTGACCACTTTTATCCTAACCTGTATATGGATCATCATTATTTATTGTGCTAAGTACTATTTATGTTGCCAGAATCAGAAAATGCAATGATTGCAAAAGATCTTAGCACCAGCTGAAGCTTGATAGGCTTCATCACTTCAGATATGCTATAATGATGGATCTTTCCATCTGGCAGGGCATGATGATGCTTGCCTTGATCTCTGCATCTGAAAGTCCAACTCAAGGCTGATCATGAAAACATAGGTAAAGGAAGGTTAGTTACAGGGCACACAGATAATTTGTTTAGAACCCAACACTTGTTTTCCTAAAGATTAAGGGTCATTTTCATCCCAATTCTTCCTCCCATTTAGATGAACTCTAACAAGACATGAGTTTTTACATGCTACTCTTCTCCCAGTTTGGCACTGCAATGCTGAAGCATGAGGCCACTGAGGTCATGGAAAGAGTTAGGAGAGAAATGAACACACAGAGCTGTCACAATAACCACACAGGCTGCAGAACAGTATTGCTAGTACAGTGACACACATTTACACAGCATTTTGTTTATTAAATACTGGTCACTTCTCACTTCCAAATGGTAAACACTATTAACCTGGTTGGCCTTTATTTGGCAGCCACTGAAGATGCAAATAAAGATTAAGAAGGTCCCACAAAAATTGCCAATGACTGAGTCAGATCTAAAACAAAATCCTCAGGACTACCAACGAGCAAGGATGATGTCTGTGCAAGCTGGTACTTTCCATCCTTGATGATCTATATTTAGTGTCCCCAAACAAGCAGTGACAAGCACTGTGATTCCTTCCACTCCTGCAAACCCAGGTCCAACAGTGAAAAAGGAGAAGCAGGCTTGGAGACTGTCAAGTCAGAATTAATTACAGCCAAGCCTTATGCCTCATATCCTGTGCTGAGATCCCACACTTTCAAATCCAAACCTTAGAGCAAATCCTCAGCAGCTGGTCACCAGAGGACATGCAACTGCTTCTGCTGTAGAGATGTGACTAGGTCTGACCTGATATGACAACCTAGTGCATCCCCTGCTAGCTCAGCCCTGAAAAGAGTGAAGGGGCTGCAAGCCTTCTGTAGGGGATCTCAACTCAGAAGCTCACTGAGGTAAACATTGCATACACTGCCAGAACTGGCAATATATTACACAATATAAACACAGGCAACATCTCAGATCCAGAGAGCATGCACAGAAACTCCCCATCTCAATCCTAATTTAAATATCAACTTCATCTCTTTATTCTGTAAATCCAGGACATTTTGTTTAAATGTCCCAGTTGGGGACATGGAAACCCCTACTTATCTTAGAATAGTATCATAAGAGCCATGGCTCAACACACACAAAACACATCATAGAAGTACATAGCCTGTATTAGGGATGAGCCTCCTCACTCTGCTCCGAAGATCAAATTTTCTAGTTATCCCCATCCAAAGGCCAGCTGTCACTGTCAGGTGCAGAGGGAAAAATAACTATTGATTGATTAGACCCCACAGCCCTTTCATGCAGTGTATCATTCTGGCCCTGCAAAGGTCAAGTCCAGTAGCTTCAGAGAAATGAAAAATAAATCTTGCAGTCAGGCACTCAAGGGGGGGCCTGCCCTTTCAATGTAATTACATTAGACATGTTCCCATTCTAAATTCTATGAGAAAAGTTGTTAAATTCCCCTAGACAAAGCCCACCTGCAATGCAAACAGTGCCTCTGTGGCACAACCAGTCTCCAGCCTTCCCAGACTGCTTCCCACTTCCCACACATAGCCTGTGCCTCCTCTCCTGCTAGAATCTCTCTGTGTGTGGTTTCAGGCACATTAACACCATCCTCCCACAGACCTGCTCTCTCTGGGCATTTACTCACTGCAACACAAAGCATCACTGGAAGGGATCCCACACTGTTGCAAGATAGTCTGCTTTTCTGCTTACACTCACCTGCTCTCACTGGAAAATAACATCAACATCCCAGAAAAATCTGGGAGCAAACACAGCAGCATATGTCAACACACTGAAGACACAGTTATTCATATTGGCTTTATTTTAAAAAGACAATTAAGCTAAAATAGGTAGCACAGAGTTGGCAGTAACGTGGCCCTGGAATATGGTTAGAGATGATCTGGCAGGTTTTGCATGATGCAGTACTGCATAGTGGGAAGTGGGGCATGCCCCACACTTTGGTAAGCACTAAAGCTGAGGTCTTATCACTGTGAAATGTTTGCACAGTACTATAAATTTGCACAATGATTAATAAGCCCTGATAAGAGTATTGTGAGCACTTCCATTGTCTTCATGCCCAACACTTCTGTGCTAGCACCTTTTAGTGAATACCTCCAAGTACTCTAAAACCAGTAACTGATTAACCTGGAAGATTAATCTTACCTTTACAAACAGAGAAAAACAGAGGCAGAAAAGAGTGGCATGAGCAGGCTGTGGCAGGGGGCTCATCAGATTGGTACTTGTGCCAGTAAAGGGCAACACTGCTAGGACAACAGAATTAGTCATCAAGGAAAAATATGTATCCTGATCTGATACTTCTGAGAATGGATTAGGAATTGAGAAAACTTGCAAATTTGCATTTATTTTATCTGTATTGGAAAAAGAAATTCCATATATACAGAAAAACAAGACAACAAGCTTAAGGGTTCTGAAAGACAACTTCTTACATACCTGGTGACCCACAGTAAGAAATCACTAGTATCCACAGCAAGCATAAGAGAAATCTCAAAGGTTCATCACCTGGAAGGACGTTTACACTAACAGGTTAGGATAAGTGTGCTGTCATGATTCAATGGATGGCAACCCTTACCCCCTGATGCACCTGGATCTCTGCTTGCAGCTCACGACCAGCCAGACTCATGCTTGCTGTGTTCAGATTGTCAGAAGATTCAAGGACTCATCCCTACAACCATCTTTGTGTGTGTGTAGAAGTAAAACCTATTAGTATAAACAGTGGCAAGCATGAGTCATCATGATCCCAGGTCCCCACAAAGCTATTCCCATTTTAGTGTTACCCATATTTGATTGAAAATGCGCATAACAAGAAAGAGGATGTGTCCTTCCTATAAAGGGTTCCTACTCCCCACCTAGGAAAGCTTCCAGGTGGAGGACTGTATGCCACCAGGGAACCAGTAGGAATTACTGCCAGAACTCATACAAATAAGCATGTCAAGTATGGAGAAATTGTCTTTCAAATAAGCAAATATGCAGTGGACATGATGATGTCACAGTAGTGCTTTAGATACACTGGAGACAAAGAGCAGCCACAGTTGCTCAAACAGATATAAAACTGCCAAGGAATTTTATTGAACTGCTTAAAATTTTGACCATGGTGGAAGTTGGAGGAGGGGGTGGGTGGGTTGGAGGAATGCACATGGTTAGATTTTTGGTAATAGGGTTTACAATCAGTGATAGGATCTCCACCTAGCATTAGGAATCCAACAAAGAAGTAACTAGTATCCATAGGTAAATTTTATAATCCTGTAGAATACTTATCAAGAGATCAAAATCCATACAAGCCTTCAAAAAGGAAAGGTGACATCTTTATTAAGCAGATACATCACTCTGTCCATACTCATCTCAGGTGTTCTATGTTTCAAAGCAAATAGTAAATATATCTCCTTCAGGATGTAAATACACACTTCCAAAAAGGATTGTATGAAAAGCTAGTTCAGAACAAGCAGTATAACAATCTGGCAATGCTGGCTTCAGACCTCCTTGTGAGCTCCCTTTTCCACCCAGCAAAATTTCCCTCTGGGAGGGGATCCTGCTTCCCAGCAGCCTACACAATCCTATGGTTCTGCTATAGCTACGTGGCATTGCCACTCCGACCTTCGGACCTCTGCCAGTGACTCAGGCCACAGGCTGGTCTCCATGCCGATGTGTGAATGCAGCCAAGCAGTACCTAAGAACAGACCCAGACCTGGTTTGGCTCTACAAACAATGAAAACTCAAATCCTAGTAAGGATAAAGCTGTAGAAGCTTGTCTTAGGAATAACTTTAAATTCCTTTAGCCTAAGATATATCAAAAAAAGGCAGAGAAAGGAAAAGCAGAACAGTTGTGATGAGACACTCCACAAAAAGTGAACTTTATAACCCAACAACCAGAACTGACCACAGGAAAAAAAAGAGCAAACTGGTTCAGGTAAGTACAGGAGAACAACAAGGTTAGACATTGTGTCTGTTCAACGACAGGATGACAATTATCCTGCTACAGTTCTGCCATCACAGCTCTTTATTTTCGGTCAGGTATTAAAAGCAACACTGTGTCCCAAGGCACTACCTCAGAAACCAAGCATACATCCACGCCCAGGTTTCCATCCCAAGAGTGAAATAAGACTCCTTCCTTTGCAATTGTCACATGAAGGTTGGGCATAATGTACCAGGAGGCTGCCCAGTTACTGGCATTTCTTAGTTTATAAAAATATCAGGATTAAGGTTTTCTAGTTACAGGGAAGGGGAGCGAGGCATTATTGCAGCATAACACGATGAGTGTGGCAGCACACTGAGATTGATTTGCTGTCATGTAAACTTTGGCCGCACTTTGTCACCTCTGCACCATTCTGGCAGCAGAGAGTAGCCGTGAAACCGGTCTGATGAGTGAGTGCTTGGGGAGCCTGCAAGGTGCGGCGTTACCCGGGCTCGGGGAGCCTGCAAGGTGCAGTACTGTCTGGGCTTGGCTGATGCTGCCTTCCTTGACCTGGCTTTCCCAGAGGCAGTTTCAGTAGAGGAGCTTAAAACCTCCAAAAATGAATCCAAATTGGTGTAATCTATTGACTACTCTAAACTTGCTCACAAATCTACATGCCCTGATTTTAAGTGCTCCTAATTAATCAAGGAGGGTTTGACTTTATTTTGGTGACCAACTCTGGAAGATACTAACCATAACTTAAGGCTGAATCCTCTCTGGGAGGGGATCCTGCTTCACATGCACATCCCTTCCCCACCTCCCTTGTTTTCTTGTTAACATGCCTGTGTGCACCACAAACTTCCACTGCTAACACTTATAGAAAGTAATTGTCATCTCTGAAAAGAGCAGTGCTTTCCTCACTCCCCAAAATGCTTGTGACTTTGGTCAGTTCTTGGGACTCTTAAGTATACTCCCTTGCAACTGAAGTCTGCCAATACTCATGATGAAGTCTTTACAGGAAAAGCCATCTAGCCTGCTGATGGATGCAATTTATTTTGTTGGGCTACTAGCAGATGAAAGTGGGTATTTAATAATCCATTTCTACTATGTTTTTTTCTTTTATTTTTACTGCATTTACTGCTCTGTCATCTAAAGCTCAAGGCCACACACTGTTAAAAACTAAATGTTTTCTTCCCTACAGAAATTTCAGAAAGTGGGAAAAAAGATACAAATAAAAGAGAAAATATATTGGAGGGGGGGCAGATAAATTCTGTTAAAATATAGTTACTTCATGGAAAAAAAATCTTTGAGATAAGAATAACGATAGTAGAAATTTTCCAGCCACCTATGAAGTATGTTTTTCTAACACATCTCTCTCCCAATTCATCAGTGTATGCTGAGGCAGGAATCCCTAGGAAGAAGAGGCATTTAACACATTAAAGTTGTGGATGAGAAGAATGTGGTAAATCTCAGCTTCTCTCTGCCTGTGCTGCAGACTGAGATGGATGTTGCACCATTAAGTTCTCCCACCTGCCTTCTAGAAATTAATCAAAACCTGCAAAGCAGGAGGATTAGATACCATGAAGAATTTCTTAACTGAAGTGGTTGTCAAGTATTGGAACAGGCTGCCCAGAGAGAGGGTGGAGCCACCATCCCTGGGGGGATTTAAAATGCATGTAGATGATGTGCTTGAGGACATGGTCTAGAGGTGGACTAGGCAGGGTTAGGCCATGGTTGGACACGATTTTGAAGGTCTCTTCCAACTCAAGTGATTCTATGATTCCAGACTGCACATTTTGCCCTCCTCAGATTGTTCCAGCACAGCAAGAGTTACCTGCTAAATACAGACACCCAAAGGACTGATATTGTACTGCAAAGTTTTGTTGATAAATACATGATGAGAACAGCCCCACTCTTAATGAAACCAGCAGGATCCAAGGCTGCAGCTGAAGGTGCTTAGGTTCCAGCTACACCAAAGCCCTTCCATAAACCATCGTGCAAACAAGAGAGCTTCTTTCAGGACTATCTCAAACATCATATTTTCCACCAACTGCCACCCTGTTGTCAGAAAGACCTTGCGTTTTCTGCTGGGGGTGATATGTGCTCCCTGAACACTCTTCAGCTCCCACCAAAGCTCAGAGAAGGCATTAAAGCAGCTCCCAGGACAAGACTTGCTTTCCTGACCCATACACTGGCTTTTTTTTCCTGACACAAGGGGATTTTAGTGGGACTAGGGACACTTGGTGAGGTAACTGCTTCACTTTTCAAAGGTACAGTGTGTGTGTACATGTTCAAAATAAACCATATTCCAAAGGGGCGTGAGCACCAAAAGCAGCTATACTACAGCTCCTGTTTGCATGCCACATGTGTCCCCTCTGGTCAGCAGCCTTTCTAAATGTGTTTTCTTTCTCCCAAGCAATTGGGTTTATAAGCCTGGTCAAAGCATGACAACCATGCTCTTATTCCCAGTTTTGGACTAAATCAGAGCACTCTGCACGAATGCTGCAGACTTGCCTAGAGTCTTGCAGCAAGGTTTGCAACTCAATGGAAATGATGCAAGACAAACAGATTCCTGTCAAATTTCCTCCTCATATTAGTGGAGGAAAGTACAACAGCCACTCCAAAATCGTTTTCCTAGAGTGCCAGGTAGAGGACAGCCTGCAAATCGGCTGATGAACTGTCTGAACCACACACAACTGGCATCGAGCCAGTAACAAGTGACACTGTTGCAACTGGTCAGACTATGAAATCACTGCACCTTACTCAGCTTCCGCTGCCTGCCTACCCTCAAGCAGTACCTCTCCCTAGCCCAGCAATCTCATAATGACCTGGAGTTAAAAGGAAAAACAAGAGGCTATTCTGAGAAGTGTTTAAGGTAGCCAGGTCATTTTGTCAGAACTGTCTGGATCCAATTTGATCTCAACCTCATTTAGTGACAGCTAAAATAATATATTTAACTCCTGCCTCAGAGTACAGATATAGCTGGTATATGCTCACAAGTCCTGCAACCACCCCTCCAGCAACTACAAATGATGGCAACAGCCTGTTGGTTAACTGCAATAGTATAAAACCAGAAAAGTCACCTCACTGAATGCTTACCATGCAAACAGATTTTATTGCAGTTCTAGATTCGCAGTAAGTGCTCTTTGATCTCAGATGTCCTTTCCATCACTCCTTTCTTTTCTTTCCTTTTACAGGCATAGCCCCATGACTGTACATTTCCTTTACAGACATGGCATACAGCAGGACTGTTTCATGCAGGTATAAATATACCTTGACAAGGAACCCTAAACGGAAGAGCAACAAAAACGTGGCAGCCTTGAGATCTTGCTTAGGTTTAGTATTTGCCAGATAATTTTCAGTTAAAAGTACATTTCAGCATCAGTAAATCCATTTCAAGTTTGTCCCAAATGCAGCTGTACTTCCAGACCATAATAATTAATTGACAATCCAAATCTAGAACTACCTGGTATCATTCTTCAAGTAGGAAGGAACAAAAATGTGCCTAGAAACTTCCTATGTCACTCTTAGGTGGAGTTTGGGATTCCTTAGTCCTTGGGGACTGAAAACCACATTCAGGTGCCTCAGATGCACTTTGGTGGGAGGCAAACATTCAGGTATGCCAATCTTTGGAAATAAACTGGGAAAAGGAGGAGGCCTAATTAATTGTATTAGGCAAGTGCTGTAAGAAGGGAGGACAATGTCAAACCTCTTCCTCTGAAGAAAAAGAGCTGTGAAAAGGCTGGCCCTTCAAGTCTTTCCTAGCCCTCTTAAAAAAATCTAATACTTAGTAGATTCTCCAGGAGAGCCAAGAGCAACCAGAAACATATGCTTGTAGGAGTGGAGAACAATGTTGTTCTCTATGTATCTTCCAGGAAAACGCTGGAAACCACCCCCGTCCTCTGGCATGCAATTAGTAACTCCAACATCTAGTCCAATCAATTCACTGGAAAAGGCTAGAAATCAAAGTCCATTCACTGCTGGGTAATGAGAACCTTAATTCATCAGTCTATTTGTTGATTTTGTCCTACCGACCAACAAGTACACAATAAAAAAAGTTAAATTAGGCTTATCACATTGCTGCCTACTTTAAACTGCTAAACAAAGACAATTTTCCCATCTAGAAGACCTGTTTAACTTCTAGCACATCTGATGGACAACTGAAGAGCTGCAGATTAAAACAATGACTGCAATGGTGAGAGGTGAGGGAGCATATACAGTCATTTCCCTTCCAGTTTGCGACAGAGCAAACAGAACTAGAGATCAATAATATTATTACATTAATTGAATTTGACACCACATAGCAAACACTGATATACAGAATTTGACATGTCCCTGGAAAGCTATTGTTTGCTAAATACCAGTTGGTTGATGAGCAGTTAAAAATCTTGTGGTGATGGAAAATTAAGTGCTATGTAGCAGCTGGAAACTGCCACTGATATTCATTAAAGTGGTCTTGAAAGTAAACTGCCTAGAGGTAATAAAAGATAGGAGTGTTTTTATGCAAGAGGATTGTCAGATACAGACTTCTCCCTGCTCTACAGAAGAATCACTTCTTCCAGAATATCAAACAAAATCTACCAAGAGGTAGGAAAATCCCTATGCAAAGCATTTCCTTGAGTGATGGTGCATAGCAACCTAAACCAGCACAGAAATAGGACGTCAGTTTGACAATTGAAGAAAAGAAGAAACAGCTTAATTCATCCTCTCATCTTCTCCTTTCGTGGAGAAAAACTCATTTTCTGAAATATTTTGCAGCTAAAAAGCTGCAAAACATTTATTAAGAACTTTTTTTTTTTCCTGAGAGTGTTGTGTTAAAAGACCACAGCTCCATCAATATATTGGAATTTGGCAGCTTCTAGTTACACAAGAGAGCATTTTCCTATGATTTTTTATTTTTAAGAAATGGAAACAGGTATTTCTTCCTCCATCAAAACCGTGGGACTTTTCAAAAGGAAAAAAAAAGTAATGGATTCCCCATTTGTGACAGAGTTGTAATTTTGCAATGGGGAAAAGCAACAATAACAGGAATAAAGCTCCCCTCTCCCTGCCTTGCTCAGTCAAAACATACGGTTTTTCATTCCCAGAATTTGTGACTATATATCAAAGTCCAGCACCTGAGAGTCCAGCAATAGCTGCTGCCTCCAGAGCTTTCCCGGTGAGACACAGGTACAGGCTTTAGCTCTATTACTCCAGTCTGGAGAATGTGGCTGGGTGGGGGAGACCACCTCATTACAGCGGGCATTAACTAACGCTGATAAGGAGGGATGGTTTTGAACCCTGCACAAACAGGTGAGTCACAGCTGGCAGCAGAACAGCCTGTCCCAGAAAAGCCCAGGAGGAGCAGTGCAGGCTCTGTTCCTGCCCCACTCTGGAAATGAGCCGCCTGGCAGGTAGGGATACCACCCCCACACTCTTCATACACCCTACCCTCGCATCCACCACTCTCTAAACACCAACCTCCACCACTGTGGCAATAAAATAAAAAATAAAATAGAAAATATATATATATTTAAAAAAAAATAAAATGCCATTTTGACCTTCTCCTCTTCCACTGATTCACTCTGACCTGGCTCTGAACCAGTGGAGGGCAGTTTTTCTTTCTAATCTTTTGCTCTTATACACATTTTGGGACTTGTGTTACTTTTTCTGCAGTTCAGGAGAGACAGAAAGTTACTGCTGGGATTGGCACTGCCCTGTTGAAGTACTGAACTCACACTACACACAGCAGTCACAAAGAATCAGAGTATCTCAAGTTGGAAGGGACCCATAAGGATTGTGCAGTCATATGTGGCAGGGAGTTTGGGCAGTTTGTTTATATTCCCAGGTTCATATGTGAACACTTTTCTCCTCTCCCCAGGTAGGAGCAAATTGTTTCATCTACAGGACGTAGAGCAAAGTCCTGTTCCTGCACAGCTAGGTATGCACCATGCAAAGGGGACAGCAGCACTGGCTATCAGCATGGTCCTGGGGCCAAGTACAGTGCCAGCAAGAAGTCTGTCAAAAGACCATTTATTTGTGTATAATTTACCTAGCCAGACTCAATGGCCTGTGCTTGGGCTGCCTATTGCTGCAATACAGAATTGTGTGTCTTCCTAATGTAACATGACAAAAGAGAATATATTTTGATTTCAAAGATGATGTAACAATGAGTTTGAAAACTAAATAAGAGACAGATCTTCAGTGATCACAGCTTCCAACTATCACAAGATGCACACAGCAGATTCCTCCTGAGCTCAGAGGCAGACTGCAATGAATAGGTCTTGACTACAGACATCCTAAGCAGAGATATTCCAACAACTGAATCAGATATCGGTTTAGATTCAGAGTTTTGCTCTGTGGGTAAACCCCATGTTTAAGCTACTGATTATTCTGGATGGAGATGCTGTTCATGTTGCAGTGTTTGGCACACAGCAATCCTTGCTGAGTGTTCTGACTTGTGCTGAAGGGTGTAACTTAATGATCCCTAAAACAAGTTACAAGAGGGTGCCTGCAGTATTAGTTAAAATAGCAGTTATCAACATTCACTAACGGCACAATACCTGATCTGCTTTCTATCATGGAGAGGAGCTTTTCCTGCTTATAAATCCTCACACACTCTGCAAGTTCTAGAGAGAAATTTAATTCATCCTTTAAACAGCTAACAGTAAGGAGGGGTCCCTACAGTTTTGGAAATGCTACAGGCTTTGGCAGCAAAGCCTTAGACCACGTGTTTATTACACACTTGTATATTAACCATAACAAACCTGGATGTATTTCTTTACTGCTACAAAACCAAATATGCACTAAGGAAATAATCAACATTTGCAACACTATACCATTCCTCTATCTGTATAAAAGAAGAGCACTGTGCATTATAGTCTGTAAGAAACAGGTACAGATCAACTTGGCTTTATCAGAATTTTACCCTTAGCCTTTCTTGCCTGGGAAGGTAAGAAACTGCTGTGCATTACACTCATTTCTTTGTGAGCTGTGATTTTGTGTTTTATAGGGCAAATTCATATTAAAATCACTGCTCCAGGTATTTCCACAGATCTTCTGTTAATTTCTTCAAGAATTTAGAGCGAACAAAAATGTAAAGATTAGAGCCCAAGTTTTGCAGACTTCCATATGTGTGGTATTACTAGATTTGGAATATTCTTCAAAACCTCAACTCCAGATACATTCTCCTTGAGAAAACCTTGCAAGGATGGTTTTTAACAGCTTTATGTCACTGATAAACAACCAAGCGAAGGTCCATTGCGTACACTAGGAAGTAGCCAATGAATGCAATCTAGAGGCATGTACGTTTTAATTTTGCATGGATATAGAATAAAAGAGCAAATTTAAAGAGAAGAAGGACTTCCCCATTTATTTTTATCTGTGACTATATGGTTCAAAGCCTACTTTTCACAGGAATGTGTGATACTGACAGTTATCACTTCTCCAAGAGCTGACAGGTAATGGTCATCCCCCCTTTGTCTCTACTCTCCACTCCCAAAGCTGCTTTGAAATTTCAATTTAAAGTTCTGATATATCAGCTCCAAAAAGCACGAGCAATTTGCAATTTACTATTTACCAGCTGAAATGTCTGTTCCATAGAAGCTGCTATATAGACTGACAAATAGTTGTGACAGATCACTGTTAGCTTCTCTGTATAGTTGAGCATCCATGTAACGAGTTCACATGATGAGCACCAATCTCAAGGGAGGCCCAGGGAAGAAAAAATTTCACTGCTATCAGTCTGAGCCTTTGTAGCAAAACCTAGAGGTCAAATGATCTTCAAATTCAAAAGATAATTGTTACCCTTCATAATTCCACCACAATATAGCCAAATATCTCCTCATCCAGAGAGCAATTTTGTCAGTAGAAAGCTTTCCTGGGGACTGTGCAGCTCCCCAGTGCTCATGAAAGCAAGCCTGCCAGTTGCCCACAGATAGAGGTGAACCAGTGAAGCTTGCTTTTAAACTTCATGACTCAAATCTGGCACCATTCTTGTATCTTCAGCAACAAATGTGAGCCAAAGTCTTCAGCTGTTAGGAAAGTGAAATTGGACACATCACCTTATTCCCTCTGGCAGGGCTGAGGTTTACAGCTGTTACACTTGGGTAGGATGATACAGCAAAGGAAATTCACTTTAGAGCAGCAAATAAGAACAAGGCTTGGGGCCTTCTCAGTCCTAAAGACACAGACATTCCCTCCAGTGGTTCACACAGGTGAAGTCTAAACACCCTGCAATATAATTCAGTGGTTTATGCACCCTACACATTCACTTATCGAGCTGCGTTGTGCTCTGAGGAACATGCTGACTTTTTCATAGCCAACATCTTGAGCGTTCTGTCCTACACTTTGGGTAGCAGGAAATACTACCACTTTACTGTGATGAAATCAAAACCAAATGGATGTCTTCCTTACCATGATGGTTTCAGGAAGATTTTCACGTAACACCTGTTAAGCTCTAGAGAAAAAAAAAGCTATAGTCATTGTTTTCCCCAGGTCTTTAACCCACATATACATTCCTAACTTCCTCTATCAAAACTTTGCTTTTATTTGTATTATTGGAATACCAAGATCAAAGACCAAATTTCAATGGTTTTGACCTGACTTTCACACTGGAAGGGACCATATTGAAACTGGAAGAGCTGCAGTGACTAAAAACAGAGGACAGAGATGACTATATAGGATCACGTGTTAACAAAGTAACTCTTATGCAGTCATCAATAGAGCAATTTTTTTCCTATCATGTGTCCTGACATCAAGATTTATATCCAATAATTCAAAGGGGTGAACAACTTTTGCCCTTAGACTGCAATTTATAAGAAAAAAAAAATTGGCTTGGGAAAAGAAGGTCAGTAAGAAACGAGAAAAAGTAATTGAGCAAACGAAAATGTTGCAAGATGGCAGCTAATCAGTCTTCCACAGCAGCATGTCATACTGTTGGCACCAGCCCTGTGACAGCACAGAGAATGGTGCATTGCTCCCTGCAGCCTGAGCAGCTGCATTAGCTGTCTTGGACATTCTCCACCTGGACTCAGTAGAAAGGTTTATGAAAGCACTACAGCAAGATGTCTCACAGTAAAGCACCACTGCCCACACTGTTGAAGAATAACAATCTCTGTGGCAACAGGCAACTGCTCAAGCTTCAGGCCATGCAAGCTTGGGAAGAATTGAGAGGAATTTCTCCTGGCTTCTGGTAGAGATCCATGTAACTGGCAGTCACTTAAATGTATTGCCTGAAGATGACTGGAACCAATGGCTGATCTATCATACATCTCTTTGGATCAAAAGTTTATTCAATTCTTCAATTTTAAACACTATTTAGGTATTAACTTCTCCATTTGAAACTCTATTTTAACTCTGGGAGCTGAACATTCCTTCTAAAAGTTCCAATGTCTGAAAAGTATATGGAAACTCTCTACTGTAAAAATAGCTTCACTGAGAAAATCCTTTTCTAAATCATGGAAATCTAAATTTCTAAATTATTGGTAAAAATGCATTTCAGACTGAAATTCTTCTGCACTATATACATCTGTTGTAAATCTATATCACCTGATATAGATTTCTGAAGCCCGGCTTGAGGTGATCTTGTAATCACACAAAAAATACCACTAACAGACTAGAAATCCAGTTGGTAGGAAGTGTCCCATTAAAACTGTGCATTCAGGTTTGCAAGCTTGTGAGTAGGCTGGGTAAATCACTAAGGTGAATGCACTGCATAAAAACAAGTTATTATTACATGAGGGTGTAGCTGTCAGTATAAAAGATGGATGAGTAAGAAGATTGTATAGCCAGAGCAAGAAGTGAACAACAGTGCTAAGGAGATTACAGAAGCAACTGATACTCTACTGAATGAGGTGAGTGACTGAAGACAAAAAAAAATCCAAAAATGCTGCTTGCTTCATCTGCTTCTCAGACAAAGGTGCTTAGCTGAGGTTAACAGCTCCCTGCTGCCACTGAATTAAGGCTTTGGTTATATTGTTGACCTCTTCTGCTCTCTCCTGCGTCACAACACATGCTCTGGTCCTCTGTAGTAAGCTTGTAAAATGATGCTAGGAGACACCTATGATTTTTATGTATGAGGAGTCTCTTCTCTGGAATACCTAGTTCCTTGCACCAGTCTTGACTAACAGCTACTAACTGATCACTTGCTTTGTGCAGTGGGACTTTGGGGCTGGAGATGGGAAAAAGAAAGGGGATGGAGAAAGGAAAAGAAGAAACTCCAAGTTCCGAACTCTTACAAAAACTACTTTATGCATGGAAACCTGTGAGATAATGAAATCACTGCATACTGGAATGTATTTGTGAAGAGCATTTGGACTTACTGTGCTTGAAGAAAGTGAATAGCACCACAAGCCACGGGAACAAAGAGGAGGATCCCAGCAACAGCAAGGATACTATTTTTTTTTTAAATAATTAATTGGTACTAAGCCTATAAATTACAGCAGTGACTACAGAGAACTAAATGAAGCATCAACTAAACTGTCTAGAGACACCTCCCCAGACAAACATTTTTTGTCAAACATGTTGTAAAACAGACAAACATTTGTTGGAACTGGAGTGGGCGATTTTGTTTTGGTTTTTTTTTCTTTTTTTTTCCCCAAACAAACATGGATTGCAAAATTTGGAGATAAAGAGAATGCAAATGAGATTAAATCTAGCTGGGTGTTACAAAAGTGTTTCCTAATGTGTCTTCTTGCAAAAACTTAATAAAAAGAAAGAATTTAAAGCACCAGTGTGCACCACCTTTGAATGTTTTACTAGAAAAGGAAAGCAAAGACAAACTCATTGTTTCCAGCACTTGGAAGACTCTTCAGAGCCCTGGGTTTTTCTCCAGCTCTACTGGGAGGCTGAAGTCAAGAACTTTCTACATTAGTTCCTGTTCTACCTTGGAATATAGGATCCTCTCTTTACATTTGGTCAACAAGCTGGGATATGGATGTATTGTTCTAATATGAAATAATTAATGATCCTTCTTACATCAAAAGTATTACAATAATTTATGGGTGCTTCAAATTAAGTATGTTTATGTGACTGCATATCAGGAGGAAGTCTTGCAATGACCTGTGCATCATGGACTGAAACGTGTAAGCTTGGGATCCCAGCACCCAGAAGAGGGCAACAAAGGATTTTACCGCAGAACAAGCCTTTTTTGTGGCACATACACAGCAAACAGAGCAGATACTGATTACTATGTTCAAGCAGTTTCTAGTCTTTACAAAGATTTACACTGTTCATGTATTCTGTTGAGAATTAGTTTCACCTACCAAATACTCCTATAATTAATATGGGCCCTGTTTGGATGCCAAAATTGCCTCAAGGGAGGTTTAAAGTTGGATGTTACCGGTTACAAGGAATATTTTCCATATCATTTCCTGCAGGAATATTTTCAAGCATTTGCTTTCCTATTGCATACATCTCTCAGGAAGCACCTTCTTTGGATTGCTACAGAGTGAGTCAAAATTCTGTGACTGCAGTCATAGCAAATCCATTTAAAGCCACAGACTGTCAGAGAAGCTCAAAGCTCAGTCTTGTGGCAAACCGTACCCCATCGTGTTTTGTGTTTGAAAGGTTAAGAAAGGGGCATGCTGTGTGCCAAAGGAGAGGCGACAGTCAGAAGCTCTAAGCAGCCTCAAAGACAGTATCATGCCATGGTAGAGAGATTAATCTTGGCAGTGCACACTGTGGTGTGGATTAAATAGCCACCTCAGACAGCATGAGCTAGTGCCTGAAGTGCCATCCCAGGATGTACAATTCTCATGCTGGGGACACAGTATGGTTCTGACTAGTTCAAATATTTCTCTGATTTGTATCTGACGTGGTAAATCATACTGCAAAACTCCTAAGCCCTGCTGGAAAGTGCCAAGTCATGGTGCTTCAGCATTTTCAAAAAAATAATGTAATTCTGTCCAGGCAAAACTGTACTCTTGCTTTTTAAGGTTTGAAAGATCCTCAAGGAGCTCAGACCGCTGTCTGAAACTACTAGAAACAAAAGAAAAGTTCTTCCCAATCAACTCTAACACTGGTACCTTCTAGAAAGTACTTTGTAGGAAAAGCCCTGTAAAAAGCAGCTCCTCCTAAGAGAGTATGACAGAGCCGACTGCAAAGAGCCTGGGGCAGGAACACTGCGGGCTCCAGAGCACTACTTGCTTGGGTTTGCTGCCGAGTGCGAACCTTTCTGTTTGCTATAATTAACAAGCCTCCTTCCCCCCCCCTTCCTAACAGAAAATACCAACTACTTCACGGGACACGGCACAGACACAAAGCGATCCCAATCAAGGGCAGGGCTGCCTCACCGGGAGCCCATGAGAACTCACAGGAGCACCTCAGTAACACTGTTAACTAACACAAAACATTTACACACAAGCATCGAACTTCAACCTCCTCCCCACCCCAAATTTGCCAGCCTGTGGTCATGAAATCTCAGGTCATTTTACCAAATACCAGCAGGAGCAGTGGTGCATCACTAGAATTTCAGTCTTTTTTATTGAGGGAGAAAATATTTTAGTATTATGCTCTGAGACGTGTGCATTGCAATAACCTGTGAGCTTGGAGGCAGAAGAAACATGCCAGAGGAGACAGAGGTCTCTGACTCCTCAGAGCGAAAGTCTTCCCCCAGTGCACTGCCCCAGGAAAGCCTGGAAAAGCAAAGTGTTGTTGCATCTACTGGAAAGCTGCAAGCTTGGTCTTACCAAGGATGACAGATGTAGGTCTGCATTAGAAGGCTAAATTTTGTCCCCTCCCAGTGCTTTCAGCTGGGGCAACACTGGTCCAAGCAATAGTCTCAAAAGAATTGCAGAACTGGGAAGTTAAAAAAAAAAAAAAAAGGCAGTACACCATGGAGCACATACTCCATCTCAGCTGCTTTTGAAGGACCTGGTCCAAAAGGGCTAAAACATTCTCATGATGAACCTGACAGGTGAAGGCATTAAGGTTGCTTAGAGAAGCTGTGGCTGCCACCTTCCTGGTAGTGATAAAGGCCAGGTTGGACAGGGCTTTGGGCAACCCAGGCTAGTGCTGGGTGTCCTTACCCATGGAAGGTGTTGGGACTAGACAGTCTTGAGGTCCCTTCCAACTAAAACCATTTTATGAATCTATTATTAAGATACTTTGTGGCTTTGCACACATTATCTTGGCTTTTATTTATGCTGATTAAATTACCTAAGGATTGATCTGAAATGACTGTTGATGACAATCTGGCTATCTGAGCCCAGGTTCTGGTTGCCATCTGGGTAGGGAGTGCTCCAAGGTGCTTGAAGTGCCACAATATGCTCAAAGGTGTCTGGCCACTAACCAAGGGAAAGTACACCAGAACAAGAGCTACTATAGCACTTGAACAGACTGGAGTCCTTCTGTGCTACAGAAGGGCATTCCCAGACCACACTGTCACCACATAGCAGTACACCTGAACCTCCTCAGATGCTGCACTTTCCAGTTACTACTCACTCCTCTTTTTATTCTGCTGGCTCCAACTTCTTTGCCTGTCACCAGATTTTAATTAATCCTGATTATCAGAGTATTTAGGTTTAGTTGTTTCAATAGCATCCTGAGTTTGGATTCAATATATATTGCAACCCAGGACAGGTCGGATTTTACAGCTTGTCATGCATTGTTTATCACAATTCAGCTGAAAAGAAAACAAATGGGATGCAGTATAACAGTAATTAAGAGTTGAGACAAGTACCCCTAGAAGTGAAAGGGTCACTCAGTGTCACTTATCTCTCTCCATTTAAGTCAGAAGTTGCATCATGGAAGGGTAGAATTTCTCTTCCTGGGGAGAGAGGTCTGGCAGGTGACAGAGTAGGATGAAGGCAATACTCATTTTGGTTTGCTTGCTTGGTTTTTTTGTTTGCTTGCTTTTCAAGCAAATCTTTTATGTAAGAGGGGTGTTTTAATTTGCTTTGAAACTGAATGTAGCCAGAACAGCTGAAGAAGTCCAAAATCCCCCAGCAACCTAGGTTAACAACTTCAGATACCAGTGAAAGGCCCAGGAGAAGGTGGCACTTGGTGCCCTCTATGTCCCCCAGCATACCAGCTGTGTCATGGGGAAAAGAACTACCAGTGACTGCTCCAAACATTTGCTAATATTCCCGCCCAAATGAATTAGTTTTGATTTTCAAATTTTTACACAATCAAGACCTCCAATACAACTGGTGACAAACTACCAAGGCAGAATATGCTGTCTACAGCCAGCATGAATGTTTTTTGTTCTCTTGCATTCTGTATTACACACGCCCCCTGTCTGTGGTTTTTTTTCTTTTTAATAAAGTTTTCAGCACTGCATATATTTTACGGAATATCAGGAACAAACCCTCTGGGACAGTAATCAAGTGTCATTTTATATTATTTATGTGAAATATCCCACATGCTCTGAAACAGAAGATGTAAACCAAATAAGCTATACCTGAGCTTTTCCTGAACAGGGAGCTGACAAAACATGATTATCTGCCCCAGCTATGGCCTGAAATATTCTAAGCAGCTTGCAACATGAGTAGTAAGCCCTCTGCAAATCATCTGGGGCTGGGACATAGCTCTTGAGGTAACTCAGCAATATAGCAATAGCCATCTTAGTGGGTTGATGAATGAGATCCAGTAGTGTTACCAAAGGTAACTGGGTGGTTGCAATTCAAACCACAAGGTCATAAAAGGTATAGAATTTATGGGATGTGTTTCATCTTGAATTCATTCACCATTAGAACCATTACAAGATAAGCTGGAAGTTTAGCTCTTCTCATCCCCCTCTTACACAAGCTAGATTCAACTATGCCCTACATGGGCACATACCTCTGCTGTCATCCTAACCCAAGAAAAATCCCTGTTCTTGTAATACAATCATTGCAGAGTCCTCTGTCTGTAGCAACTTCAATCTGGGAAACTCACTAGCTTAAAACACAGAAGCCCTGAACTCAATGGAAATGAAAGTGAAATGTCTGTACTGAAGTGCTCACCATGATAAGTCTGTCCAGTGATTATTCGGGATTTCCCACAGGCTAAAGGACCTTTTGTGAATTGTGTCTGCTGAAGCTAAACCAAAAATCATTGCATTCATCCCTTTAGCAGGTCTATCACAGTGGCTGCAGTGTAAATGCCATAGATGTGCATTAGAATGCATTACAAACCCATACATCACAGGCTGATTAATCAAGTACACAAAGTCATCTACTCACCTCATACCAAACCCTTACTAAACATGACCCAGGGGTTATATGTCAGCCACAGGAAGTACCAATTGCCCAAATTTTAATATCACTACCTTTATTCTTGATGTATTTCCCTGAACTGCAATATAAACCTATGCAAATGTCTTTTTTCAAGGTCAGTAGCTTCAGTTGACACAAAGCTGAATTTGCTAAATCTTTACCTGCATGGCTCTGAAAAGACACATGTGCTATTGAAACTTCTTTAATTGTAGTTCCTAAATTTCTGAACCTACATTTAGGCACCAAACCACAAGTGCCTTCCTAAGTAATAAGCAGCTGCAAGAAGAGATGCTTAACTAAAATCTGAATCCATAGTTTAAACCAACATATTTACAGTGATATTGCCCTGTGATGATCTCAAAAGCCTTTTAAAATTTAGATCCTGTGGCCTGTTTCAACAGATTTCTAAAGAAATACATGCAATTACTTTAAAAATTAAAGATCATGCCAATATTCTGACAGCATACATTTTTGTCTTCTAAATCTATGCATTTAATGAAGTCCATAGAATTAAATCACAAAAGTCTGACACCTTATCTCACAACAAATCATGTTTTGAACTTCTTATACTCAGCCTGGTCTTTACCAGACAAAATTGATTCAGTCAAGGCTTGAGCTGAAGCATGGTTAGAAAGAAAAGATTTCAGAACATTACATTATAGGCATTCTGCATTGTTCCAGTAACAATGTTTAAGTTGAAGACATGCTCTTAAAGATTAGTTTACAGCCGAGCTCTGTATTGGTTGATGATGGCAGCTCATTATGTCTATTCTGAAAAGAAAAAAAAATTGAAAAGAGTCCCTATATTATAGGTTTTCTACATTGGAGATAAACCCAAGCCAAACGAGAGCTCCTCAGAATATCAGAAGAGCTGAATTCCAAGGCTTAAACTGTTGCACTAAAGACACCACACATTAAGGACTGTAACAGACATCCTGGCAAACCAATCGATTTACTACTCCATCATCAATAGCACAATATCTTTAAAGAAAAAAAATTAATTGCTGGTTGTCTTGTTCAGCTAAACTACTCAGAATCGACACCGACAAATCAGATTTTCATGACTATCTGTACTATAAATGGAATCTGGTTGTTTCAACAAATGTTTAACCACCTAAACAAATTAGAGCACTGTGATAACACTTAGAAGCAATCCAAGTGGTCTTTAAACTTTCCTCATCTAAATATTACACGTCAGATCTTGCTCACTTTGGACATTAGCTTTTTTTGCTTTTTACTAGTCCATAGATCCAAAGTCTAAAGTCACTAAGAAAGATTTGCTCCATTTTTTTTTAGCTTCCAGTTTGAATGGTCAATAGTCAAAGTCTCTATTCATAAACTGTCATATCTGCTTCTCTTGCCAATATTTTATCCTGGCAGTACAGGAGGTTGAGGATGACAAAATGTTCAGGTAAAGGTAAATGTGTAAGCAGAATAACAGAGCTGAACTATGAAAACTAATGAATAAATCAGAAGCTTCAGTTCTTGGATCATGTTTCAGGATTGGATTTGAAAGTCTGGAGCTGATGCAGAAGCCAAGCTCTGCAAGGACACAAGAACAAAACTGTGTTGAGCTTCAAAATGTCATCAGAGCCCCAACTTTGGTGAGCAGTTCTCATTTTTATCAGAAGTTAAAATACCAAGAAATCTTCATGAGTTGCTGCAACTCTGCAGAATGAATGCTGGATATTCTCGACTTAACATGGAATATATGATATTCAGTGCTTTTGATAGTCATGGCTTTACCTTGCTGGAGAGACAGCTTCATTAGTTTTTTTATCTATGAATCTTATCAGATGGAACAGAAGTGATCAATGCCCAATCATTTGTGTCAGTGCTCAGAAGAACTAGTCTTTTGGGCACAAATTCTGATCCAAAACAGACCGCTGTAAATTCACAGTATTAGATAGTTTCTGGTCAAAATCAGCAGCCAGTTGTTAGAATCAGCAAGACAAGATTTAAATTGGATGCTTTTAGTTACTGTGAAGTGACTAGTGCCAATTCGTACTTGTGTGTATTTAACATCTACAGTTATCTTAAAAGTCTATTTTGTCTGGTTTTAAAACCACAGACACTTACAGGGACACACCACTCAAGCTCTACATAGAGAGAGAAGAATGCAAGATTGTCAACAATAACAAGGAAGCATCAAATTCAGTCAGATCCTTCAATTTTATGCAGCAGCCCTATCAGCCAACTATATCAGTGTACAGCTGCTCTTGAGCACCACAGAGAAAAAGCAAATATTCAAACACATGCAGTGTCATTAATTGATCTAAATAGTTCAAGTGCACATCAATCCCTTTAAGACAGTAAGAATTACTTATCATACTCTGGCAGCAAACTTCACTACTTTCAGGGCAATTATTTAGCCTGAAGGGTTAGAGTCAGTTTCATGTTTATCACTCAACAGCCTATTGCATTTGAGCAGATTTCACAAGACCAATAAAAAAGGGCTTCTTATATGTTACCTAGGCATATTTAAACCACAGCTTTGCCTGGCAATGACCTTTAGCTCCACTCTTGACAGCTCAGACAGGTTGCACAACCTCAGCAGGAATCACTTTTTATTCAGGGATACCTCACAGTTGTACATTTGGTGGCAGGTGTCTAAAATAGACCTGTAATGGAGCTGGAAGAAAGACTTCTTATAATCTCTTTCCTTCCCTTTTGGTGCATATTCTTCATCATTCAAATGTCAAATGAATTGCACAGAAGACAAAGGATTAAATTGCTTGTGTGATATTTGAAAAATGTGTTAATGTGACTTTAGATAAATACAGAAAATTACCCTAAACAGTAAGCAAAGTATTGAGCTTTCTAGCACATATAAAAGCTTGCAAAATAAAATCTGGATCTTCACATGCTTAAAAACACATACATGCATACACTTACATCAAAAATTAATTTTTGACAAAAATATTTTGAGCCGTAACCTGCTCAATGATTCCAAAAAGCACTAGCTGGGTACAATTCCTACAGCCCCTGTTAGCCTACAGAGAATTCATATCATTTGACAAATGTTTTCTAAATAATTAAGACTTGAGGGGAAAAATTACTAACATTTACATGAACTAAAACTGGAGTTTTTTTGGGTGGGGTTTTTTTTCAATCTTATGATAAATCCATATGTGAGTAGGTCTGCCTTGAGCTTCTTTTTTTGGAACTGGGAAGAGATGATGTTTCCCCAGCTGACCTAGTCTATTTCATGTCATTGGTCACACACTTTGGCCACAAGCTCATTCATTGGCCATCACTCATTCAGAAACAACAAGGAGCACAGATAATGTTCACAGACAAGTTTGCACTACAGAATGCAAACCCATGTGTCTTCTGGGCCTTGTGAACATGCTTTCTCACACCTGCTTTCAAAACAAGGTGAAAAAGTTACCCACCATTAGCAAACCAGTAACACTTTTTATCCAGAGCCCAACCTTCTGCACTCCAAGATGACACACTGGCTGCTCAGAGCTGCTGAGGACTCCCAGAATAGTTTTGAATGGGGAACTAATCAATGGTTTTAATTTATCAGGAAGCAACTATACAGGTGAAAGATGACAAAACACCACAACGCAGATTAATCTGCTGTTCAAAAGAGCCATGTACTTTATGTACCAGAGAGAAGGGTGGAGAAGGAAAAGCAGTTACAACTTTACACATACCACTAACGCAGACAATTGGCTTGCTTTCCTCTTCAAATGACTGTGCTCCCCCACCAGTATATAGGAGCCAAAACCACAGATGGTGTCAGTCACTCTAGCTCTTTTGAGGCAGTGAGGCAATATCCACTTACACTGAACAGGGATGTGCCCAGCTACTAATTATTAGTACCTACTGCATACCTTGTAACAGAATTAAATCAGCTGCTTTGTTTCCCACATGCAAGATGCTCCACAGACTGGAGCCAACACACTTACACACCATCTTTAGACTGAGCCTGGAAGCCTCCCACTTTTTTTTCATACTCCTCAAACCGACATTTTCTAAAAACAGAGGATATTGCAATCAGGAAGTCTGGGATGACAATTAGTGTTGGCACAGGTGCTTCCACTTTTATTCACATCCACTGATATGGGCAGGTTCCCTCACCTCAATCGAGACTACCTAAGATTGTGACAAGAGTTAACATTGTTTTAGTCTTAAAATTAGACAGGAGTCAAATTCCAGCACCAGTCAAAGCAGACCTGGATCAACAAAAGCTTCATGGTCTGACCAGTCCTGACAGTATTAAAGCGAGCACTGAAAGGACTTCAGTATTTAGCCTTATCTCTTGGATCATATGCAGCCAAATTCTTCCAAAGATCACATCCCCAGCCCTTGGAAGGGAAGGCAAAAAGCTCCACCTGCCAGCATACCTCACCTCACAGCTGAGTCTCTCCCAAGCAGCATTAAGCATAGCAGCCCTATTACTCCCATTTCATAGATGAAGGAAAAAAAAAATCACTTCAACAGATGAAGTCTGTAATGAGGAAGGCTTAGCCTACTTGCCAGTCCAACAAGCACAACACCCTCTGCACACCATCAGAAGAGAAGGTGCATCATTCTCAGATAAGCAGCCCCCCACACATCCCAACTGTGCTGATATCCTTACCATAAAGGAACATGCTACTTCTCGGACTGCTTGAGCTGCAAAGGAAACCCATGTCTCAGCGGTCAGCAGTTAAGAAGAGGCCCCTACACAAAGCAGAAGGGAAAAAAATATCAGAACACGTTTGCTTGCTCAAAGTGCAATCTAAGAGGCAGCTTTTCTCAGTGGAGCGAGACTTAGTCCCATGCATACTCAGAGTAAATGAGAGTCCTATTAAAAACCCCAAGTGTGCAGCTCTCGCGGGGCTGGGATTAGCTTTCACAGCGCACTGCTCTCTTCTAAAGCGATTGCGCAAGAGCCGTATGTTTAACATCTCGAACCAGCCAAAATTGCTCTTTATATTTGATCAGGAATATTTTTTTTTACCTTTGAACCTGTTGCAATGCAGGTTCAAAGGTTACCTGGGTGCAGTGTTGCCTGTTTATTAGAGCCACACTGATGATTCGGGGCTTAGTCCTGCCACAGGAGCTGGGGAAGCACCAACCCTTGAACACCCACTTGGAGTTGTGAGGCAGCCAAGGAAGCAAGCTGTACCAGCCCCTCCTCCAGCACCAGGGGAAGGTAAGCAACTCTCTCCTGATCACAGTTTCCTAAGGATTAGGTTCCCTGCTCTTGCTGAGAAGTGGGATAATAGTTTTAAATGCCTGGATCCATTGCACTCTTCTCATCCCAATACACGCTGGTAAAGGCAGCAGCCGTTTAACTGGCTGCATATTGTTAAAGAAACAAGTTGGACTCAGGGGTGGCATACAGAGAAATCCTAGCCCGAGCAACCACCCAAACACTCCCTGTTGCTATAGACTGGCTAGAACTGGAAAGCTGACCACTGTCCAGGCTGGAGCCATTTTCTTATCAGTTTGTTAGTTATGTCTATTTAAAGACAGAGTGCACAGAGTACCCGTGCCAGATGCCCATTCAGAATCATGTTTAAAACAGAGTTCCAGAAATAGAAAAATGATCACAGGCAAGTTTTGAAGCCTCATCAATAAATATGCTATAACAGTGGCAACATTTACTACAGTAGAATCACTAAGAACACAGAAGTTCACTGTAATGCCTTTTAAAATGCTTTAAAAGCACAGACCTTAAGAGTGGCATACCAGACTACACTAAAGGAAACAACTTGAACTCTGTGCACTTACTCTACCTACTGCTCATCTAATTTGCTGACGTATATGAAAGATGCAGGTGTACATTTTATATGTGTGTACAAAAAGAAGAAAATGTTGAGTTTTTCATGACTCTGCTTTAATTTTGGCAAAAATCTGCTAGCAACAAATGGATTTGTGCCTCAAAAATCTGGATTTTTTTTTCAGATCATTTGCAGCATTATCAAAAACTAAAAGCCTCCAAATTTACATGTCATTTATTATACATATCTGGGAAAGCAGATCAACTGTATTCTAACTTATGAGCTTTAAACAGAGCCAATCATTAAGGAAAAGCTATCCTCCCCAAGGCTTTTTATGTGCATCCTCTAGCCCACTTTATGCTGGAGCTGTAGAACCTACTGAAAGCAGGCAATGCAATGTAACCTTAACAGCTCAGGTACCTCCACATCCCACACTTGGCTTCTGGTGGTCCAGGCAGGACAGCACGGCCAAAGTCAACCCATCTGAGATACCCAGCACTGATACTCAACAGCTGACCAGTTTTGACAGGGCAAATTCACTATTTTTTTTTCTTTTCCATGTGGAAAACTGACTCAAAGGAGGGAAATCCTCAGAGAGGTACTTAAAGAGGGTGGTAATGGAGCTGGCTGGGCTAGTAGTTTTGCTTCCTTTCCCTTAGAAGAGGCATTGCCTTTCTCCAGACATAAGCATACTGACTAGTAGCATTACTGACATCAAAGCTCACATCTTCATTTAAGTGCCACAGCAATGAGTCCAGGTATGCAAAGCTGAAGGCTGAAAGTTTTCATACAGAACAATCTATTTCATCTTCATGTAAAGCTTACAGCAAAGTCAGTGATTTAAGCCTCAGCTTCCCTCAAAGCTTATCGACATTGCTAAATAATGCCACAATTACAGCATAAATTAGCTTTACCTGAACAATATAAAGTTTACAGCAGCAATAAAAAGATAATTGAAAATTAGTAGAGACTATGTTTTTGAGTAAACCAAGGTCCAGGACAAGTTATATTCTGGATGAGAGTACATGTTACGTTCTTTCATCCCAGCTACAGTTTAGCTAAGCAGATTATTCTGAAATCAAGCAGCACAAAAACACTTTCACACAGGCAAGTTATTAAATAGGAAAGCTATTCTCAAACATGAGACAAAGGCACTAAAGAAGACAGAGAAGTAAAGCTACTGACTTCCTACCTCTCCAAATCTGATGCAAAATTCCTGCTATATTAGACAAACATTAGAGAGAAAAAGGCAAACGGCAGCATCTATAAGCTTTTAAACAGAAAAATACAACTGTAAAACCACAAAGAAAATCTGTCAGAGCAAGAAACTGAAGCTTGAGCATGATTTATTCATGCCTTGTACAAATAACTTCACATATGTTCTACCACAGCAGAAAGAACTAGGTAGATTTTTAAAGAAAAAAAGCCAACAAAACCCCACCAAAGCCAAATAAACCAAAACCAGCAGCATAACAGGGAATTCAGCCTACCAGCAAGCATGTTACAGAGGCACGTGAGAAATATAGTACTCAAAGCATTTTGCCTGCATTACAGGTTGCAAAGCTCTACTTAGCCTAACACACACATAGCTACAGAGAACAAATCACTGTTGTTAAACATACAGCTTTATACCTGCAGAAAATAATAGCAAGCAGACTCCAAACTACAAATGTAGTTCCAAAGAGTTTTTATCTACTTTTCCCCTAGTTCTTCACAAACATGTAAACAACAAGCTCTTTTTAGTTTCCTCTGCCTTTTATTTCCTACTCACATCAGTTCCCCTATGCAAGTTCCTCCCACTTATCATCTCCCCTCCCAGCATGCTTTTCTGCCCACTGATTTATTTAAACTGGGGAGAGGCAACTGACTGTAGTGTTTAAAATGAGTATTACTTAATTAGTTTGTTATTAAGGCTCCCTTTTACTTATAGAAGAATAGTTGGCTTCCCACCCTAACTTCACAATGGTAGGTGGTTTTGGTCACTGGTTCTCATCTTTGTAGTTGCTGAGTTCTGTGTTTTGTTTTTTTTTTTGTGTAAGCAAGTAAGTTTTATTTTCGTTTTATTACTAATGGCCTTGCTCATTGTTACTCACATGGGCTTTGCTATAACCTGTGTGTGAGTGTAGCAATTAGTTATAGGGCTCAGATACAGATAATGAGCTTTTCAGGAGCCTGCTAGGAAATCTCTAATAGTATGCTATCACTTAAATGTTAACCTTAGACTGAGTTAAGATACGTTTTTGCTCTTTGCTCTTAGTCATGGAAGTACTGTAATAGTATGCAGTGATAAAAGACATTAGTATCTAGAAGCTTTCAGTGCTACCTTTCCTCTGTGTAGCTACATAATGTAGTTGATATTCTCACTTTCTTAGCAGTTTGGTGTGTGTTTTCAAGTTCATATTTAGTTGCTGGTCTTTAAACTATGCTTCTTGCCTGTCTAGAGATAATTTCCTATTAAGTGTTGATATACATATTTTGCAAGAACGTAACTTTGCATTCTCTAATAAGATAAACAGTAACAGAACCACTTATATTATTTCCTACATTTAAAAAATTTCAAAGGGTTAGTTGAACATCTGTCTGAGTGGGTAGTTTTCAATGAGAAACCCCAATAAGAAGAAAATGGTAGCTTCTTCAATCTATCTGAATGAGCTGTGTTTAGTACAAAGTAGCACCCCGGTGGTGTTGCCCTTCTGACAGAGGGACAGAAATATTAGCCCCAGCAAGACTCATCACTAAAAAAAAAAATGGTTTCTCTGTTGAAGCATATTGAAAGCCTGAGTTCAGTGGGTTTCAGAAGCCAGGCCCAGAAATAGCCTGTAACATGTAGTTTGAAACCACAGAGCATTGTACTTCCTGAAAGTAAGTTACTAAGGCCTTGTTCTTTCCCACCCCTTAGCAGAGTACTTCTCAGGCAAGTTCAAAGCATACTTGAATGGTTTGGCTCTGACTTTAGTAAGAGGTACTCTAAAAGGAAAGCCTGAAGTCTATTTTAGGCTTAATGCACGTTACTGTGGAATTTGCTTTGTGATTTTTATACGGCTCTAGTTCAGCAGTTGCTGTCGGGCTTTTACATCTCAGCTTCTCTCTGGATGTTACAAGCTAGATTTTCCTAAACCCTGCAGAACACAAGATTGCTCCTTGCTGCAGCTGGAGGACAATGGGATATAATGTTCCCAAGGAGTAAGAACTGGCACAGTGGCTCATGTCTGCAGGACACCAGGCAAGAGCTGCACCGTGTAAGCAATGTAAAGAGCTACTGGTAGTTAACTAGCTATTTAGTGACCCCAATGTAGTTCTTTGTACTCTACTCTTTCTGCTTGGAAAGAGTCAGTGTTGCCTTACTACTGATTCGAAGTTATATGATCTCCTCAAAACAGATACAGATTATTTCTTAGGTGAATTTGAGATAAAGAATATAATTCTAGAAAGATTTTTTTCTGGCAGTGCATGGCTGTTGTTTATGAAATTGTGCAAGTATCAGAGTGTCCTTGTCTGTCACGAACTACTGTGATGGAGGAGGAACTGATTTCTTTCTTCATACTGTCATATTTAGAGGCAAAAAGCTCAGTCACTTTCCAGTGGAGAGATTCTTCTGGCTTAGAGAGAATTGAGAAGAATGTTTTATGCCTTCTAGCTAGTGAAGGAGTAGCTGCAGAGGTTGCAGGGGGATACAATAGAAATGGGAGAATGTACTCCTGAACTCAAGGCTGTAAATGGTATCACTGTAATCTCTCCTGATAAAAACTAAGCCTTTGCACTCCGGAGCCTAGTGCATCTTATTGCCTGACCATTGATCAAGGCAGGCAACCTAAGTATGCTTTAACTGTCTAACATCTTATTGCACAAAAAGGACTAGCAGGTTGTTTGGGACATCCTGTGCATTTTGTATCTTGTCACTGGTAGCTGAGCCCTCGAAAAACTGGGTTTTCAAGCATGTGCCTCCACGTGCTTAAAGTAACTGGTGTTCAAATTTGCTCTGCAGTGTAGGATGGTGTCTGTCACAACTGCCCTGGCTTTTGGCTTTGTCTCATGCTGTGCATAGTTGAGGTTTCACTTGGTAGGTATAGATCAAGTATTACATATGCACAGGGCATTTGGATTTGTGGGTTAAGCTCCAGCTGTAGTTGCTCTATAGGACAGATCTAAGGTAGTACTGTTCTCTTCCCATTGACAGAAAACTGTCCAGTACAGACTCCTATCCTCTTTACTGGCTTTGCT
This sequence comes from Heliornis fulica, assembly GCA_013399135.1. Classification (NCBI taxonomy): domain Eukaryota; kingdom Metazoa; phylum Chordata; class Aves; order Gruiformes; family Heliornithidae; genus Heliornis; species Heliornis fulica. The sequence goes on along the minus strand of VXBZ01010969.1, from coordinate 356,636 downwards.
GCCCTCAAAGCAGCAGGATTAAGTGGCTTTTGGAGGATAACAGAGGTGATTACCTAGCAGGGGCTTGGATTTGACAAGTAGCTACAGTTGAGGCTTCAGCATTATGACAGTTTCAACACCTGGGAATTGGGACAAGATCCCTGCCACAGTTTGAATCCATACCTTTTGTACTTTAATAGGCGTGACTAAAGTCTGTCTCAGGAAACGTGGCTGGCAAGTAAAAGCAAAACACTATCACTATTCTATTCAGAAAGTAGAGGAACTGGAAATTGCCTTTCAGATTTGAAAAGCTTTTTTTTCATATTGCAAACAAGATCTAGATGTCCGTGCTTTTTTTTTGACACACTAACTTCTGTAGCTTTAAAGGCTGTTAGGTTTAGACACTCACATGTTGTCTTATTTAGTACTGTAAGTGGGCTAATTAAGATTGTTACTAAAAAATCACCTGGGAGCAAATGAGCATGCTGTTCATCCCAGATTAAACTCATCAACAGGTCTTTAAATTACAGTTCTCTTTGCATTATAACTGAAAATCATTCCTGATTAGCTATAGGGATGCTGTTGGGTTACACTGGGATTAGACTGCTGTCTGGTTTCTTTCTCTCCATGAGAGACTTGGAGAATCCAGACAGAATCTGGAAACAAAAGCTTTGCTGTACTTAATCTTCAGGCTTTTTGCAACTTGATCAAGTGCTCTCCCTGGACTTTAGAAAGTACTCTGCTGCACACATCATCATCCTTCAAGACCTGATATTTGGACTTCCTAGATGTCTTAGCAAAAACTGCCTTGCATGTGAGACAGTGAGGAGAGAGAATATCCTGACAGAGATTTTCAGTCTTGCCTACTGCTGCATGGAGCATTTAGGGTTAGTAGGTTCTCTGACCCTTACCACATAAGTCAGACAAGTGTCCTCTGTTAATTTTATGTCAAATAAATCCATGTAACAGACAGTAGCTATTTCTCACAACTGCCCTGATCTGTCTGATTAGGCAGTGTTAATGCTCAGCAGTGCTAATAAGTAAAGGAAAGGACCTGGTGCTATAGATGTGATCCCCAGTTCTGTTTATTACGTCTAGCATGATACTCTAAAGGTAGCCAATTCTTCTTGGCTTCAAGGAAATTTTATTAAGTTACTATTAAAATGAGCACACTGGAGTAGCTATAACTGATACAGCTGTATAGACTCCATGGTCTCTTTAGCTGCCTGCATATGGCTTTTACTGCTGACTGAAAAATTTCATATGCAGGGAAGAGTCAGACTGCAAACTCCTTTTGAGCCACTTGGGGTTGAAGACAGACCAGAAAATAGCCCAAGTTTATTGCTATTAATAAAAAATAATCAGGGAAGATGAACATGTGTACTCAGAGATTGGCACATCTTTTTAGAGTAAGGTCTAGTTTTTCTAACTTCTAAGCTTCCAACATAAAAATGGAGTAAATCTGATTTGCTCTGTCACTTTGATCAGCCAACAGTAGTTGGCTGAGTTAAGGAATAAAGTTTGTATATGCAAGTCCTTTTTCATGTTGGAGAGTGGTGATGCCTCTACCAAGCTTTTTCTGTGCTCATACTATAAAAGTGATTTGTTCATCTTAACAGAAGAGGAAGTGGCTGACTTGCACCATAAACTAGACACAGTTTAGTCACCTACAGAAACCTGTTTAACTGCTCCAGTAGTGGGTTACAAGGCCAAAAGTGTAAATCATGAAGAGCAGCTGACTGTCAAGTCCACTTTACTGATTACCAATCCTCCAAAAGGAGCACTGCTAGAGCCAAACCTGTTAAATGGGTTTGCAGTGAGTGGAAAATTGACCAGCATACCTGGTTTAGGAGATTTTTTTTTTGGTTTTCCTCCAGGCTCAGTTGATAAAAGGTCCTAAAGTAAGTGTCTGAAGATGGGTGATACCCTGCACCGCAGAAAGAGCGGGTCTGTTTCCTAGTTTTGATATGCCTAGTTTTGAGTGCAGAGTGCCTTTCTTGCTGAATCACCATTGTTAGGTTTTTTGACTCCCAAAACATGAAATCAAGGTCAGGAGTTTGAAGGGCACATTCTAACTAAGGCTTAGAGGTCTAGGGAGATGGTACTTTTCAGCTACATAGGTGATATGCTTTTGGCAGCTTGGACTTGATGACAAGCCCCTGAAGTACCCTTTCTTACCCAGATGCTGAGCAGGCAAAAGATGTCTTCTCCCACCAGAGAACACACTAATGCCAATTAACACAGCCACTGGAAACTGAAATCGACAAAAAATAGAACTATATATGGGTGATCTAACTCTTGTCAGTGTGGGTTCAGAGATCCAAACTGTGATTTAAGGGCCTGGCTGAATTTACAAACTGTGTGGAAAGTGCCTTTGTTGGAATTGTACTGGAACCCACTGCTCCAGAATGCCTGGTATTCTTTTTGTACAGGTTACTAGTTGGTTGCTAGCTGACATATCTACTGAATAAGAAGACTGACATCTGTTCCTTGTCTAACTTGATCAGGCTTCAGCTTTTTGTGGAGGTGGATGCAGCATGGATTAAGATTTATGGGGACAGGTGACTTGATATCTCTTTAGAGGCTTAAAGCATTGTATAACAAGCATGCTCCATTATTGTATGGGGCCTCTCTAGGGGCAAACTACCGAAATGATTTGTAGTATTGCTTAAACTGCTTCACTAACCATGGCTCATAGGTAGTGAATGCTTCTAACTCATGCCTACCAAACCTCCTGTTTGTTTCAGGTTCAGCTCTGGCTCCACTGATCCAACACAATGATCTGGATACTTCAAGTCTTGTTCTCGCCGCTCCCAACACCAGCATTGATTAGTCTTATTATATTTGGAAGTCTCATCTTCCTATGGGTGATAAGCAGGCCAAAACCTGTTTTTCCTCCTGTTGACTTGAACAAGCAGTCAGTAGGAATTGAGGTAATACATACTATCCTTGTGGACATGGACTATTTTTGAGCTTAATCTGAATACTCATCCATTCTAATTCTGGGATTCAGTGTAAACTCTATCTGATATATGCAGCCTTCTCTCCCAGGTGTAAAACTCAAGAGTATGATGTGGGAAAGGGAAGTCTTAAGACACTAAGTTCTTGTGCTTGACTTCATGTAAGTAGGCAAGTGGTAGCACTCAATCTTAGTCAGAGGTTTCTCTAATTACCTGTAAATTAATATTTATTTAGGTCATGCAGAAAATTCTTCTGCATCAAAATCAGGAAGGAAAATGAGACTTCCCTAACAATGCCATCTTATTGAGATGGTTTAGTGGGGTTTGCTGGGAGACTGGCTGAAGAATGCATGGCACTACATCTGTTCTCACTGTTTCATAACTATGCCCTGTTCCTAGGGAGGAGCCAGAAGAGGTGCAATCCTGACAGATAATAACCTGCTTTCTTACTACTTTGAGGATGGTAAAACCTTGTATGAAGTTTTCCAAAGAGGACTGCATGCTTCTGGTAAGGTTTGCATCTGCTAGTTGGTGCTTCCCTAACACAAGTAAATAAAGTTATTCAAAGCTCTCTTGCCTTGCCTCTTCTCTGCTGTAATAATTTGGTCTAGCAAAAGCTTTCCCAGCCTTCTGTGAAGTGGAGTGACAAGTGACTGCTGATTTGGAAGTCTTACTGGCAGACTGGGCAGGAATGACCATCAGAAGAAGCTTAACATAGAAGAGTTCAGTGAAGACTCAGCAGATAATAAGCATCAGAGGGAGCTGGGGCAAAATAAACCCCACATCAGCTTTGTCCTGTGATGTGGTTTTTATTGTGCAATTGCTGCCTGCTTACAACAGGTCACTTCAGGTGGTCCTGTGTGTGGAAATATGCAATTGTTTGCAAGTTATTTCAGTCTCATGTTAGTTGTGAAATGAAAAAATATCACCAGCTCTTGAAAGTATTGCTTTTTAAGATAAAGCCAACAGTCTCACGAGCTTGGTTTTGGGCAGTCCTAACTATGGACACTGTGCACTTCCATGCTTTGTGCAGTTAGCTGGATGTCTGAAAATATTTCCACCTGATGTGTTGCCTTGAAGTATGATGCACTTTCAGAATTGAGCTTTACAATTGCTTTTCTGAACTCTTCTGTTAGGAAATGGCAACTGTTTAGGCTACAGAAAACCCAAGCAACCTTATCAGTGGCTGACATATAAACAGGTGAGTATTGTGCATGACAGATTATTTTATTTGGGATAGTGTCTTATAACACTAAAGGGTGGGAAATCTATCTTGTAGGTTTTGGACAGAGCTCAATATCTGGGATCAGGGCTTCTGCAGAAAGGATGCCAACCTTCATCAAACCAGTATATTGGTATTTTTGCTCAGAATAGACCAGAGGTAAGCAACAAACTGAATATTCATTCCCAGAATATTCTGACACCTTGGGGAGATTAGAGTCTGGCTTTTAAATAGCTTGATGCCACATGAGGAACAATCACAACTGGTTCTTCCCTTCCTAGTACTCTTATTACTGATTGAACACATACTATGCCAGGCATGTAGTAGAATCATCTTGAACTTGCACTATTCTAAGTATCTCATGGACATGCTTCTTGCACAACCCTCACTACTAGTGTGTGCAAGGTCTAATCACACTGTATGAAAACTGTAACTAATAGGGTCTCGTGAGTTGCTAGTTTTCCTTAGCTATACTGTTTTCTCTCTTCAGTGGATCATTTCAGAGTATGCCTGCTACACTTACTCAATGGTTGCTGTTCCACTCTATGACACTCTGGGGCCAGAGGCTATTGTATATATTGTTAATAAAGGTAAATGTTGACTTTAACTATTTCATAATGATTTCTCTAAGAAGCTTTGTTTTGAGAAAGCTGAAGTTCAAGAGAATTTGATGCACAAATCGGAGTAGCTCTATCTTTACTGTTCCTACACTTTTGCAGGCAGTTTCTGTAAGTGAAGCTGCTTTGTAGGGGATGTGGTTTGGGGCCTAAAAGGCAGTGGGCTTGCTGTTGTTCTTAATGTCTTTGAGTGTGAGTCTGGTGAAGACTTGCTAGGTCCTGCAGACCATGCTGCAATTGGAGTGCTCAAAGATTTGCCATTTGAGGTTTTGCAATCTTCAAGTCCCACACTACCAAACAATTAGACAATGCAGACAGGTTTGCATGTAAGCTAAGACTAGCTTACTTACTGTGTATCCGACTTAAAGTTGTAGGAGAGTGGGGGTGGGGGGGGTGGGAATGATGCCTAAATTTTTCTTTATCTGGTTAGAGCCTCTTGCTCTACAGGAGCAACAACTAACAAGCTCTCACGGAAGAAACTGGTGAGGAATAAATCTTCAAACTTTCTTCCCTCAGCCTTAGGGGAGATGGGGATGGGGAGGGGAGAAAACATACTGCTGTCCCAGAAATCTGGGTTCCAACACATACATAGGGATTTGCCATGTGAAATAGCTTCAACAGTTCTGCTGGTGAACTTTGAAAACAGGTCTAGCCTTGGAACTATGCAGCTGTGACTTAGTAGGATAGCAGGGAACTGGCATGTTCAGGCAAACACAATTCCTCTGCCAACTTAATGTGAAATGGTTTTATATTTGCATAAAAGTCTTGCACATGCAGAGAAGCTGATATATTAACTCAAGAATTTTAGCTACCTCTTTTAAACAGGTCTACATTTCTTTAGATTTAAGGAAGATGCCCAGACTGTTAACTTATGTTTAGTCAATTCTGGGCTTTTAGGGCAATACCAAAAGGTTTAATGCTTATCTTGATTGTGACTGAAGATATCTGGCTTCAGTTTCTCAGCATTTTGCCATCACTTTAGGTAAACTTGAGATACTTTCTACACAATCAGTTGGCCATGTAAGGAGGAACCTTCTTAAGACAGTAATCCAGACACTGAATCCATATAAACAAATAGAAAAGGCTGTAGAACAAACCAATGCTATGTTCTAAATGTTATGTGTTACTGAGCTGTTACTAGCCTCATGTCTTCTAAACAGACTTCTGAAATGTAATTCCTTTTCTGTAGCTGACATAAGCGTAGTGGTCTGTGATAAGCCTGAGAAGGCACAGATCTTGCTTGAAAACTGTGAGCAAGAAAAGACCCCATGTCTGAAGACTATTATTCTCATGGATCTCTTTGATAAAGAGCTCAAGGACAGAGGAGCTAAAGTGGGAATTGAAATACTAGCACTACAGGAGGTTGAGGTAAGTGACTAAAGGCTTCTGCTTGATCTTGTAGAGGAATACCTTGCCAGCTAGACATTGGTACCTTCTCTGGCAATAATGACACTTTAATGTAAACATTATCCAGTTGTCATACCTGTACTTGAGATATTGATGACCAGTCATTTTGAAACTTCATAGATTTAGCCAGAAGGACTTGCAGAGGTCAAAATATTGACTAAAGTGTGTCGATATGTTGTGGACAGTCAATATTCATTAAACTGAAAACTTACTTAGCTTTATTCCTGGTGAATTTACCCATTCCTAGGTAAATTCCAGGATTTATCAGATTTCTAAGATGGCAGCTGAGTCTAATTGGAACTGTAAATGCAAATTACTGTCTGCTTTGAAATCCTAATGGTGGGTTTAATCTTCCAGATATGATGCATAAATGTAACAATAAGAAATATGACCTACATCAAAGTTTCTCCACTCAGTGTGGAGTTCTGATAATTTTCTAAACAAATTCATGCTTTCCACTATCCCAGGCATCAGCTTTTCCAAGCCGTGTGTGTTAAATTTGGGAAGACCAATATCCCTCTCTGAATGAGAATATCAAGAGGCAAAGTAAAAATAAGTGTTGCATTTGAATTCCAACTATGAATTAGTCTTCTGTTGTCCCATGTCTTTCTGTTGCAATTAATAAGCTGTGTTTTCTCTCTAATACAGGAACTGGGAAGAAACAACATCAGAGAACCAGTTGTAAGTGTCTATGCAACAGTTATATGGTTGTAAAACTAGTTGTTGAATAGACCTCTTGCCATAGTGCTAGTAGAGGAGGCTGGAAGGATTTTTTTGTGTGTGTTGCTGTTCCTAAACAGCAACTGTTTTTTGTCTTGCTGTTCCTAAACAGAATTCCCGGTTCATCCCACTTCAGGAAGTGTATGTAAATACTGATAAGCAACATAATCCTTACTCTGTTGACATTATGTGGCTTTTTCCCTCTAGCCTCCTAAGCCTGAAGATCTCTGCATCGTGTGTTTTACCAGTGGAACAACAGGTAAGAGAATGTGCAGTGATGTGTCCCCACTAAAACAATCTCCCTGTGCTGGAAAAAAGTTTTCCAACACAAAAAGGAAATGCTAACATGGAAATAAAGCACTAAATTAGGAATGTTGAGCCACTATTGTAGCTTTACTTGGGATGCTGTCAGTACAAGTCAAGTATATTAAAACAAAGCTGCTTAGCACTGGGGGAAAGAATAGCCAAATCCATGTTGTCTTATCCTATGAAAAATACAGTGTCTTAATATTAAAGAGATTGGCTGTTTAACTGTGCCTGTATTTGATCCAAAGGGGTTAAAGAAATATCTTGTTTCAGCATTCTCTATGCTACTCTACTGTTTAGTAGACATTTCCTTCCTATAATGTTCATAGCTGGAAGCATTCACTGAGGCATATTTGTGATCTCTTAAGACAATGTATCTATGACTCAGCCTAAAGCCAAGATAGTCCAAACTGAGCCAGACAAGACATGGGGAACTGAGCAAAGTCAGCTGTGGCTCTGACTGCTTCTGCTGTCAATCTTTCCTAAGGTAACCCTAAAGGAGCCATGCTGACACATCAAAATGTTGTTGCAAATGCTGCTGCCTTCCTTAGAAGCACAGAGGTAAGCTGCTGCTAATGGTGATCTCTAGACTATGGCACTCAGTCATGAAACTAATTCCCAAGAGCACATATTTCTATGGGATAATAGAATTGTAAGAAACTTGGTTTGACCTTGAACAAAAATTCTACATAGAAGTTACTCTAGAACAAGTCAGTCCTAAATTCCAAGATCACTAAACTACCCTATTTTGAATCTTGCTAAAACATAAAACTAGTCTTGATCTAGTACGGCTGAGTTACAGCTGCAGATTTTGAAGAGGTGACAGATGAGCCTGAGCTGCTTCAGTTGTTTGAAGTGTTTATTTCCAAGTGCTCAAATTGATCCAAACTTTCCTCACTTTCTATTTAAGAGTAATTCAAGCAGGCATAGGGAGGGCTAACCTACTTCTGTTTTTCTGCTCCAGAACACAGTTGAATGTACGAGCTCAGATGTCACCATGTCCTATCTTCCCTTGGCTCACATGTTTGAGAGAGTTGTGCAGGTAAGTAGACTGTGCTTGCTACTGAGTTTCTGTAGAACAACTTGGATGTATGAACTAGTTAATACAGTAACATTTGTTAGGAACCATATCTAAATTGTTAAGGCCACCTGCCTAAAACAAAATCTCTGCACTGACTAGATGCCTAATTACTTCTACAAGATATGGCTACTAGCTTCATTAAATTAAGGTTTGTTCTTCAGTTCAGCCTCACTTGAGCCTGTGACTTACTATGAGATCAGCAAGGGAAATGAACAGCATCAAGGCCTTAGTCAAACACAGTGAAAGCTAACACATAAAGAAGAAGCAGTTTAAGACTGGTAGATTTAGTATGTGGAGGTAAATAGGGGTATGTTCTCCACTGTTTACTCTGCTGGGCTGTGTCATCCAGCCTATCTGTTCCCTAAGCTGAATTTTTAGTCTTCCAAGGAATGCACTTCCTCCAGCAAGCTGTAAAAGTAAGCTTCCTAACAGAAACGTTTGTAACTTAGTGGCAGGCTCCAGAAGAGTCTCTTAACCTCAATTCCAAATCCATTATTTTAAAAAAGTGTCCTGTCCTATTTCTTCTCAAGCTGTTAAAATATTCTGTTGCCTTGTATTTAAAATTCTAGGTATGCCAAAAAACATCAAAATAAGCCAGCTGTTAACAAATGTGGTGAAACTCATTTTAATTGTATTCAACAAGAATGCAACACTTCTAATTTGTAGTCCATGAGCCCTACAAAACAAAGTTGTACAGCAGAACCTAATCTATAAATCTGAGCTTCTATAAATCAAATCACAGTAAAAAGGATGATAGCTTTCTCTATTTCCTTAATACATACTTGACAAGAACTTTTTTTTGCCACTAGGCACTGGAAATCCTACTGTTTGCTATACAAAAATAATTATGGCTAATGAAGCTAGGAATTATACTTGATTAAGATTAGTTTGGTCAATTTTTAGACTGTGGTCTACAGCTGTGGAGCAAAAGTAGGCTTCTTCCAAGGAGATATCAAGCTGCTAACAGATGACATGAAAGCCTTGAAACCAACGCTATTTCCAGTTGTACCAAGACTGCTCAATAGAATATATGACAAGGTATGTAAACTTTAGCTGATGTATCTTTGTGCTCAAGTACCTGAGCAAGCATACAAGTTTGAAGCATTTAATATTAGTTTATAATATTGCTACTAGCTAATTACTGTGGCATTAAGAATTTTAAATATCTTCTGAGGAGATGGAAGGATTCCTGGGACCTGGTGTACAAGACCAGTGTATCCAGTCTGTGGCTGTTCGGACACAAACGTTTTAGGTTTTGTATGCAAATGAAGCAAGTGCAAAGGATCCCTGTCCCTTGCTAGTGGATGTACTTGAGCTCTAGCTTTAATACAGATTAGCATTTTCCCTTGGCTTATCCCCTAGACAGTGGTGGTAGCAAAGACAGACCCTGGAACATCAAAGAAAGAACCTAACAAAGCAAGAAGAGGTGGTACAGATGTGAGCTAAACAGGAGTCACTGATACTTACTCTGTATCTTGCAGATACAAAGTGGTGCAAATAGCCCAGTGAAACGCTGCCTGTTAAACTTTGCTGTGACTATGAAGATGGCTGAAATAAAACAGGGCATAATTCGAAATGACAGCATTTGGGATCAGCTAATCTTCAAAAAGGTTCAGGTAAGTTGTTCAGTTTCCTTATACTTGGAATAATACAATACTGGAGGATCTTATGCCTTCTACAAGGGGAAATGGTTTCAAGCTGGAACACAGAAAGTTCCATCTTAATATAAGGAGGAACTTTCTCACTGTGAGGGTGATAAATTACTAGAACAGGCTGCCCAGAGAGCTTGTGGATGCTCCTTCTCTGGAGACATTCAAGACCAATCTGGACACATTCCTGTGAAATCTAATCTAGATGATCCTGCTCAGGCAGGGGGGTTGGACTGAGTGATCTTTCGAGGTCTCTTCCAGCTCCTAATATTCTGTGATCCTCTCACTTGTAGGAAACCATGGGTGGAAGAGTCCGTATAATGGTAACAGGAGCAGCCCCTATATCTCCCTCAGTCCTGACATTTCTGAGAGCAGCACTGGGCTGTCAGGTAAGCTGAAGTGTTTTTCTTGAAGACCTGTTTGATTATGCCCAAATAAGTGACCAGTGATACAGCTGTGGTCCAACCTGGCTTGTGTCTGAGGAGATTGCTGTCAGTCTTCAGTATTTGGAGGCTGCTTGATCTGAGTTAATTAACAGAACAAAATTCTGCAGGGTTGACTTCAAGCTATACAGCTAAAAAACTATCCTGTAGACTCTGGAAGAGGAATAGAGCAGCGGAAGTGGGAAGAGGCAGCACTCAGGCAGCTGACACTTAAATTTGTGGCTTATCCCAATAGCACTGAGCTTCTGAGGTAGTGTATCTGACAACAGAGCTCAAAAAATGAGATGACCCATGAAAGGTTTGGATAGGTGAACTTGAATGAGATTTGTTTATACCAATTAGACAAAGCTTTAAAGGCTAAGGTTTTTATGGCTTCCTTCATAAGACTTGAGTGTGGGCATAGTTGAAACTGAGGTCTCTAATACCAAGGACTTGATGGTCAAAGAATATTCATCTGTTCTCATACAGATCTTTGAAGCTTATGGCCAGACTGAATGCTCAGCTGGATGCACTTTCTCAATGCCTGGAGACTGGACAACAGGTATGATAGCTGAGACTTGGAAACCCTCCCACAGCTGTCAACAGACAGTGGCACTCAGGCTAAGGTGCATTTAGTTGAACAGAAGTTAAATCCTGTATACTTCACCTCAAAGTGATCCTTGGTAGCCACAGTCACCTATATGCTTAGTAAGTACCAAAGTTCTTGACTCGATTAGGTGAGGGTCGCTTGTGAGTGACATAGGTTAGCGTAGGCCCTGTTGCTGTGTACAGGGAAGGAGTGGCTGTGAAGAGCTGAGCAAGCTGGGCAAGGACTGCTCAAATGGCATTAAGATACAAGCTAAAGCTAGTTTCTTAACTTACTAAATTACTTAACCTGTTTTAGTCAAAGAACTATGACTAAAATGTCAAACATGATACTTGCCTACTTACTTTTTTTTTCTGGAGAACTACCTGACATTGAAGATTTAGTTTTCATCTTAGCAAGGATGTTCTTAATATTTGGTATTCCAAATTTCAAGCTCAAGTTACTACCTTTGAGAACACATAACTGCTGAGCATAAAATGATGAAATGCAAATGGATACCAAGATCTGAGGGAATTCTGTGGAGGCAAGTGTGGTATATGGTTGGTGTGCTTGATTAAGCCCCACTGACACAGTAACTTTCTTGAACATTTGGTGTCAAATGCCTTTAAACTGTACTGGTTCTTCTAAAGCAGTAAACAAAAAGCCATTAAGTATCTCCTATCACTGAAGTCTTTCAGATGTAGGGGACACCTGAGACTTCCCATCTCACTTCAAGACTTAGTCTTTCTAGCTTTATATTAAATAGGGTCAATTGCTAGCAGAATCCCCAAAGCATAACTGTTTAGTGTTTTGTTTGTTTTTTAAATTCCCCACTTAGGCCATGTTGGAGCCCCTCTGGCTTGTAATATCATAAAACTAGATGATGTGGGAGAAATGAACTACTTCTCTTCTAATGATGAAGGCGAGGTAGGCACCATGTCCTCTGTGTGTCAGGAAATACTGTAATACAAGACTTGGTGACTAACAATGTTCTGTACTGGCTACAGGTCTGCATTAAAGGACCAAATGTGTTCAAGGGTTACCTGAAAGACCCTGAGAAGACGGCAGAAGCAATTGATAAAGATGGCTGGCTCCACACTGGAGATATAGGGAAATGGCTGCCAGTAAGTAATTGCTTAATAGAAACTGTCCCCTGGATAAGAATTCCTGGGTAGCTTGCACTAATCTGAAAAGCTGGAGACATGAATTCTAGGATAAAAGCCTTGCACAGCATTTTGTTATCATTCAATAAACTCCAGGCAAAGCTCCAAAGACCAGTTAGATCACAAGATTTCAAATAGCACCTCCTAGGTGCCTATGCTGCTTCGACAGTGAAGAACAAGGTGTTTTCCTTTCTGTCAGAGTAGAATAAAGGACCTGGCTAATCATGTCCTGAGCCAACAGGAGAAATCAGACAAAGCTCCCCTTCTCTCTGGACAGACCAAAGACCAGTTCCAGAGTACCATGTGCCTTTCATACAGAAAACCAAACATAATCTTCTTACAGAAGCAAAACAGGAAAAAAAACCTAATGGTTTCCATCTTTACTTCTAGAATGGCACACTGAAGATCATTGATAGGAAGAAGAATATATTTAAACTTGCACAAGGAGAATACATTGCTCCAGAGAAGATAGAAAATGTTTATGTCAGAAGTGCTCCTGTAGCCCAGGTCTTTGTACATGGGGAAAGCCTGAGGGTAAGTGTGTTAGGAGTAAGCATCCTGCAAGATCCTTGCACAATGAGTTCTGGAAGATCAGAACACAAACATATGCACATACAAGAGTCCTTGAACAAGATCTGTTCCCAAGACTGACATGTTTATAGGAGTATGCTTTCACATCTGTAACTTTCCCAAATATGACACCAAAGAAAAGGAGATCTTGGCATCAAGTCTTAAGTTGGGTAACAGTTAATTACATACTTGTATGGGATTAGTACATCAGGCCATCTCTGTACAGTTTAGAATCAGTAGCTTGTGTTGGAAGGGACCATTTAAAGGTCACATAGACAAACTCCCCTGCGATAAGCAGAGACATTCTCAACTGGATCAGGTTGCTCAGAATTATCTCCATTCTGACTGAATGCTTCAAGGGATGAGGCATCTACTCTGGGCAACCTGTTCCAGTGGTTCACCATCCTAATTGCAAAAGATTTCTTCCTTCTAGCTAATCTAAATCTACCTTCTGTTTTAGTTTAAACCTATTACCTCTTGTCTTATCACAACAGGCCCTGCTAAAGTTTGTTCCCATCTTTCTTTTAAGTCCCCTTGAAAAGCTGCTATAAGGTCTCCCTTCTCTTTTCCAGGCTGAATAATCCCAACTCTTGGCCCCCCTTCATAGGAGGGGAGTTTTTCCACTCATTTGCCACAGAGTTGTCACCTATGGTAGCAGAGGAGAGTCTTCAACCTGTAAACCATCTAAAAGCAATTTCTGGAGCATTCAGCACCCATAACCAACCACATTAATACTTTTATTACTGCTGTCAGAACTTGGCTACGTGATTTGAAAGTCCTTGTAGCTTTCTTCCAACTCTGGAAATGACTAGACATATCCATAGACAATCAAACTAATTTCAGATGTCTTGTCATCATCTCAATGTGATTACTTCTACTTGTTTTCAGTCTTTTCTAATAGGTATAGTGGTTCCTGACCCTGAGACGCTTCCTGAATTCGCAGCTAAGCTGGGAATAAAAGGTTCATATGAACATATCTGCAAGAATCCAGTGAGTGGCTTCATGTTTTAGTGGGATGTTGACAGAATTATCAAGTCCAACCTTGCATTGCTTTGACTCAATTCTGCTTGCTGTTTTGTAAATAAAACTGGTTTAATGTTAGGTGACTCATGCAAGCAGCTTATAGAAAACTGGAACCAAGTATTGCTGTCAGTTTTGAGGGCTACCACTGCTTATTTTCCAATGAGAAGATATGACGTTGCAGTGGCCTAACTGAGAAATATTGAAATATCTACGTGAAGTTTTGCTAACTGCTGTTTTCACTGTCTGGGCAATGGGTATGGTCTTGAATTGCAATTATGAAATGGCAGCTCTGTTCCTTCCGATTCTTCCAGGCAGTGAAGAAAGCTATTTTAGAAGACATGGTGAGACTGGGGAAGGAGGCTGGCCTTAAATCATTTGAACAAGTGAGTACTTCCAAATTCTGCTTGTTAGAAGTACCTGTATTGCTTAATACAATGGCTGGGAAGTCTTCATTCCTTTTCCTGGCTGTGCCAGGATGGGACTGAAGACAGCTGCCCTAAAGAACTGATTGAAGCAGGCAGTGAAACACTATCTGCCTGCCTCTTACCCTGGGCAGGCACCTGTCCCTTGGTCAACATTAGCAGTTGCCATAAGATGGAGGTTTGCTCACCATAAATTGTGGGAGCTATACTGTAGTTCCAGCCTATCCTCTTGCTGCATCACCCAAGGAGCTTGACTTGCATCAAACCCAGTTTAGTTACTGGAACTCCTGTGACCGAGGTCTTGCACTAAGCTCAAAGAAGCTGTGAAGGATTGCTGTTTGTCATCTATGTAACTATAAGTCTCCTGTGCTAAATTATTTTCTTTTAATAGGTTAAAGACCTGTATATCCACACAGAAATGTTCTCTGTAGAAAATGGACTCTTGACACCAACACTGAAAGCAAAGCGATCAGAGCTTGTTAAGCTCTTCCAGAAGGAGATTGAGGCCCTCTACTCAAGTCCGCAGGAATAAGTGGACAGTTTAAGCTGCATGGAGTACCCAAACAAATCTGTCACACTACATGATGTATGAAGAACATGCATGAGCAGAGGGGAGCAAGGAGAACTTAATATATTGGTTTTGTTATCCTGGAAAAAAATGACCTTCAGATGAAAATGGACATAGTATAACTGACAACTGGCAGTGTAGCATCTTGCTGGACTTAAGCATCAACTGTCTGGGCAAAGACAGAACTTTCATCTTAGACTGTGACTGTAGCAAAAAGAAAAACCAAACACTGAAGAGCCTCAGGTTTTAAAAGGGAGCTGTCTGCACTTCTCACTGTCAAAAGCAAATATTTTCTTCCTCCAACTCTGAACTCAATTATGATCTTTGTGGATTGATCTGCACTCAGACTGAACTCTTGTGCAGTTACATGTCTTGGGTGGGGGTGTGATAACACTTCATCTTACTCTGAGCTCTTACAATACACATTTGAGCTTAACATCTGTTCAGCAACCCCAGAAGTGAATTTCCTGTTCCTAGCCCTGGACCACACAGTAGAGGTTCCTTTTAATGAAAAGGAGTAGCCTAGCATCAAATTTTGTGGCATCTGGTTTACAAAGTCCATGTTTCTAAAGCAAACATAGTTTATAGTCTAATGTGGGAGGCACTGGATCGGTTTACTCATGTTCTCAAATGCAATGGCAGTTGCTTATAAACTTGGGAGTTTCAATTGAAAACTTCAGCTATCATTCCCAAGGATTGAGGCTGCAATAAACTGTAACTGCACAAACAAACCAAAGCCTTGTCTCTCTGCTGCAACCAGACTCGCTGTCAGCTGTAAGGTTTACTGCTGCCTGGTTATGTATAGCTGCAGCCAGAACACAACTGCTGCAGAAACCTAACTGTCTTCCCATGCTGTGGCTGATCAGCCACAGTTCCAGTGATGAGGCAGTAAGAGTGTCACCTGTTGTTCCTCTACTTGGGTTATGTTTTCTTGTAGTGAGGCACTATGTGCCTAAGTTTTCAGCATATATTTATTCTTCCAGGTCAGCCTACCACATGAAATAAGGCATCATGTATCATTTTGTAAGGGTAAAGCTATTTCTTTAGAAACTATTTAGGCAAGATGAGTACTGATGATTTTTAGAAACATCTCTTAAATTTTTATAAGCTGTCTCTGCTGCCAGTTCCTCCCTCCACCAGTCCAAAATGTAATGCTGTGCTAACAAGGCTGTAACAGGGACAAGGAGTATCTATAAGTTTTCTATGCCAATTCTCCTTGTCTGTCCCTGATTCTTACAGCTAGTGGCCTTTCCTCACTATGCTTAATGCTCTCCAACATGGAAGCAACCATTAGATTTGTTGGTGAGAAGACCTACCCTTTGTGTGAGTCATCTCTAACTGCCTAGTCAAAACACCTGACCTTACTGTGGTCCTGAGTAGAAAAATACCTTAATGTTTTTTGGGTAACTTCAGCACTTGTGCTGATGGTAACTTGAGGCTATAGAGGCTTTTAGACTCTGAAAGTGCATGTATCCATGCTCCTTCCCTTTTCCATGTGTCCTTAGTGACTCAAAGGATAGTGATGATTTAATCTTTTCCCTTGGGTAAGACTGGGTACAATGAGGGAAACAGTGAGAAGAAACTTAAATTGGTTGTGGGCTCTGATGAGCTACAGTTGGGAACAGCAAATCTAGTACGCTGTGATCCATATAAACACCAGGCTGAGTGCTGCGATGCCACCTGCTGCAGTGCCTGGAAAGTACTTTGCTCATTCTGTCAGAAAGAGAAACTTCACTATGGAGACCTGTTTGGATGTTGAAGCCCAGCACTCTGTGGTGCATCCTTCAACTAGAAGTGTTCAAATATTGGCTTTAGATTTTTCATCTTGCTGATATCTTATAGTAGCTGTTACCAAGATTGAATTGAATGGGCAAAGGCACCCTCTGAACAAAAAAAACCCCACACTTAACAACTCAAGTGTCAATTAGTCTGAAACTGGTCTCTTGGGTGCACTTCTGCTGTAAGAACTGCTCCCACAACATGAGAGAAAGCTGCCTTGAAGCACTGCAATACTCTGTAAACAAAGATCTGAGGTAAGCATGGCTACAGGTGCAATGAAGTTCAGAAGGCTGCAACTTTCTGTTCCTGTGATACAGGGACTGGAGCTAAAAATAACTGCCAGTCTTCTCTATTTTAGCTTTAGAAGGCTTTTATCTAGTAGCTGTCCATCATGAATTGATCCATTTGGGCTGCAACACTTATGTGTAATAACAAGTAATAAACAATACCATGACTAATAAAGATCCACAGAAGACAGGCATTGAATATTGATTGTATACTTTCCTTTTACTTGGCAAATTGGAAACAGCACTGCACCAGGAATTAGATTGCCTGATTTCGGCTCTCCAAATCATGTAAAACTTGTATACCAAAATACAATTTGTTAAATATATTTTCTTTCCATCTCTATGGAACAACCCCTGTGTCTACAACCACTAAAAGAATCTAGTAATTATCCTAATAGGAAGTGTTCAGAGGGAAATACTGACTTACAATTCATCTGGCTGAGGCCCTTATTCCAATCAACACTCTCAATACAGATTTAGTCATTCTCTACTGCCATAGCTAGGGAACTTACTTGTAAAAAAATAAGTGCCTTGCAAAACCCTGGACTTCTAGTATGGGAAGTTCTCTTTTCTCTTGATCATTACTTTGCACTGAACAAAAGAAACCTAACAAAAACACACAACTATATCAGAGATACTTACATTCTAGCATGAACTTGTATTTATTTATCTATTAGGAGATTGGATTAAAATCAGAAGCCTCTTGGTTAAGACTATGGAGGTGCAAACTCTTTCATCGATTTCTTTTACTACTGGTAATCACCTCAAAGTTACCAGGGATAAAAATACCAAAGCTAATCTTTCCCACAGCCAGGTGTGTATGGGCCCATTCCTCATTAAGACCTGAGGCACATGGCATAGTCAGGGCCTTCACTCTGCAAAGGAGAGGCTCTTCAAGTTGGAGGAAAAACTGAGGGCACATGAGTGAAAAGCAAAACTGTCATCAATTTGGTGAGTGAACTGGCTGAGATGTCAATCTAGCATAGCCAGTATAGTTTGCTTTTATGATGTATTCTGTTTGTTTTGGTCCAAAATCAGCTGAAGTTGGTGAATACTTGTTAGATTATTTGTTTTCTTTTAAAGATGAGGGCAGGGTTCACCTTCAGTATGCACTTACCCTTATTTTCCATCATAGAAGAACCCAAGCTAATGTAGTGTGGCATTACACGTCTAGACTTTCTATTAGATGGTGGAGAGAGAGCTCAGAATTTTAAATACAAACAACATTTCTCTCCTCAGGGAAAAGCAAGAGATAGTTTAATAGACCTATCTGCTGTGTTGAAAAGACACTTGCTTTTTGCTTCCCCCAGACCTGGCTTCTCTAGGGATTTGAATCTAAAAAAATCAACTGAGCTCCCTGATGAATCTATCACTCCTGAACACAGAACTGCTATGTCACATCTATAGCTACTTCTTTCCTTAATAAACAAAGCTCTTGCTTGAGCAAAATGCAAGGAATAGAATCAATTTTAAGTGGGAAAAGACCTTTGGTATCATCAAGTCCAACTGTTAACATGGCACTGACAAGTCCACCACTAAACCAAGCCTCTAAGGATCACATCTATCTCTCTTTTAAATACCTTCAGGGATGGTGACTCTACCACTTCCCTGGGCAGCCTGTTCCAGTGCCTGACAACCCTTTCTAGGAAGAACTGGAAAGAACAGGGAATTAATAGGAAGAAAAATAATAATAATTATGGGATGTTAGAAAGGAAGAATGAAATCTACTAGTGTTAAGATTCAGAGCTCCTCAGAGATGTTTTGTCTTTAAAGTGCATACTCTGATAGTCATCAGTGGAAAGGCAGGCTCTATTTGCTTGGCTGCAGAACCTCTTTAGGAGGTATGTGTTTTGTTTTGGCTGGCTCACAAGCGTTGCTGGGTGAAGGTGGTGTAATGGCAAATATAAACACCAGTTACCTGCACTACAAAAGGGAGGAGGTGGGATTCAAGTTACTACAAGGAAACAAGATGGACCCAGAAAAAGAGAAGCATATAGTCCATTTCAGTTTGGAAGTGCAGTTCTGAAGCACAGCTAATAGGTATGCTGCAGTTCAGTGTAGTGATCTTGGTGTGCAAAGTTGTGGTCAGATGAATGCTGATATCCAGTTGAAGATGTTTGGCAGTCACTAACAGATAACCCCTGTAAACAGACCACATCTTACATAAACTCTCGTAATAGCTCACTGTGGTCATTAGTGCTTTTAATCTGATCCTACTCCACTGTTAATTGCTGCCTGCTTACATGGATAACAGCTACTTAATAATTTCAAAAGTCAAGAACAGAAGGGCCTTAAGCTGTCTTCTAGTTGAGGAATCTGACAAGCTTATTGTTGTAGTCTGCTGGTTCTAGGCTCCATAGACACTGAACAGAAACTACCCTTGTTGAAGGTTTTGATAAGAATTTCCAAAATGGATACATCCAGCAGAGTTATGGCCTTTCAACTCTCACTAGCAGGGAAACCAGGAGTATGATAAACTCCTATACATTTAATGACATCTGCTGCTAGGAAAGAAATGCTTTTATTTCAAGGGGGCAAAAAACCTACTGAAACTGCATGCTAATTTTCCATTGCCAAAGCTCACGAAGAGACTAGGATTATCGCTCACTGTGAGCACTAACACACTGCATGCTAAAAGTAAACCCTGGTTTTTAGCTGGAGATAAAGGAATAACACTGGCTTGTCTGTATACAGTTATTTCTATATACACCTAACATTACTTAAGAAGTGCTTATTTACCTGAGACAACTCATGCAGGTTGAGGTAAACCAGGTATTACTTTGAAATAGTAATTTGCAAAAACTCTCAACATGTCCCATTCAACTAGGCCAACTGTGAGAGAACAAAACCACCTGCTGCATTTAGGCTACATTTAGAAAGCTTTCAGCTAGTATAAGTTACTCCAGATCTTCCTTCCAATAATCCATCCCCAATGCTAAATAAAAATGCTTTAGGAAAATTGTTCATCCATAGCAACTAGGCTCACAGTTTTCATTCCTGACACTCCTGCTTCTTTTCATGCAAATACAGATCAAAAACTCTAGTCTCTTGGGCACATGCTCAGATTTCAGAGGGAGCAGATATAGCTGGTTTTTTTTTTCCTTTCCTTTTCTTCCATTAAAAGCACAGAATATTCCTATAACAAGAGCCAAATTCTTCCTCTCCTTGAAAAATAATTTCAAACTGTGAACTCCTTACTTCCCAGTCAGTTCACATTCCCGTGCCTGTAACAAGTTCTTATAGGTATAAGAACAATTAAATCCACAAGTGAATATGAACGTATCATTTATTTGAGGTGGACAATTCACATCATTAAAAGTCACAGGTAACAAATCTTCTCTTGAACTTGAATCAGAGGTTTATTTTATAGTTTCCAGGGGCAGCTTCAGAGAAAGTAAAATACAAAAGATAAACAGCACGCATCACAATCAGATGCGGTTGAAGAAAAAAAAAACAAAACCAAAATGAACTAAAATATGAACCCTCAGAAAAGCAATTTCAACACCAAAAAAATAAAACAAAAACAAACTCACAGGATGAAAAAGATCCATCTTGAAGGCAATCCACTGAATGGCTTCTTCAATTATTTATTGTTTAAAAAGTAAAAAAAAAAAAGCAAACCATGGCACAGGCATAGCCAACCCTTTCAGCTGCAAGGAAGAGAAACCCTTGTCCTAACATTAATTGCATAAGTCTAAAGTAATATACAGAAAATTTCAAGTAAAGGATTGTGGTCTGAAGTAAAAATTCCATTTCTAATTAAAAAAAACCAAAAAATGAGAAGGCTATCTGTTTTTCTTCTCTCCATCCACTGGTTGTTCCGTTTCAGAGTCATATTGGCATTTTTCCACACATTTCCTAGGGAACCAGCCACGTTCTCTTATTCCACCTTAAGACATGAAAAGTTGTATTAACTTGGAACAAAACATGACCCACTATAAAGAAGAAACAAAGGACTGGAAGAAACATTCAAAGGTTACCTAGTTCATTATGTTCTCCAAAGTCTAAGTAATTCCTATCATAACTGCCTGGGGACCTAAAAGGTTATCATAGACCTCCAGAGTTTTCTTGTACTCTACCCTATTAGAAAATCCTTCCTAATACCTTCTTTCTGTATGTATTTTAAGTTCATAACTTCCTATCTCTCTCTACACACCAGAGACACACAAAGTAGCTAACAACCTTCTTTACAACAGACTTTCATGCAGATGATGACAGTTTGCACATACTCTGGCTTTCTCCTACCTCAGGTAAACCATCCTGATTCTTTCAGCTTTCCTTTGCAAATCACAATCACTCTGGTTATTCTCACTGTTCTCCACTCAACCCTTTACAGCTGATTTCCCTCTTTCTTGCTGCTTTTACTTCTGGCAGCAGTTCAGCTGAGTCTCTGCCAAAGTAGGACATAAAAATGATTTCATGTATCTGGGAAGCTTTTTTTTTTTTTGCAAGTGTTGACTCATTTTAAGATTGTGACTCGCCCCCCGAACTGCTACTTAATCATTATCTTTTTACATATTCTAGGCTTCCCCCTCTAAGACCATATTTCAGCTGATTTTTTAAAAATTAAAATAATTTATTGTAGCACAGGTATCTTCACCTAATCTTCACAATATGAAGCACAATGAAAATTATTACTATATTCATTCAACAACTCATTTAAGTTTGATGTTTGAAAGAGTTCATTGGAGCTACACTTCTAGTCCATGAAGGTCTCAGACCTCCCATGAAAAGCATGCACATGTTCAACCCAGTGAGACATTCTGCTGGCTGCCCCTCTTCTGCCAGCCAGAAATGTACAGGCAATGAATTCACACTGTTTGGAAGAGACAACAGTCTAAATCACCCTCAACTGAACAGCTGGCTGGTAAAACATTAGCTCAGTCCTAAGCAGAAGGGCTAAAGGAAGCAATGGAAGAAGTTCAACGCAGGTGGCAGGGATGTTGTCGCTCTGGAGACCAGCAGAGTCTTTAATGTCTTTGATAGCTGTAGGTAGTTACCTAAACACATGTCAACTTTCTGGGAATCAATCCCAAACCAAAGACACAATGTCTCCTTGTCTTTAAGATGTAAAAATAGTAATCCCAGGTAGTCTATGTACATGGGGTGTTAAGGTAGAAAATCTAAATATGTTTAAGACTACTATGTATATAATATATATATAATTCACCATTAACCCCTTCAGAGTCTTAAAGTCTAATTTTTTCTTAGAATAAACATTCCCCTCCCAGACTTCAATGAACTACCAGATCAGTGTTGTTTCAATCTGACAGATTCACTTAATATTCCATGAAAACTGGTAGATCTACCAGATGTAAAGCCTACAAACTGTGGATGCAGTTTCAGAGGGGAGAGGAGCTAATGCCAGTAAGATCAATCTACACTTCAAAAACTGAACATGTAATATTGTCCACATTTCTAGACAGCTATAAAAATTGATCTGCAATTTTCAACTGAAAAAGTGAAAATAACTGCTTCATACCATCAGCAGCTGAGTCAAGAATCTTCTCACCATACATCCAGTGTCTGGGAAAGAAAGCATAATAGGTAATTAGATGCCAGAACTCATCTTAATATTTCTTTCAACCAAACATAAAAGTGTGGAGCCACTAACTTCAAGCCTCTTGTGGCTAAAATCAGCTCTCCTTTACTCAGTGCAATTCTAGGTTCTTCAGTGCACGGTGTTGTGAAGAATGTTTTAACACCTTTAGTCACTGGGCAGCAGACACCACTGTAATCCTCTATTGCTCGATACCGCACCTACAAATTTAAACAGAACGTGACAACACATTATTGTAAGGAGTTACCACTTTGCTGACATTTTCATACCAAAAACTCTGTTCAAGCATACTGTTAGATTAGAACATAATGACAATGGCTGTCAAAGGGACTATATGTTCTAAATTAACTGCTTAACAATGAAGCATTGTCATTGCTATTATCATACTTCTTACTATGTGGAAACTAAGGAGCAAACATAAAGCAAGCTAAATGCTAAGTTTAAATAAGCAGAGGTTGCAGCACATTGTTTGTGTGGAAACACAAAGTCTTAATTGCTAGGTTTGAAAAGTCAAGAAAAGTCTCAGCAATTGCTTACATTTATTTATACTGATATTTCAAAGTAATTTCAGACCAAACTTCACAAATACTTACACTTCTTACTCGCTTGTCTGCTTTCTGTTTCAGTTGCTCTATCTATAAATGATTATAAATAGAAATTTAGACAAAGTTGACTTTAAAAGGACTTGTGTATTCAACACAAAATGAAGTCAGGTATTGAAACAATTCAACAGATATGGGAAATATCAGTAGCACCTAAATGCACTCACAAAACCAGCTTTTTAGTCTATCAAAAATTGCACAAAACTCCTGTTTAAGTATATGTACGAGTAGTCAGTCTACTAAGTTATTAAAAAAGCTGGTATTTTATTGCAAAGGAAAGCATGCAATTAGATAGTGGGGAGGATTAACCTGAGATATCATTGAAGATCAATTACCGTCAAACTGTATTGATGACAGCCATCTCTTACTGGCCAATCCAGGCCATCTCCCTCAGGAATTCCAGACCATGTAAACACTTGCTTGAAGTTTTTCCATTTACTTCCCATGTCATAGGGAAAAATAAAGGTCTCACCCGTTTGGTAGTACTGGATTCTGTCTTTGGCCTGAAAAGTAATCAATAAATATAGTACATAAAATCATACCCTGAAACTACAATCAAGCAGCAAGTATTACGGTGGCAAGATCATAATCACTGTAGGTCCACAAGACCCAGAGGCAAACACTGAGGCAAGAGAGACCAATTTCTGCTATACCAACTCAAGCTTTTAAAACTATTCACAGCAATCATGGTATTTAGAAGTGTGACTGGTATGGACTTCCCACCCTTCCATCCACATTTATTCACTAACAACAGTCAGATGGCTACACTGGTTAAACACACTCTGTGCTCTAATGATGTTTTATGGCTTTTTAAAAAAAATAAAATAAAAAAGATGACCAATGCCTATTTCCCAGTTACATGCAAAGAGTACCACAGCTCAAGATTCTCTGATTAATGATCACAAGCATAATTCAGTATTCTACATCTAAGAATGACATATACGGGCATGCTCCAAACCTCCCATATCCTGCATCATGAGCCTTTCAATCGCTCAGTAATGATGACATCTAGAGGAGCAGCCACAGAAGCAATCTTTGTTGCAATAATGTCATTTTTATTAAATGCTTAAGGATTGCAGTCTGCATTCAGTTTTCAGAAGGGACTTACTATCCGTCTGTTTTACAATAAAAATTTTAACATAATTCCAAAGTCTACTATATAGTTGTAACAAACTTTTCTTTCATTTATGATCCATTTTTCTATTATTCAGAGGTCTAACAGGGCTATGATCCAGCTAGATTCCATACAGTACTTAAGTATTTGTGTCAAGATCCTCATGCTAATTTTGACACAGAATAAAAGGCAGACAAGAACGAAACATTTGTGGACCTATACAAAACAACCTGCTAGCACTGAACTAATTTCTAAACACTGACTCAGTGTTGCTTCTTCTAAACTTAGCTTCTGCTACTTAGCTATTTCTTCCCAAAAACATTGTGAGAAACCTTTATAAAGATATGGAAATCAAAGAGAAACTTAAAGGAGAGACTAGGTATCTCACTATTTCCTACAGCTTCTTGAAAATCAAGCTTAATCAGAGAAATAAGAAATGAGGTAAATCATTTAAGTTAGACAATAACATGAACAGGCATATTGAGAAACAAAGGCAACTCAAGTTTCAGATCAAAACACCCATGCATTCCAAGTAGATAAGCAAAATCTTTTAAATGCAAATATTCGTTGACTATCCCATTGATTCACAAAAAGAGAAAAATATATTCAATGAAAAGATTTCTCATTTATTTCAGTGAATTTCAGAGCCAGTAATGGAAAAGCTGGTTGTAGGTGTTAAGTCAGTGTGAATTCAAATGACACCTTTGGTTTACAGCCAGACAAGAGAAACAATAAATATGGAGAATAAACTTTGAAACAATACAGTACAAGAATATTCTAATAAAAACTCACCTTTTCTTCAATCCAGGACTCGATTGAAGTTTTATTTGTCAAAATGACTTTCATCTAAAAATAGATGAAAATGTTATGTGAAATTAACATTTATTTTCTGCAGAAAGACATCGGCTAAGTAAAGAAAACCTCCTTTAACAAACTGAATTTGCTTTAAATAACAAATCAACTGCTACAGGCTTAACTGAAGCATACAAATCCAGCATAAATACATGGTAATTCTATCCTCAAGGATTATATGCTTAGACAGTACTTCAGTTTATGCTTAAAATTGCTATTTTTGTATCCTTTCAAGTATCTCAAACATCAAGTTTATCGGGCAAGTTTATTCTTATTTTCAGGGATAGAGGGATGTACTCCTAAAATGCCAAGTATTTTTCTATTACCAGAGTTTATAAAGACCATCTCATATTTTCTTAGTTCATTAGATTTTCACCCCTAATTGTGGTGACGAATTGTGACAAAGCAACACAAAATGCCGGAAAAGTTACAGAGTAACATGGAATCTCTGAACAACTGCTCATATCTGAATTCTTTTTCTGCTACATAACCAGGCAAAACTTACAGATTTTAACTTCTTTAAAACAGAAGCCATAAACTTACTTGGATAATAAACAGCATACCGACGGCAATAGTTGTTCCTAAAGCCAGTCCTAAGGCAAATAAAGATGCAGCAAATGCAGACAGTCCAAAGGGAATAATGGGTCGAGGGTCTCTCTTGGCTGCACTCATGTCAATCTTTACAGAACTCCACCCAAAAGATATCTGCAAAGGAAAAACATCATCATTCAACTCTAGAACATTCCGACTGCTGAAACAAAACAAATTCCCAATAGGAAATCTGTCTCTGAAGGCAAGTGCCCAACTTCTGACAAGTTCATAATGCAATTTAAGAAAAAATTAAAAGAAAAAAAAAAGAGAAAAATATATTCAAAAGATTTTTCCTCTTCAGAAATACATTCTTTGCTAGATGCAGGCCTTCTCTAGATGGAAAGCTAAATCAAAATCCCTATCTTGCGGGTTCCACAAGTTAGGCCTAAAATATGAAAAATCGGGACTCTGGCACATTAACAAAAATGAACTGACCAGATTGGGATAAAAAAATAAAATCTTTGCATAGCACAGTATCCATTCTTACTGGAAAAGCTACAATTTTTCTCTCAAAGCTTTAGCAGATAACAGCTCTCAGCATTACTGCTCTGGAAGTACAATACACAGCATTCTTCTGTTACACTCAGTTGATGTTTTCAAGCTATTCATTGTAACATAAAGCTGAAATCAAAGCTCATAATCTTAACCATGGGTCCGAGATAAGGGATGTATTCCAGACCAAGCTTTGCTCATTGTTGCTGCAATTAAATTTTCCCATTTAAAACCAAATTCAACATAGTTCACCTATTGTTAAAAAAATAATGCACTATTTTCCCTTTGAAGAAAGGGGTGCAATTCTAAAAGAGTGGCAATAGAGAAAAAAGAAAGCATCAGACTTGTGTGTTGGAAATAAATAGCAGCTAAATTCTGTGCCAGCCAAAACAGTCAGTCTGTCTCTATATACAGTACTACTCAAAAACTGTCTTCAGCAAATGCAAAGCTCTAAGGAGGTCCCAATGACAAACAAAAGGAGACAAAAATAAAATCAACTTTCTCTGAATCTTCCTCTAATTAATGAAAATACTTCTCAGAGACAAAGAGCAGAATTGAGACTACATGTTGAAAGAATAACAAGGAATTCCTCAAGGTGCTTCGCAGGAAGCCAAATAATCGCATGACTACAGAAATAAACTGCTCATCTGACTTCAATAATATTTGAAGCATTTAATTACGTTTTCTTACTCTGTTGTAAAGCTGAGTGTACATAGTCATAACAAATATGAAAGAAGCATGAATGCATCCCAATGGAGCTAAGAGGAGAAACAGAGTGAAAGATGCGTGATTCTGGTATCCACAACAGTTGTTGATCCAAGGACAATGGTGATCCATCTTCATGACACACCTGTAAATAATAAATATCAATTACTTTAAAGGCCATTCATTATGTTTTCAAAAAAACTCAAAGAGGAGGACAACTACCTTTCTAGTACTCAATCTCTGTTCACTCATTTAAACCCAGCAGTTTTAAACAGATCAACTCAACAGTATCTTTTTTGTTGCTATTTAGAATGGTATTTCATGTTATACGGTGGAAAAAAAAAAGAAGAGCAAAAGTGCTCCCAGGTCCTAACCTTCCCTAATTACCCCTCCTCCTCTTAACTCAAACTTGCAAGTTGCTTATGAACACCATATGCCAGAGCCTGAAGAGTAGTAAGAAGTGTCAACATAATAATTAGGGACTAATATTATTGACAATATTTTCAAATAAGCACACAATGAAAATAAAGGGGAAAAATCAAATTCCCCGTGAACTACTTGCAGAGATAACTTAAAGATATACAGACAGAAATACAATAAAGCCTTTTTTCATCAGTAGACCCTCTGAAAGCTTCATTGATTGCTATCTAATGACCTTACAGTGCTGTAATTCCTTTTCAAAATCGATTTAACAAGCACAAACACCCTAAAGACACTTCTGTATTCAGTGTAAAGCTGTTTATTTTGATTTAGCTTACAGGTGCAAAAAAACCCCCACCTGATAAAAGATGTGTCCTCATCCCAAACTGCATTGATTTAGCTTAACAGCTCTAAGAACCACTAATTACAATACTGCAATTCATCTGCAACAAACCCAAGTGATAAACAAAAGATTGACTCACACAATATCCAGCTCCTCTGTAAATAAGTTAATTGTTTTGGAGCTACTGACCTCATTATCTTTTAAGTTAGTATATTCCCAAAAGGAAGTTCAGTTTCTCACTTTTAAAAAATTACATTTTCCTTCATCAGCATATGCTTAACTGCCACCATACAAGTTCTTGAATATGCACTAGTAATTATCAACGCAAGTATTTCTGAAGAACTTCCCAGACCCAAGCTAGAAACCTCACCCCATTCAGGTGAGCCACAAGAAGTGACTCCATTCATGCACTGAAACTTGACATGGCATAAAAGACCTCTGACGGTATTTTAAGTGCTAGAAATACATGTGGAATGAGTTAGTTTGGCCAAAGTTGAGAAGGCAGGAAATTCTTAATGCCTATGCTGAAAAAGATCTGAAAAATGTGCTACACTTTCTTCTAGTTTGTGTGACAGAAGCTAAATTATTTAAACAACTTGCTTTTGCAAAGGATCTGCTGCCATTTTCTACCAAGTCAAATCGTAGCAATGCTCTACAAGTTTCCGGTTCCTAAAAGCAGGGGGACTGTGCATCTTGTGTTTACATAGTAACAAATGCATGTGCATACTGCCACATTCTATTCACTACATTCTCTAATAGTCCTTCAGAGAAGGACCTGTCTAGTAAACCCAAGAAAAACACAACTACATCCTGGACTGCAGGCATCTGAAGTAGCTTGCTTTTGCCAAGTGGCACTGAATTCCAGTGCAGTTATTTATAATAAAACATCCTTTAGTCTTCCAACAGACTTGCTCTGAGTTACCACATAGCAAGGCACATACTTCTGCAGATGACCAAAAAGGCTTATTAGGTCACTTAAGCCGACTTGCCTCAAAAAAACCCCCACACTTTAGGGACCACTAGAATCCAAAATTTCCACCCAAATCAACATTTCACTCTCATTTGTAAAGATGGAAGAGCATGATTTTTCTAGTTTGAGCAGGCGAATATTTGGACTGGGAACCTGCAATGGACTGAAAGACTTTTACATATTTACACAGCATCACTTCCCTGAAACAATACTGCAATACTGTTTTCAGGTTAAAAAAAAAGTTAGAGATAGCTATTAAACTAGACCATAATAAAACCATATAGAAATCATACAGCTAGCAAGTAGAAGTATTTGAGATTTATAGTGTTCAGGCAGAAGACTTTAAAAATGCACAGTGTAAGATTTGTAATAATAAATTATATCAAAAACTCATCGTTAGCTTCTAAGCTGCTTTAACACGTATTAATTTTTTTTTTAAAGAAAGACACTATGTACCTGTTACACTTTCGACAGTGGTGTGAACGTGGTGCCTTGTAAGATTGACACACTTTACAGTATTGGAGATACATGCAATCCTGAGATTTTTCCTTTAAACAGAAGAATAGTCATGTTAGACACACACATAATTCTACTGATGATACATATCTTGGCATTTTCCTAACCTAAGCATCTTTGTTTTCTTCTGACAGGGTGTGTTTCATGGCCCAACCCTATTTAATGTTAGGTGGGGAGAAGAGGAAAAAACATAAATAAAATGAAACCTTGGCTATCAACATAGCCATCTCCCATTGTTGAATGCGCTGGTTGCTAAAGGAAATAAGCAGCTTCTCTGTCAGGAAGAGTAACTGAACAAGCAGGGTTTCATATGGAAGCTCACAGTAAAACCCAGCATGAGTTTTTTTTTTTTAAAAAAAAAAAGTGCTTTCTTTCATGTGACCATGAGCCACTCTAGGCTTACTCCTAAACACAGTACTTTTACACATTAATGTTCTACTGTTCAACTAACTCGTGTGCCTCCCACACACCAACTACAGCAAGATGACGGACTTGTA
Organism: Heliornis fulica; assembly: GCA_013399135.1. Taxonomy (NCBI): domain Eukaryota; kingdom Metazoa; phylum Chordata; class Aves; order Gruiformes; family Heliornithidae; genus Heliornis; species Heliornis fulica. Next base: position 327,213 of record VXBZ01010969.1, on the reverse strand, counting down.
GAGAGCAGATAGCAATATTGGCCAAAGTTTTATGTAGTTAAACGCTCAGTTGTCCTACAAGGACTACAGCAAGATCCTCTTCTCACTAGCCTCTGTGTTGAGAAATATCCCACAAGTAGAAACGTGATTGTTACTAATCTTTACATCACGCCACTACAACACATACCAGCCAGCTGCCTTGAGATACTCAACCTGTATCATTCTGGTGCTTGACTACGACTCTCCCTAGAGAATCACTGAGTCGTTTTGGCTGAAAAAGAAGTTTAAGATCAAGTCCAACTGTTAACCCAGCAGATTACTGAAACAAAAGAAACACAAGTTTCCACCTTAACTTAAAATATTACGTTAAACTTAAGATAAACATGTAGTTTTGGCTCAAAAAAAAAAAAAGGGAGCTGCTCAGTTTCTTCTTCTTACTACTAGCAGCAAAGTCTTCAAGACAGTTGCTTGTGCGTGCAGATAACCTTGAAGCTCTCACTCCCGGCCTCCACTACTTGTTTCCTGTTTTGTTTTAAGAAACATCTATAAAACATAATGAGCACAGCCAATAAAGCGGTGCTACCGTCCAGCCCAGACCGCTGTAACCGACCGAACAAGGAAGGGACCGGAGTAAGCTGGAGCGTACTGGCACCGCTGGAAGCGGCAGCGGAGCGGGAGAGGTGCCGAAAGCGGAGGTGTTGACACAAGATACGGAGAACGGAGCGGCCCGAGGGCCTGGCTGCCTCCTTCGGGCGGGAGAGGGAGATGGTGCCACCCAAAGATACGCGACTTCTGCAGCCTCGCTGGCCCCCGCACACGCCCCGCTCCGACCGGCCGCCCACTCCCACCCCAGGTTGAGAAGATCAAAAGCCAGCGCTTACCGGCGTCCACCCAAGAGGGACGTACCCTGGCCCGACAAACATGGCGCTGAAGTAGTTGTAGAGGATCATAACGGTCCAGTTGAGGAGTATGATGAAGTTTACGCTTCCCCCGGCGGTATCCAGGGGCCAGTACCACAGCGCGGCGTCCGCCATGGCGGTGGTGGAGCACACGACCACCACGGCCAGGGCCACCAGCGGCCCCCAG
>VXBZ01010969.1:305696-326128 GCA_013399135.1 Heliornis fulica | reverse complement strand
TGGCACAGCCGCCGCGCCCGGCGCAGCCCCCCCATGGCCGCTACCGCCGCCCTCTCGCTGCCGCTCTGCTGCCACCGCCGCCACCACCACGCATGACTCCCGCCCGCTCAGCCCCACACCGGCTGCCGACAGAGAGGAAGCGCCGTGAGGAGCGGGAAAGGGAGGTGTCGGAACCCGCCAGGCCTCAGCCCCGCCCTGCCGGCCTTGGGAAGGCGGGGAGCCCGGGTGAGGGCGGAGCCAGCACTCACCACCGCCCCGGCGCCAGCCACCGCCCCCCGGCAGTCCGTCGGCAATAGGGTCCTGCCGGGAAACAGCGCTCCGCGGGTAGCTCCTCAGCTCCCGCCCCGCTGGAGGAGCGGTATTATGAGGCGGAGCGCGGGGAGCGGCAGGACCCTGAGTCACAGGGAACAAACAGGCCGGTTCTGCCTTTTCCTCCAAGCCTGCGGAGTGCGAGTGCCTAAGCAAAGGCCACCTACGCAGGGCGGTAGCGGCCAGTAGGGCCGTGCTGCTTAAAGCTCCTGGAGCGGGGCGGAGAGTTTCCCCGGAACCTGTGGCGAGGCGCTCGGGGGCTGGGTGGGGGGACGCTTTTACGCGTAGCAGAACGCGGAAGCGGCTTGGTGCGGAGCAGCTGAGCGCGCCCGGCTGAGCGCGGCGTCTCGGTGGGGCCGCGGCCTCCCTCAGCACTGCCGCCGCCATGTCCTCCGATTTCGAGAGCTACGAGCAGGACTTCGCCGTGCTGACGGCTGAGATTACGGGCAAGATCGGGAAGGTGCCCAAGCTGGTAGGAGGTGAGCGGCGGGTACCTGCGCGGAGGGTGGGGGTGGCTGCTCGTTGGGTGCCGCGGAGAGGCCGGAGTGCTGGGCTCCGCTCTGCGCTGCTGTTCGGCTTCACGGCTCTTGCTGGCCAACGCGGGTCCGTCCTTCTCGCCCGTGAGAGCCCTGCCGGCTCTCGGAGCCTGCGGCTTCCCGGCAGTAAGGCGGTGGTGACAGGGGCATTGGCGTGTGTTTAGCCTGGTCCGCCTCTGCGCCCCGTCACCCGAATGTTGCGTTCTCTTCCCCCCTGCGAAGCAGAGTCAGGATTCATCTCCCTGGCCCGGGTGCGCATCTGTTCGAGCAACCAGTTGTCTCAGGAAACGCAGTAAGACTAAGCCGAGAGAACATTGCTGGCGGTGAGGTGTGTAAAGGGCAGCCCTGTCCCCCCGGACCTGCTGCGGGGCCTTGCAGAGTTACGGCTGAGGGGCTGAGCGGGGCAGGGCCGGAGCTGGGTGGCTGTTTCCTCTGCCAGCTCTTGATATTTCTGCTATTGATTTTTATCGCGATTGTGCCACAACATCAGAAAGGACATAGAGTCATTTTAGTGTGGCATGAGTAGAAGTTGTGTACGATTTTATCTGAATTTGTAATTCTGCTGCCTACTGATAGAACGTTTGATTTGGGTAATTGAATGTGGTGACTCACACATAGGAGCAGTTTCAAAGAAATCAGTGTTCATTTACTTTAATGTGTTTGCCAGTGGCCTGCAGCATTCATGATCTGAATCATGATGGTTCCCTGTAGTAGGGTCTGTAATGTCTATAAGATAGTTAGCGTCGAAAGCCTAAAGTGATAATTTCTTTAACCAGTCTGTTTGGATATACTAACTCATAGGAATTAGTGCCCTAATGTAGGCTTCCAGTGTGAGACAGAGGGAAGCTGAAACTAGTGGATTTCTTGTCTGTTTCTTCCGTTGCTCAACTTAATGCCTCTTATGTTTTCACTCCATTTAATGCTTCTGCCTCTGCTTTCTATGCATGCTTCCCAAAGCTTTAGGATACTTAAGCAGAGGAGTGAATATCATTATAAGGAGGGAATGAACGCACACTAACAGTACAATTTTCCATATGATTAAAGGAAAAAATTTCATGCATCCCCGACCAAAGAATAACATCCTACTTTTAGAGTGGGAAATACATCATGAAGTGCTGAAGTAGTGACTCTAAAGAGGATTCAAGGTAGGTGGTCAACTAAAACATACAGTCTCAGTGCTACATTTATTTAGAGGTCCGATATACCTCTGAAATGAATAATTATGGATTTTGAGTAAAAAATCTGTCTGATTCTGGAGGCCTATATCCAGTTCTAACCTTATCAAGTGGGAAAGTCCTCTGATAAGTTGGGGTTCAGTGATTAAAGGAAACTGCCTCTCTATCGGTTTAACAAAACTGTTTTACTTTTGAGCTTAACAAAAAGGATGTGGGGGTATAGTTCAGTTACAATCTGCAGGTACTTATGAGGTGGAAAGTCCTTTTGTTTTGTAGTGAAGACTTATGAAATAAATAAAGGAAACCTCCTGTGATTGAAATTTAAAACTAGTATAATTTAGTCTACTCAGAAATTCTGGTTAACCAATAAGTGGCTGCTGGGACAACTTACTGAGAGAATGCAGTGAGTTCTTCACTCATCGAAAATACTCAATCAGGCAGTATTTCCCACTGCCTCACCAAGGGTTGTTCACTTTTAAATAAAGTAAATTTAAGTACCTCTTGTAGGAACAGGGAGATGACATAAACATGCTACTGATTCCTGGTCTGAAAATCAGTAGTGCTTCATTGATTTATGGAAAAAGAATAGGTATTTAATTTTGTAGTTGTATTGATTTTGAAAGTCATCAGTGTCTGTTCAACAGTAGGAAGAATATTCGCTTAGTAGTAGGGGATTTCTGTAATCCTCTTGTTGAACTGGTCTCCCTTATTCACTTAACGAGACTTTAGAGCTTCAGTGCGGGGTGTTCAAAGAGTACTGTCTTAAACAGTGACATAGCCTAGAAGCACCAGGCTTTGAAATCATGATTCTTTTATGAGGCCATTACAAATCTTCTTTTGGAATTCAGAAAGTATGCTCCTTATGGGATAGTAGTGTGGTACTGGGCTAAATGGCTTCAAGATAAGGCAATGATTATTTTTTATTTTTTATCTTTTTAAAAGGTGGCTTTTCCATGTTAGGGTTTGAAGCCGCACATATGTGTTTTGGACTGGCTTGTGGTAGAGAATCACAGAATGATAGGGCTTGGAAGGAACCTCTGGAGATCATCTAGTCCAACCTAGCTGCTTGGAAGGAACCTCTGGAGATCATCTAGTCCAACCTAGCTACTTGCAGTGTAGGTTTATAACAGAGTGCATTGCTCAAAACGCCCAGTTTTCAGGGCTCTCGTCTATCATCAGCAAAAAATTACTGTGTGATTTCAAAACAAAATGCAGTCTTAGCTAATAGAAGCATTTAACCACCTGGGCAAAAATTATCTCTGACTGTGCTGAACACGTTAATCAGAAATATTTTTAAATACACATTTTTTTCCCTTGTTTCTTACTAGGAATATTTGCAAGATCTTTGCTTCTTCATCACCAGAAGTTCCAGTTAGTTCTTGTGGAGATGGCGGGGAGAGCCTCAAAAAGAGGATTGTAAGGTGGGAGGGGGACATGAGGAGAGATGCACGTGAGGTGGCAGTTTTCAGCAGCAGAGAGATTGCTGATGGCCTTCTTCCTCCACGCTGGAAGAAGCGGGATGAAAGGTGTAAGGACTTGTGCTACTTCTGCATAATACAGAGAGATCTCCTGGAGCCTAGTGACTGGTTTATTTCCTTCTGCTGCCCAAGATGGACCTGCTGTAACCTTCGTGTTCAGTTGGATTGGAGAAATAACTGGTTAATTGTTTTTTTGCGACATTCCTGCATTTGGTGATGTCAGGACTTGATCCTGTCTTGTGTTTTAGGAGGTTGATGTCTCACTAAACAATCCTGATGTCACAAATGCATAAATAGTTCAGCAAGAAGTGTATCAAAAGCACTCTGATACGACAGAGACAATAAGCAGCAGGGACAATAGAACGTCTTGGGAAGAAATGTCTTCTGTTGAGGCAGACATCTGGACAATTAAAGTGTTCTAAATAGAGAAATGGCTTTTAAATAGTCTGTATGATGCTGCAGCTTGTCTTTGAAGAATGAAGATCATTGGCTGATGTGTTTTATTTATGTTCCCTGGTCTTTCAGAGAAACACGTATCTTGTGATTTGACTAAAAATTTATATATGTTTTGATTACTTGGTCTGAGAGTTTTATTAGCACAAATGATGATAGACTTTTCCCAGCACAGTAGCCTCTGGATTCTAAGTTTGAGTGCTGTCATTCTTCCGATACTCGATACCTGCATTTTCTACTGGACAATCAGAGTTCTGTATTTCAGTCTTTAATTGATTTAGCTGAAGAAACTCACATGTTTAATTTTCTGTTGTACCCCTGTACTGGAGTTTTCCTTCTCCATTTCAGGCTTGGTTCGTGATGGGCTTGAGCCTAGTTTCATAACCAAAAGAGTTCCTAACTGAAATGTATGTATTGTGCCATTTTTCTCTGCTGTTGGATGGCAACTTCTGGCAGCTGTGAACATGTAAACCACCTCAGCCAGCGTAGCAAAACCTGCAAGCTATCTGTGAACTGAAGCCATTTGTTACTCAGTCTCTTCCTCAGCGTGTACCTCAGCAATTCCACAAGGAGAGATTGCTTAGTCTCAGTCCAGATTTTTTTTTTTTAATCTCTTCATTGGTGAAATCAAACTAGGGCTGTCTTATCTTTCTACACTTGTGGGCAGATTTCTGCCTTTCTGCAACTGCTGAATTTTGAGAGACAAAACAGTGACTAATGCAAGGGCAAAGCTGAAAGAACTGAAGAAAATGTAGTAAAATTTGTTTCTTTTAAGAAAGTGATACAATCTTGTATAACTTGTGTGTAGAATGGATTACTTTCTTTGTAGTCCTTACCCAGAGGAAAAAACCTCTTTTATATCCAGTCTTCAAATTTACCCATTTCTTTTTGTGTTGACCAGTTAAATTACACAAGCTACATGCAGTATTTTCTTTGGGACACTCTCACTGTCAATATGGCAAAAAATTCTGTTCTAAATTTAGATAACTTGAAGGAGCAATTTTTGAAAATTTTCTTTAAAGGACATTGTCAACTCTGAATTAAGGAAAAAAAAAGGTTATAACACCCCACTTTTCCGTATTTCATACAATGGAAGTGTAATTAAGGGAATGATCAAGTAGGCAGATTGAAAATTACTAAGAGACAGTAGAGTAATAGTTTGTAATGCAAGGGTCCTTAATTGGATCAGAACTTGTTTATCCTGATCTACTAGATTAGTGGCAAGCATCTTTTACAAGTAACTACTTCTGACCTCATCTGCCAGTGCTGAACAATCGTTCTGTGGATATTGTATCCCTCCTTTCTACAGGGGGATTCTGACTTGAAATGAGTTGTTTCCTTATTTTAGCCATGGTAGTAAAAGTAAATGGTTTGAAAATCATGTCAGCAATTGTTTTCTGATTGCCAGTGCTTCTGTAGCTGGTATCAACAACAAGCCCAGAGGTGTTGGCAGTCCTGCAGGCATGTGGCTCCAGGCAGCATGTTCCCACCCAGGTTTTATGTTGATGCAGCTAAATGAAGAGAAGGAAGCAAAACCTTGTGGGTGGTGCTTCCACTTGGTAAGCTGGCTTTTCCTTGTCAAAGTCACCTTGTTGGATTCTGCCACCTCTGCTTGCTCTGGGGACCATGTGGCATCCTAGAGGATCAGCAATTGCCACAAGTTCACCTGCTTTTCTGGAAATCCCAGAAGATACTGCTGTAGAGCTGTAACAGGCTGTGATTAAGTATTGATAAATCAGAGAATGTTCAAGTGCAACTCTGGAGTTGGGTTAAAGTTTAATTAACTAAACCATTGAAGACCATTTGAATATCTCCTCAGTTTTATGGGAGCTCTTTCAGCCAGACCTCTTTGTGTGCTAATGAGTTTTCTTTATGCAAGGTCCATATCTTTATATCTCTGTAAGATCTTACTGGTCAATAGTACACACAGAATTTGTACCTTTCCCCAAACCCTAACTTTATATCCCTACATTTCAGGTTACTTAATATGTATGGAAATTGTAATCTAGTGAAACTCAGGGAAACAACTGAAATTGCTATAGTACATTTATTTTCTGATGCTATATTTTTAAATCTTATTTCATCTTCAATAAAATGGTATTGTGTGTTTTAAATGTTAAATTGTTTTTCTTTTTATCTGTCGTCATCTTGCCTGCTTCCAAATGAAGGAAAGAACAGAGGTGTTTCGGGATACTGGGTAGGAGAACTGAAATGTGTGGGCAAACAAGTGGCAGATTCGCTTATTTAGCGTTAGTTATGTTAGGAAAATAAATCACTAACCATTACATTTTCCAGCTTGGGTGCTGTGAGGACCTGGCGAGGAAGAAGGATGTTGCAGACAACTAAAAGCACTGCACAGAAATGAATGTTTCCTACATCTGCTGTAGTAGAATCCACCAGACGTGGCAGCGTGAATTTAGGATTTGTGAGAAAGATGCTTGTTGTCTATGGCTTTAGCTGTGTAGAGAGGATTCAGTGTTTTTCAAGATTTTATTGTAGCTATGTTTTGCTGATCTCAGAAGAACAGCTTTTCTAGTCCTTTGCATAGATGGTTATTTGCCAAGTTCTCTGCATTATCTTCAGGGTGGAAAGGTGATCCTGAAGATGATCCTATGTATGTAACTGAAAGCTCCAATGTATGTAACTGAAGGACAGATCATGATATTCCTATGTCATGAGATGACAGTGTAGAATATCTTAGGTAAAGGAGAGAATAGATGGACAGGCACTTGCAAGTGCAGTGCAGGGGGCTGTGGGACATGAGCGGGAGGGCTCAGCTAAAACATGACTTTATTATTTATGCTGGGGATGCTTCACCAAAAGCTATGTAGTAATATAACCCTTTGGAAATGGTTCTGTTGCTTTCAAGGATGATTATTTTAAAGAATGTTTTACTTTATATGGCAGAAATTCTGGATTTTAGTTGCTACCTCAGCATCCTGTGATTCCTGCCTGTGGCACAGAGTTTGCTCAAAAATAACTTGCTTCAGCCTGTAAGAGGCTATATACATTTCATAAAGGAGGTCTGTCTTGAAGTTCAGTGGCTTGTGGCATGTAGAGGATCAAAGGAGATCATCACATAGTCCCTCTTGGTCTTTAATGTGTCAGTTCTAGGATGTGAAGTGATCATGTGAAAGAGAAGCAGAGGAATTCATGCTAAGAAAACCACAGAAGTCTAAAGGCACACAGTAAAGTCTCTTGTGCCAACCTAAACTTACCTGTCGCTATCTCTGGGGAGCAATGACGAAATACTTTTGCACAATTCACTTTTGATCTGCCTCAGCAGACAAACCACCAGCACAGATCTCTCATGATGCTTTTGCTTTCAAAGTGTTGCAGAGTGTTATATGTTCAGAGTTTTGTTGTTAGCTCTATTGAGACATGGGAGTTTACAGTCAGAAGGAAGGCGGATATGACCATGAGAAGGGCAGGAGGTGGTGCAAATTTTAAAATTCAGAGTATTGCAGCCCCTGAATGCCCACAAGCAGTGTGGGGACTCTTTATTGAGCAACTGAATATTCCTCAGAAAATCAACCCCCTTTCATGTGGCAACAAACCAAGTGGTCAAGCAACTGGGATATTTGGTAGCTGTGACACTGTTCTCAGTTCACGTTGGGTTCTCTGCATGAGAATGGATGGTTAGAATCAGGTTGTAACTCGGGCGTGCTCTCTATGGCTGGGATATAGACTTGCTGGGGAAACTGGCAGATGACGATTGCTACATACAGCTCATAAATGATTTTATTTTTTTTCAAATTGTCACCTTTTATTATTACTTTACATTTTTTAGTCTACTAGAACAGAGTGGGCGGTGGGTTTGGGTTTGGTTTTTGTGGTTTTGGTTTTTTTTTTGTACTTCCCATGACATTTCATTTTGTTTCTATTGAAACAGAAGAAAGGCTTCTAGACCCAGCATAGGAGCAGGGGAATAGCATTTTTCTTCAGTACCTGGATTCATTATAAGTGAGATGCTTGGTTTTCTGCAGCTCATATTTTGCAAATAAATAGGATAAGCCTTTGATCTTAAACCTTTTTTTTTTTTTTCATTTGGCATAATATGTGTGTTCTCATGCATTTGTACACACCCAGCAAGCTGCTGCTGAGGCATAACTCCTACACCTGGAGCAGCTGTAACTGCTTTGCTAATTAGCAAATGCTGCATAACAAAGTAGAAGACTTCAAGATTCTTCCATCTCTTTTTGGTTTTAATTACTAATGTGGGTATCACAGTGCATGATGATATCACAGGGAAAAAATCCCATAAGCCAGTTTTAACTGATACATATGAGCTTTTGAAATGGTGCATTTTTCTTTCATGGCAAGAGCACAATTACATTGGTATTTTCACAATTCTGTTTCAGATGACAAGAAGCAGATGGTTGCAAATGTTGAGAAACAACTCGAAGAAGCAAGGGAACTGGTAGGTTTTGGCATTTCATATATTAACTGCAAATTGCTGGGGAAAGTTAATAGGATTATTAGTGGTAATACTTAAGACACTTGATGCCCTAAAAATGCTTAATGATAATATAATAGAAAATGAAATACTATTTTTGAAATAGTTCTTATTTCTTAAACCTAAATACTTTAGAGGAGTGTATTGTTTGTTAATCTTGTGTTAAGTGATTTAAGGTTTGTATTGTTGGTGTAGGCTACCACAGGCTTTGAGCTGTGAATGAGTCTTTCGCGTTAGAAATTGTATTTACACACCTGGACTGTTTGGGTTTTGGCTTTTTTTGTTGTCTTTTTATTTATTTCTTTGTAGGACCTGTGTATTTACTTGATTTAATTTGTCTATCTTGTAGAACAATAGATCTTTTTCGGTGGGACATAATATTGTTTAGTAGTTTGAGGTCACGGGGTGCAATGGTAGTGGGGGTTATTGTTCTGGGAAGAGTATGTATGTTAACCAAGCATGAGTTAGTGGTCTGTACTGGCAGTAGAAAGCAGTATGTGTTAAGCAACTGTGTCTTTTTAAAAAAACTTGTTCCAGTTATAAACTGTCATGTCCTCTGTCTGGATGAAGTATAAAAGTGTTGAAGAGTAACTGAGCAAAGGTGTTGGTGAAAGTTGAGATTGATATTATTACTATAATTTTATCTTTTATCCCTGCATAACCAATAGTTCCTTGCCTGAAGTGGTTTTTGTTTATTGCTTGTAAATGAGTGAGCTCTCTAGTGTCAGGAACGTAATCTGTTAGGAGAGGGTGAGGAAATTAGTTGTTCTATCTTGAAAGTTTTTATAATTGAGCAACTTAAATCAATGATTTGGCTGCTAACTGAACAGTAATATTGAAGCTCACTTTTTGCAGTGGCATAGGAAGAAAAATGTTTTTAAAGTCTTTGTTGACATACTTGGTGGTTTTTGGTTTAAGAATTAATGTTGTAGACCAGAGCACTGGCCTGGCATACATCCTGGAAAGCTGGATCTTGGGCTGACTTCACTGCAGGTTTACACTCGTGAGTATGACAAAGTGCAGATGACAAATCTCTGATTTGGGTTTCTCAGTGAGAAACACAGTAAAATGACCGTCCTGTCTCTTGAGGATGTTCTGTAAGATATATTAAGGCCTTTTGGGCCCTTTCATATTCAAACAACTGAAAGAAAGTAAAAACCTATAAATGTTTTTCATCTCCTTTTCAATACAACTTGATATGGCAAAAAAAGGATAGCACTACAGGGAAAGTGTAGCATGGGTGGTCTAATGAAAAGTCATTCAATTTTGGTTTTCTACTCAAAGTGAGATTGGAAGGAACAGAAATTGAGTTAATGGCCCATTGTGTCTCTCCTTATGTAAAAAATAATCTAAATTTGTATTTATTATAAGATTAAAAATTAAATCCTGTATCTGTACTTTTATCCTAATGATGATCTTCATTTAATGTACTGGCTTTTCTTTCACTCTTTTGTTTTAGATCCTGTTGCTAATGCTGCTAGACAGGTGCTTAATTCAATTATTGACATTAAGCAATTACCTAACATCCTTGTGATTAATGTCAAGGCTTGGGTTTAAAAATCAATTTGGACAAACCTGCTAATAACAGAACTGATTAAATAGATCCTCTTTTAAACTACATGCTACAGTAGAAAATCAAAATAAACCTAATTCCTCGCTACTGACAGTTTTCATACATAGATTCACGAGTAGTCAAAGCTGGATTTAGCTGATTTTGTTTTATTTCTTACTTGACTAGAAAATAGCAGTCATATATTATAAATATTATTGTAGGGATAATTTATTTACATCAACTAACCACTGATTGTTGTAAAACACTGTCTGCTTTGTTTGGGTAAAATCACTGGTGCAATTGATTTGATCTATGCACAGAACTGACACAAAAACCTTCAGATTCCCAGGCTGCCTTTTCCAGCCAGAGCTGTTGAGTAAGATATCTCAGGAGAGAAATCTTGTTGTTCCACATCCTGTGTTGACTATCCGAATGTTATCTTGACCAGATTTTAGAGAAAGGTGAAAGCTGTGATAACCTTAGGGGAATTCTTTGAGTGTGAAATCTAGCGTATGCTAGAAGAACTGGAATTAGCCTCTTTTAGTGAAGTTTTGCTTTTAAAAAGCCTTTTGCCTTTATGTTTTATGAGGAAAACGCATCACAAAATTGTTGTATTGCAAATACTATCTGGACACTTGTCTTTTTAATAATGCATGTAAATTTAGTGTTTGAAATGGTAAGTTATTCTTAGTTAGACACTTGTGGGTTGGGTTTGTTTTTTCTTAATATAGATCTCTAACTTAAGTCCAGGAATTTAGAATCAAAAATAAATAGCTAAACTTGCAGTTTTCATAAAACAGTATTATAACTTTTCCACATGGAAATTTCTCCGGAGAAATTTCCATGTGGAAAAGTTATAATAATAACAACTGTAACAATAACAATTACTAGTTATTTTGGAGTCTCAATGGACAACATCAGCAGCACTACCTTTCCTTGTGTTTCTCAATGGAAATACTAGTAGCTGCTCCGCTATAAGCTGTAGTTGGTGCTGGGAGTGTGCTGGGTATTGTTAGGAGCAAATCTGCTGGGTTAAATGCCTGAGGAGCAGTAAGGATGGGGCCTGATTTATGAATTTGGCCAAGAGTTAGGTGTTAAAATGCTCAGCTTCACCACAGTGTTGGAAAGTGTGAACATAAGCAATGATGGAAGTTTGAGTTTTTAGGTTTTCTGAAGAAAAACTGAGCTTCTACAGATGTTCTGAGATTTAAGTGCCAGGTTATTTTTAGGTTTTAGTAGAATTTAGCTCTTCTTGTGAATGAAAAATATGATTTTTGGACCAATGAAATGAGGCCAGAAAAGTATATGAAATTAAGTTCCAGGTAGGTTCACACCTGGAACCTACCACTATCCTACCATGATAGCTTGGTCTATTATGATCTGCATGACTTTAGATTAAATTTATCAACCCAACCACAAAATATACCTGTTTAATCTCATGATGACAAAAAAAGGCAATGCTAATTGTTGGTTAGCCTAAATATGCGTGCTGCACCACTGTTCCTTGGACCTTATGCTCTCTGATGCTGACTCTTAAGAATGAAAATTTTGGATTTCACAGATGGTGGTTTCATCATTCCTGCAAGTTTTGTATTCACTGAGATATGGTTTAATTATTATATAATAGATAAATATCGAGACATCAGTCAAGTATTCCAATTGCACATATAATTATATACATATGTATGAGAGGAATGTTTTCTGTTTATAGAACATTAGAGATAAAATATATTGAGATGAAATTGATAAGAAGTCATTAACTCCAGCTATTGGTTTAATTTATAATACTCTTTTGGAAAGTTAAGCAAGCTTGAAGCCAAAGAACTGGGTAGAATTAGAAATTGCTTTGTATATTTCAGATCATTACTGACTATTTAATTAAAGTCTGCTTTACAGTTTATTATTGAATATCATTTTGTATAATCAGAATAGATCAGGCGGAATGACTTTTGAGTATCTGGTAATTCCATTGATTAAATTCAAATGCTCTTCGTATGATATGAGGATGAAATTTCAAAGTGTAAGCAAGTGATTTACATAGGGATAAACTGTAGCTGTCCCCTGTGAAGACCTTTAAGCAGCAGCTTGGGACCCTAATTGAAAGGCATTTCTGTTCCAAGGCCATGTTGCTCAACTGAGATCAGTAGGAGGTAATTTAAGTGTTGTTTCAGGTGCCTGCAACAACCAAGGAGAGGCATTCTTTTATCTTATTAGAGTAACTTGGAAAGATTTGAAAAGTAGGTAAGGGATTCCCCTGCTGTGCACTGAGCAAAATAAAATTTCCAAAGAGACAGCACCGTGTAGTGGAGGCTCCATGACCTGGCAGATAATTAGCAGGCAGCTCAACTCTGGTTTATAACTCCTTTTGATTTGCTAGGTCTGTGCCATATTCTTGTGTTTCAGCCCCCTTAGTATTCTACATGTCAAGAATAAGTAAACTTCTGGAAAGATAAATTCAATCTCTGACATTTTAATGGATTTGACTGTGTAGAAGGTCTCGAATAATATTATCATTTAATCCTGAAATTCATATGTACAGATTTGGGATGTAGATTTAGGCAATGAGTTCAGGCTTTGTAATTCTGCCAAATAAGCAGTATTTAAAAGAACAAGATATTTGTTATTAAACATAGAGGGTGGTGTGGTGGTAAATAAAACTTTAAACGCATATATGCACACACACATATATATATATATACATGTGTATATAAATACATATGTGTGTATAACAACAAATACCCTTTTCAGCCAAGGGTTTCCAAAACCACATGGCTAGGTGGAGGTAGACTTGCTCTTGAATTATGCTCATTTGCAGGAAGTTACTTAACCTCAGTTTAACTATTTTCTTGTAATAAAACATATTCATCTCATTTGGAATTGAAATCCAGAAATGTTTTGACTAGAATAATTCCTTGTAAGTGTTAATAATATTGATTTTTGTCACTTGTTTGTTGACTTAAGGCTGTGTAAACATTCTGATAAATGGCTTGTATATTGCAGAATAAAAGTTTTCATTATAAAGAAGAGATTTTTTATAATTTATGAACAGTTTAAGTAAATTTATCCTTGTTTTGATTACCCTTTTGATTTACGTGTCTCCTTATTTTCTAGCTTGAGCAGATGGAACTTGAAGTTCGAGAGATCCCACCTCAAAGCAGAGGAATGTACAGCAGTCGCATGAGAAGCTATAAACAAGAAATGGGAAAACTTGAAGCTGATTTTGTGAGTTTTTAATGTACTACATAAAGAAGGCATCAATGATATTTTATTTTTATATAATAATGTAGTTATTCAGACATCTGGATGTATTTGTGACTAGTGTGAGAGATTAATTCTGAGTGTATCTTGCTGTATTTATGGACAGATGAAAAGCAAACTAAAGAGAAGCTTTTCTTTTTTGTAACAGTTTTGAACTGTTCAAGCTACTAGCCTTCTGTCCCTTTGCCCTGGATTTGAATTTTTTCTGTGCCATTAAAATTTGTGAGTGTTCATGCTGTAGGAAAAATATTAATCTTTTCTCAAGGAGTGACTGGTAGAAAATCAGAATTAATACTTAAATTATAGTGTATATAAATTATGTACGCTATATAATCTTAAATTATAGACTATATAAGTATAGTCTGAGTGGAAAATAATGGTTCATTTAAGACACCTTGTAGTAATATGGGCAGTAACATGAAAAATAATATAATCTCCAATCCATATAATTTTTCAATATAGTTTCTCTTGCGTGTGCTTCATTTCTTAGTCTCTATTTCTTTTCCATTGCACTTATGTTTTTCGCTTTTGTGTAAATCGATTATAAATACGACATTTTTCAAGTAATGCATGCAAACTAACAAGATTCCCTTGTCTAGGGGCTTCTGCTACAGTTATCAGTCCTTTTTTGTGACTAGGATTTGCACTGCAGAGATTTACATAAAGACAAAACTGTTCCCTTTAAAATCCTGAAAAAGTTCAAAGGGATTGCAAAGTGTAGGAAAATGCTATGTTAATTGGCAGCAGCTCGGTTCCTCTAGGGTAGGGAGAAAGAAATAACTGTTGGCAGTAATTTCTGTTCACTGGAGAACTGTGAATTTTCTTGGGTTGCCAGCGGCAGTTTATTCCTTCAGGGGAGGGAAGTCAGTGTTTATACCTGCAGCCAGGAAATCCAGCTGACTGGCACTCCTCTGTGCTTCTGCCAAGTTGAGAAGTTGCACAAAAATCATGTATTAGAAGATGGTTGCAGTTTTGTGAAGTTGGAGGTATGTTAGGATAAAAACACTCGGATCAAAATTTTGAGACAATTTCATGCCATTTCCCTGCAGGAAGTGCCTCTGGCTGTACTGGCGAAACAGTGGCTTCCAAGAGAGCCATTTCTGGACCAGCAGTGGTGCTAGCGATCTTCTCAGATGTGGGAAAACTTCCTGTCAGCATGTATTTTTTGCCATGTGGGCAGGTGGGGGGGTTGGTACTTCCATATTCACAGGCAACAGGGAATGGGAGAGTTTTGAACTGGACACTTTTTATGGAAGGAAAAGATTATAAAAATAGGAAGAAGCAGAAGCCCACAGGTGGCATTCAGCAGAAAAACAAGGAAAGAAAGTGGAGTTGAGGGATAGAGCAAATAAAAAAGCACCATACTGTGAAAAATCTCAGTTCTGTAAAAAACAGTGTTGTTGCAACTACATTCCCTACATAATTCCTGTTGCTGAGTACTAACATGTTTTTAAGTTTCTATGTGAGGGTTTGAGAATCGATTTGGATTATTCTCCAGTCAAATATCAACTTGTTGGAAACTATGTGACAAAATTATTCAGTTATGAGTTGAAAGAGGGAAGAGAAGGAAGTGAAGAAAATGTTAGTTTGACTTTATAAGCTAAAGGGCCACTGAAGGTAGGAAGTTGAAACTATTTGCAGAAATTAAAGTGCTTTTGACTGGTCTGCCTGAATGTTGTCCTGGATGAGTTGTGACTTGTTTGACAGGGAGCAAAGCACATAGTTTAATGGATGAGCTTTAGCAGACTGTCAGGGAAAGCAGATCTAAGTAATTTTAATTTGCTTTTACAAATGGAAGGAAATTCTAACCTGGGAATGATATTGGCTGTTTTTGGGTTATGGTCAGCTTACAGGTTTGCTGGTCAAAGTTTTCTGATCTTCCAAAAGGCATACAGATACGAATTTGTAAAGTTAAGTGTTGTTTTTTTATAAATTGAGTTGGTATGTCATCAGGACTTCACTGTATTTCACTTGGCCTTTCTTCCTCTGGTAAGTAGGGTGAGCAATAAGCAGAGGATATTTCTCAGTCATTTCGTAGTGTGTTTCATTTGAAGGAAATCATGCCTGTGAAATGAATTGCAAAAAATACATATACACCTCAGTGTGGAGTCTCTTTCATTAAGTTCTGTATTTCAGACACAATGTGAATGCAGAACTGGTGCTGGTGATTTTCTTTTATATTCCTCATAATAAACATGAATTTGATCTTGTGGTACTTTGCATGCCTTACAGAACCTGGAAAATTTGCCCTCATACAGTTATGGACAACAGTAGCACAGTAACATACTAAAAAGTTAGGAGAAGGAAACATGAAATATGTGACTGTTCACAGTTATGGATAATGTTAGGGTTTATTTGTCACATGTAATATCTAATTAGTGAGTTTTGTGACCTTGGTGCAATATGTGTAAAAATGACAGGACTCTGGACCATAACTTTGCTATTTACTACACACTGCTGTATCTTCATAAATGTTTAGTGTTCGATTAGAGCTTAGTTAAGTTGTGCTTTTCAAAGTTACTCCAAATAGAGCCTGCTTGTCTCTAACTTTCAAATCAAATATGAACAAGTTGCAAATTGGAAATTTCTTTCCCTTCATTGCTAACTTTTGTTATCTGGAGTCATGCCCGCAGTTATTCATTAGTGCTGTGCAGTCCAGAGGTGTGTGTGAAGGCAACATCTACCCCGTGCACTGTAGTGCAGTTAACCCACCAATTGCGTTAAATCGTATCTGAGGAGAAGAAGCCTCCTTGCTCCATCTTGGCCCTTCCTCTTGGAGATAAACAGTGGGAATAGAAAAAAAAACCAAACCAGCAATCCAGACAAAAGGAGTAGCTCAGTTTTGTTATTAAAAGCATTCAGTGTAGCACTCTGAATATGCATGGAGAAAATGAACATAGCACGAATTGCACCTCCACTTAGGACAGCAATGGTTTCTGATGCTTGTGGAGTCCTCCATGAGGAGCAGATGCCTGGGGAGAAATGTAAGAATAGAGCACACCTGAAGTGATGCTTCTTAGCAAAAAAAAAAAGCTGTATATGCCTCAAAAAGCAAAGTTTTGGGCTTGCTTACTGTGTGTGCATCAAAACAGAATAAAACCGTTTGTTAAACTTTATGCTGCCTTTTTTTAACTTGAAGATGCAAATCTTGGTTTTACGAGCATATACTAGTACTGAACGTTAATTGCGGAGTTTCATTCCTGTTAGGTCTAGAAAGCTGTAGTTCCAAACCAGGGGGCTCGGGGGCTCCTGCACAGACCAGGCTCGCTGGGTTGCCAACACTGTGGTAATGGCTCTATCTTGTGGCCCGAAGTGGAGTTGCAGACCATGTACTTGAGCTTTCTGAGTTGATTTAAGGTCTTGGGACCACCTACTACAAAGTTCCTGACATTCAGAACAACCATCCGATAAGCAAGACTTTTTCCAGCTTCTTCCAGTGCACCATTAGGTGGTTTAACCTTGTAAATATTTTGGTTTTGACGATTTCAGATGTAGAATGGCCACGATGACTTGCCTGCATGAAGTGAGGTCTGAATGCAAAAAAGAACCCAAACCCTTATATTTTGTTGTAGGCTTTTAAGTACATGGTCTATAGGTATTGTTTATTCTTTTGAAATACAATTTTGTTGTTGTTAATTGTTACCTGCAAATAGCCTGTGATCTTTAAACAGTGGGGATATGCAGTGGTAAAGGGCTTTCCAGATTTTATAAAAATACTTTGATCTGAATCTGTCTTGGTTCATGTGAAACTATAACTATAAATTCATCATTGTGTAGTTATCTGCTAGCATTAGTATTCACCCCAAGGTTTCCATGTACTCAGTCTATGTCAAGGCACTTTAAAAAAAGAGGGTTGGTGGTGGTGGTGGAGGGCAAGCCAGGCATTTTCCTGAAGGGCTTACAGCTGAAGTGTGAGGCATTCAAATAGGTGGGGAAACATAAATATCCAGTAAGATTAAATTGCAAAGGGATATTTCTGTTGAAAAAATGAGTACAACACAATCAGTGTTGAAAGTGGGATGGATGTATTCAACAAGAAAAATAGCCATCAAGTAAAAGAGGAGGCACAGAAACTGATCCTATTTGTTATCAATCAAAGAGACAGTACTTCTTCCTTTTAAAGGCTGGGAATTGATACTGATTTTGCTTATGCTGACCTACAGTTGAAGAGAAAAAAAAAAAGAAAGAAAAAGTGGGAGAAGTCATAGGAGTATACAGATACATTGTAAAAACTTGCCTAAACTTTTAGATGTTTTTGATATTTAACAGTAGCTTCAGTTCAGGCATGTATATCTCCTACCTCTTTCAGGTTCTGATTAATTATTAAAAAGGCAAATATCATTAAGCTTTAAAAGCATTTAAGGAGATAAACAATGGAATTTCATTTGATCACATTAGCCCTCTCGTGTGACTCTGAAGTACCACCTGAGTCCATACCTCACCTGAACAGCTGCTACAGCTGTGTGTCTCTTACATTCTGCCTGTTTTTTGCTTCTACCTTTAGTTCAGGTTCAGCCACCTATGCAGATAAATATTCACATGGCTATAACCTTAATAGATGACACTTGTCAAGTGACAAGCTTGTGGCTTGTATCTTTATGGCCAGAGTCTTCCCTAGCTTTGAGATAGACGTTTAGACTCAGCTGTTGCTGCTGAGTTGTTTTGACTTTCAAAGCAAAGCATTGTGGCTTTATAGTTACAAAATCATAAACTGTGTGGGACAGATGTGTGTATCTTCATAGTTGTGTCCCAAGGATGTTGTTAAGGACCAAGAGCCCAGCATGTGTATGGGTTGTGTGTACACGTGAACCCTGCGCAGGCAGGCACGTGTGCCTGTAACGAAAATCTGATCTTCTTGTCGCATTTGAAACATTTGAAATCAGATTAGTTTGTGCAGTGTGAGTAGTACGAGTCTTTTGAACAGAACTGTGGAGGATTTTTTTAATGCACACAAGATTGAACTGGTTAAGTTTCATAAGAGTTTGAAATGATCTGAACGTGTTCTTTGACAGTCTTAATTTTGGGAAAGCATTTTGTGAACACAGGTTCCTTCACTGTGCCGTTTTATAGATATTGTCACCTTCTTGAGGTAAGTAATCAGTCCACTACTCTGTACTCAGAGGCACTGTTTTTTTTTTTTCCTCTGCTCCTTTTCTAATAAATTCTGATGTGATATTTGTCTGCTGAACATTAGGCCAACCCTTTTTCTGTGGAGGAAAGTCCTACATTGTTTTTAGTTTGTTTTTACTTGTGTTGCCATCTTGGTGCATTTGTGGTGGAAAAAGGTGGAGGCATTTGACATTTTACAGTGACTTTATTTATAAAACGCCTGTATTAAATGGGGAAAACTGATACAGGAGTGTTCTTTTTTTGTTTGTGTTTTGTAACATTCAAGGTCTAAACTGAGTTTTTGATGAAAGATTAAGAGGTGGTCTAACTTAGATTCTCTGTAGAAAATGTGCCCTAATTTATTTATATCTTAAGATTTTTTTTTTCAGTTTCATGTGGAAGTATGAAGAAAGAAATAAAATTGTTTCACCTTGGAATTCACTAGTGATAACATGATTTTCCTTAGAGGAAAGTAGAAAGATGGGAATTATCATGCTTAATTTGTAATTAACCTACAGGGTTACGATCGTCTTAACTGAGATTCCTGACAGGGCAGACCAGTGAAGCACACCTCACATCCTGGGTTTTATAATTCTGTAGGTATTACAAAGAATCCTCCCATTTTGAGCAGTAAGATGAACCTCATAACAGTGTGAGCAGATAATATGCTGGGTAAGAGCAACCAGGCAGCAAAATTTTAATGTTGATAAGATTCATTCCATAAGTAGATTCTTCTCTCAACCAACTTCACAATACTTGTAAGAAAATGTGTGTCTGTCTTTGAGAGATGTTGCTCATCTGTTAAGATGTAGGAGTAAGACTGGTGAGTTTTGTGGCATGCTGTTTGTCCATCCTGAAGCAGGTTAGTAGCTGTAGAGATGGTGCACGTGATTTTAAGAAAACAGTTTATGGAGCACTGGACTTGGCTGAGTGACTACAAATAAAGGTTCTTTCAGGAAGTGGTTTGGTGAGTCTGATACTTCTTGAGTCTGGGGGCTATGAATAAAAGGCATATTGACTAATAGAGTGCACTGTACACTATTCGTGCCTCTTTCTTTTATTCCTTCATACGCAAAATGTTTCTATATTAAATGAAGCTGAAAAATGGTCTATGGCAGAGTTAAATCCTCCTGTAAGCTGTTACAGAAAAATATTACATGCCTGTTTTAAGGCATGTCATAGAAGGTCAGCCTGACATCAGCTCTGCCTTTTTCACTGAACATGCCAACCCTCATCAGCCTTTCTCATTTGTCTGTTTACTGTGTGATTTGTTCTTATATTAAAACTTCTTTTTCTCAAAGTAGTAGAATTAAATCTGTTTGCTGGTCTTCCTAGCAGCTAGTGGAAGAACCACTGTCCACTCCAAATTACTTACAGCTAGCTGGTGAGTAAGGTGACTTCATATACATTAGGTGAATGCTGGTTTTGGGGGAACAGAAGGAGAAAGGCTTTAATGTTTCCTACTTTCTCAGTGACTTCTTATTTTAGTCAAGTGATACTTCTCTACCTGTCATTGTTCTGCTTTTGATAGCAGTAGCAATAAAAATGGTCTATGGTTATGCAGTTGGAGCATAGGCTTGAGATGCGGTGATGAGTAAAGCAGAACAGAGCATATCTCACCTTCCCTCCCTTGTATTGCTCAACTGCAGTCATGTAAGTAGAAGTTTGATTTGGTTTCTATCATAAGTTGAATCATAAAGATTTCAAGAAAAAACAACAGACAAGCCTGAGAAAATAAAAATAAACCCAACAAACTCTCCATGCTTGCTTTTCAGACTAGAACTGAACTCTCAAGGTCCTTAATGTGTAGTTACTCTTTTTTCAAAATTTATTTTCTAGCTAGAATGAGGCTAATTTATGTTTGACTGCAAAATAGGGAGATACATGTGCTACTGTCAAAGTAAAAAAAAACAAAACAAAACAACCAAAAACCCAGAAAACAGAGGAAAATGTACCTGTTTGACACTGGAAGGATTAATTACAGACCTTTTGAGATTTCCTCGTTTGTTTGTTCAGGGGATGACACTAGATGGCACTGTTTGTTTGCAAAGCAAGTCTTTCAGCACCCACATTCCCCCCCCCTTTTTTTTTTCTTGTTTCTTCCCC